>CAXAJV010000297.1:1200000-1591776 GCA_963969225.1 Xylocopa violacea | reverse complement strand
ACGACACGCCAGGAATGTTGTAAAATATTACTTTCGACGTGTTAGGTTGCCTTAGGCTAGGATATATAACGTTATAGACGTATATAATGTGCACACCGAGAAATAAGGGCCGACGCGTCAGGAATGTTGTAAAATATTACATCCCAGATGTTAGGTTGCGTTAGGTTAGGATATACAACGTTATAGACGTATATAATGTCCCCTTCGAGAAGCAGGCGACGACACGCCAGAATGTTGTAAAATATTACATTCGACATGTTAGGTTGCCTTAGGCTAGGATATATAACGTTATAGACGTATATAATATTCCCACCGAGAAATAGGGTCGACGCGACAGGAATGTTGTAAAATATTACACCCGAGATGTTAGGTTCCCTTAGGTTAGCATATACAACGTTATAGACGTATATAATGTTACCACAGAGAAGTAGGGGCCGACATGCCAGGAATGTTGTAAAATATTACATCCCAGAAGTTAGGTTGCTTTGGGTTAGGATACACAAAGTTATAGACGTATATAATGTCCCCATCGAGAAGCAGGCGACGACTAGCCAGGAATGTTGTAAAATATCACATGCGAGATGTTAGGTTACCTTAGGCTAGGACATATATCGTTATAGACGTATACAATGTTCCCACCGAGAAGTAGGGACCGACGCGTCAGGAATGTTGTAAAATAAAACAACCCAGATGTTAGGTTGCGTTAGGTTAGGATATACAACGTTATAGACGTATATAATGTCCCCTTCAAGAAGCAGGCGACGACACGCCAGATTGTTGTAAAATATTACATTCGACATGTTAGGATGCCTTAGGCTAGGATATATAACGTTATAGACGTATATAATATTCCCACCGAGAAATAGGGGCCGACGCGTCAGGAATGTTGTAAAATATTACACCCGAGATGTTAGGTTCCCTTAGCTTAGGATATACAACGTTATAGACGTATAGAATGTTCCCACCGAGATGTAGGGACCGACATGCCAGGAATGTTGTAAAATATTACATCCCAGATATTAGGTTGCGTTAGGTTAGGATACACAACGTTATAGACGTATATAATGTCCCCTTCGAGAAGCAGGCGACGACACGCCAGGAATGTTGTAAAATATTACATCCGATATGTTAGGTTGCCTTAGGCTAGGACATATTCCGTTATAGACGTACACAATGTTCCCACCGAGAAGTAGGGACCGACGCGTCAGGAATGTTGTAAAATATTACATCCCAGATGTTAGGTTGCGTTAGGTTAGGATATACAACGTTATAGACATATATAATGTCCCCTTCGAGAAGCAGTCGACGACACGCCAGAATGTTGTAAAATATTACATTCGACATGTTAGGTTGCCTTAGGCTAGGATATATAACGTTATAGACGTATATAATATTCCCACCGAGAAATAGGTGCCGACGCGACAGGAATGTTGTAAAATATTACACCCGAGATGTTAGGTTCCCTTAGGTTAGGATATATAACGTTATAGACTTATATAATGTTCCCACCGAGACGTGGGGACCGATATGCCAGGAATGTTGTAAAATATTACATCCCAGAAGTTAGGTTGCTTTGGATTAGGATATACAACGTTATAGATGTATATAATGTCCCCATCGCGAAGTAGGCGACGACACGCCAGGAATGTTGTATAATATTACTTTCGACGTGTTAGGTTGCCTTAGGCTAGGATATATAACGTTATAGACGTATATAATGTGCACACCGAGAAATAAGGGCCGACGCGTCAGGAATGTTGTAAAATATTACATCCCAGATATTAGGTTGCGTTAGGTTAGGATATACAACGTTATAGACGTATATAATGTCCCCTTCGAGAAGCAGGCGACGACACGCCAGGAATGTTGTAGAATATTACATCCCAGATGTTAGGTTGCCTTAGGCTAGGATATATAACGTTATAGACGTATATAATATTCCCACCGAGAAATAGGGGCCGACGCGTCAGGAATGTTGCAAAATATTACACCCGAAATGTTAGGTTCCCTTAGGTTAGGATATACAACGTTATAGACGTGTAGAATGTTCCCACCGAGATGTAGGGACCGCCAGGAATGTGGTAATCTATTACATCCGAGTTGTTAGGTTGCTTTAGGATAGGATATATATCGTTATAGACTTATATAATGTTCCCACCGCGACGTGGCGACCGACATGCCAGAAAGGTTGTAAAATATTACATCCCAGAAGATAGGTTTCTTTGGGTTAGGATATACAACGTTATAGACGTATATAATGTCCCCATCGAGAAGCAGGCGACGACACGCCAGAATGTTGTAAAATATTACATCCGAGATGTTAGGTTCCCTTAGATTAGGATATACAACGTTATAGACGTATCTAATGTCCCCATCGAGAAGCAGGCGACGACACGCCAGAATGTTGTAAAATATTACCTACGATATGTTAGGTTGCCTTAGGCTAGGATATGTAACGTGATAGACGTATATAATGTTCCCACCGAGAAATAGGGGCCGACGCGTCAGGAATGTTGTAAAATATTACATCCCAGATGTTAGGTTACGTCAGGTTGGGATATACAACGTTATAGACGTATATAATGTCCCCTTCGAGAAGCAGGCGACGACACGCCAGAATGTTGTAAAATATTACATTCGACATGTTAGGTTGCCTTAGGCTAGGATATGTAACGTTATAGACATATATAATATTCCCACCGAGAAATAGGGGCCGACGCGTCAGGAATGTTGTAAAATATTACACTCGAAATGTTAGGTTCCCTTAGGTTAGGATATACAACGTTATAGACGTATAGAATGTTCCCACCGAGATGTATGGACCGACATGCCATGAATGTTGTAAAACATTACATCCGAGTTGTTAGGTTGCTTTAGGTTATGATATATATCGTTATAGACTTATATAATGTTCCCACCGAGACGTGGCGACCGACATGCCAGGAATGTTGTAAAATATTACATCCCAGAAGTTAGGTTGCTTTGGATTAGGATATACAACGTTATAGATGTATATAATGTTCCCATCGCGAAGTAGGCGACGACACGCCAGGAATGTTGTAAAATATTACTTTCGACGTGTTAGGTTGCCTTAGGCTAGGATATATAACGTTATAGACGTATATAATGTGCACACCGAGAAATAAGGGCCGACGCGTCAGGAATGTTGTAAAATATTACGTCCCAGATATTAGGTTGCGTTAGGTTAGGATATACAACGTTATAGACGTATATAATGTCCCCTTCGAGAAGCAGGCGACGACACGCCAGAAATGTTGTAAAATATTACATCCCAGATGTTAGGTTGCCTTAGGCTAGGACATATTCCGTTATAGACGTACACAATGTTCCCACCGAGAAGTAGGTACCGACGCGTCAGGAATGTTGTAAAATATTACATCCCAGATGTTAGGTTGCGTTAGGTTAGGATATACAACGTTATAGACGTATATAATGTCCCCTTCGAGAAGCAGGCGACGACACGCCAGGAATGTTGTAGAATATTACATCCCAGATGTTAGGTTGCCTTACGCTAGGATATATAACGTTATAGACGTATATAATATTCCCACCGAGAAATAGGGGCCGACGCGATAGGAATGTTGTAAAATATTACACCCGAGATGTTAGGTTCCCTTAGGTTAGCATATACAACGTTATAGACGTATATAATGTTACCACCGAGAAGTAGGGGCCGACGCGTCAGGAATGTTGTAAAATATTACACCCGAAATGTTAGGTTCCCTTAGGTTAGGATATACAACGTTATAGACGTATAGAATGTTCCCACCGAGATGTAGGGACCGACATGACAGGAATGTTGTAAAATATTACATCCGAGTTGTTAGGTTGCCTTAGGCTAGGATATGTTACGTGATAGACGTATATAATGTTCCCACCGAGAAATAGGGGCCGACGCGTCAGGAATGTTGCAAAATATTACACCCGAAATGTTAGGTTCCCTTAGGTTAGGATATACAACGTTATAGACGTGTAGAATGTTCCCACCGAGATGTAGGGACCGCCAGGAATGTGGTAATCTATTACATCCGAGTTGTTAGGTTGCTTTAGGATAGGATATATATCGTTATAGACTTATATAATGTTCCCACCGAGACGTGGCGACCGACATGCCAGAAAGGTTGTAAAATATTACATCCCAGAAGATAGGTTTCTTTGGGTTAGGATATACAACGTTATAGACGTATATAATGTCCCCATGGAGAAGCAGGCGACGACACGCCAGAATGTTGTAAAATATTACATCCGAGATGTTAGGTTCCCTTAGATTAGGATATACAACGTTATAGACGTATCTAATGTCCCCATCGAGAAGCAGGCGACGACACGCCAGAATGTTGTAAAATATTACCTACGATATGTTAGGTCGCCTTAGGCTAGGATATGTAACGTGATAGACGTATATAATGTTCCCACCGAGAAGTAGGGGCCGACGCGTCAGGAATGTTGTAAAATATTACATCCCAGATGTTAGGTTACGTCAGGTTGGGATATACAACGTTATAGACGTATATAATGTCCCCTTCGAGAAGCAGGCGACGACACGCCAGAATGTTGTAAAATATTACATTCGACATGTTAGGTTGCCTTAGGCTAGGATATGTAACGTTATAGACGTATATAATATTCCCACCGAGAAATAGGGGCCGACGCGTCAGGAATGTTGTAAAATATTACACCCGAAATGTTAGGTTGCCTTAGGTTAGGATATACAACGTTAGAGACGTATAGAATGTTCCCACCGAGATGTAGGGACCGACATGCCAGGAATGTTGTAAAATATTACATCCGAGTTGTTAGGTTGCTTTAGGTTAGGATATATATCGTTATAGACGTATAGAATGTTCCCACCGAGATGTATGGACCGACATGCCAGGAATGTTGTAAAACATTACATCCGAGTTGTTAGGTTGCTTTAGGTTAGGATAAATATCGTTATAGACTTATATAATGTTCCCACCGAGACGTGGCGACCGACATGCCAGGAATGTTGTAAAATATTACATCCCAGAAGTTACGTTGCTTTGGATTAGGATATACAACGTTATGGATGTATATAATGTCCCCATCGAGAAGTAGGCGACGACACGCCAGAAATGTTGTAAAATATTACACCCGAGATGTTAGGTTCCCTTAGGTTAGGATATATAACGTTATAGATGTATATAATGTCCCCATCGAGAAGCAGGCGACGTCACGACAGGAATGTTGTAAAATATTACATTCGACATGTTAGGTTGCCTTAGGCTAGGATATGTAACGTTATAGACGTATATAATATTCCCACCGAGAAATAGGGGCCGACGCTTCAGGAATGTTGTAAAATATTACTCCCGAGATGTTAGGTTCCCTTACGTTAGCATATACAACGTTATAGACGTATAGAATGTTCCCACCGAGATGTAGGGATCGACATGCCAGGAATGTTGTAAAATATTACATCCGAGATGTTAGGTTGCTTTAGGTTAGGATATATATCGTTATAGACGTATAGAATGTTCCCATCGAGATGTAGGGACCGCCAGGAATGTGGTAAACTATTACATCCGAGTTGTTAGGTTGCTTTAGGTTAGGATATATATCGTTATAGACATATATAATGTTCCCACCGAGACGTGGGGACCGACATGCCAGAAAGGTTGTAAAATATTACATCCCAGAAGATAGGTTGCTTTGGGTTAGGATATACAACGTTATAGACGTATATAATGTCCCCATTGAGAAGCAGGCGACGACACGCCAGAATGTTGTAAAATATTACATCCGAGATGTTAGGTTCCCTTATGTTAGGATATACAACGTTATAGACGTATATAATGTTCCCACCGAGATGTAGGGATCGACATGCCAGGAATGTTGTAAAATATTACATCCGAGATGTTAGGTTGCGTTAGGTTAGGACATATAACGTTATAGACGTATATAATGTGCACACCGAGAAATAAGGGCCGACGCGTCAGGAATGTTGTAAAATATTACATCCCAGATATTAGATTGCGTTAGGTTAGGATATACAACGTTATAGACGTATATAATGTCCCCTTCGAGAAGCAGGCGACGACACGCCAGGAATGTTGTAAAATATTACATCCCAGATGTTAGGTTGCCTTAGGCTAGGACATATTCCGTTATAGACGTACACAATGTTCCCACCGAGAAGTAGGGACCGACGCGTCAGGAATGTTGTAAAATATTACATCCCAGATGTTAGGTTGCGTTAGGTTAGGATATACAACGTTATAGACGTATATAATATCCCCTTCGAGAAGCAGTCGACGACACGCTAGAATGTTGTAAAATATTACATTCGACATGTTAGGTTGCCTTAGGCTGGGATATATAACGTTATAGACGTATATAATATTCCCACCGAGAAATAGGGGCCGACGCGACAGGAATGTTGTAAAATATTACACCCGAGATGTTAGGTTCCCTTAGGTTAGCATATACAACGTTATAGACGTATATAATGTTACCACCGAGAAGTGGGGGCCGACGCGTCAGGAATGTTGTAAAATATTACACCCGAAATGTTAGGTTCCCTTAGGTTAGGATATACAACGTTATAGACGTATAGAATGTTCCCACCGAGATGTAGGGACCGACATGCCAGGAATGTTGTAAAATATTACATCCGAGTTGTTAGGTTGCCTTAGGCTAGGATATATAACGTGATAGACGTATATAATGTTCCCACCGAGAAATAGGGGCCGACGCGTCAGGAATGTTGTAAAGTATTACACTCGAAATGTTAGGTTCCCTTAGGTTAGGATATACAACGTTATAGACGTATAGAATGTTCCCACCGAGATGTATGGACCGACATGCCAGGAATGTTGTAAAACATTACATCCGAGTTGTTAGGTTGCTTTAGGTTAGGATATATATCGTTATAGACTTATATAATGTTCCCACCGAGACGTGGCGACCGACATGCCAGGAATGTTGTAAAATATTACATCCCAGAAGTTAGGTTGCTTTGGATTAGGATATACAACGTTATAGATGTATATAATGTCCCCATCGCGAAGTAGGAGACGACACGCCAGGAATGTTGTAAAATATTACTTTCGACGTGTTAGGTTGCCTTAGGCTAGGATATATAACGTTATAGACGTATATAATGTGCACACCGAGAAATAAGGGCCGACGCGTCAGGAATGTTGTAAAATATTACGTCCCAGATATTAGGTTGCGTTAGGTTAGGATATACAACGTTATAGACGTATATAATGTCCCCTTCGAGAAGCAGGCGACGACAGGCCAGGAATGTTGTAAAATATTACATCCCAGATGTTAGGTTGCCTTAGGCTAGGACATATTCCGTTATCGACGTACACAATGTTCCCACCGAGAAGTAGGTTCCGACGCGTCAGGAATGTTGTAAAATATTACATCCCAGATGTTAGGTTGCGTTAGGTTAGGATATACAACGTTATAGACGTATATAATGTCCCCTTCGAGAAGCAGTCGACGACACGCCAGAATGTTGTAAAATATTACATTCGACATGTTAGGTTGCCTTAGGCTAGGATATATAACGTTAGAGACGGATATAATATTCCCACCGAGAAATAGGGGCCGACGCGACAGGAATGTTGTAAAATATTACACCCGAGATGTTAGGTTCCCTTAGGTTAGCATATACAACGTTATAGACGTATATAATGTTACCCCCGAGAAGTAGGGGCCGACGCGTCAGGAATGTTGTAAAATATTACACCCGAAATGTTAGGTTAACTTAGGTTAGGATATACAACGTTATAGACGTATAGAATGTTCCCACCGAGATGTAGGGACCGACATGCCAGGAATGCTGTAAAATATTACATCCGAGTTGTTAGGTTGCCTTAGGCTAGGATATATAACGTGATAGACGTATATAATGTTCCCACCGAGAAATAGGGTCCGACGCGTCAGGAATTTGCGCAAAATATTACACCCGAAATGTTAGGTTCCCTTAGGATAGGATATACAACGTTATAGACGTATAGAATGTTCCCACCGAGATGTATGGTCCGACATGCCAGGAATGTTGTAAAACATTACATCCGAGTTGTTAGGTTGCTTTAGGTTAGGATATATATCGTTATAGACTTATATAATGTTCCCACCGAGACGTGGCGACTGACATGCCAGAAAGGTTGTAAAATATTACATCCCAGAAGATAGGTTGCTTTGGGTTAGGATATACAACGTTATAGACGTATATAATGTCCCCATCGAGAAGCAGGCGACGACACGCCAGAATGTTGTAAAATATTACCTCCGATACGTTAGGTTGCCTTAGGCTAGGATATGTAACGTGATAGACGTATATAATGTTCCCACCGAGAAATAGGGGCCGACGCGTCAGGAATGTTGTAAAATATTACATGCCAGATGTTAGGTTACGTCAGGTTGGGATATACAACGTTATAGACGTATATAATGTCCCCTTCGAGAAGCAGGCGACGACACGCCAGAATGTTGTAAAATATTACATTCGACATGATAGGTTGCCTTAGGCTAGGATATGTAACGTTATAGACGTATATAATATTCCCACCGAGAAATAGGGGCCGACGCGTCAGGAATGTTGTAAAATATTACACCCGAAATGTTAGGTTCCCTTAGGTTAGGATATACAACGTTATAGACGTATAGAATGTTCCCACCGAGATGTAGGGACCGACATGCCAGGAATGTTGTAAAATATTACATCCGAGTTGTTAGGTTGCTTTAGGTTAGGATATATATCGTTATAGACGTATAGAATGTTCCCACCGAGATGTAGGGACCGCCAGGAATGTGGCAAACTATTACATCCGAGTTGTTAGGTTGCTTTAGGTTAGGATATATATCGTTATAGACTTATATAATGTTCCCACCGAGACGTGGGGCCCGACATGCCAGAAAGGTTGAAAATATTACATCCCAGAAGATAGGTTGCTTTGGGTTAGGATATACAACGTTATAGACGTTTATAATCTCCCCATCGAGAAGCCGACGACGAAACGCCAGAATGTTGTAAAATATTACATCCGAGATGTTAGGTTGCCTTAGGTTAGGATATACAATGTTATAGATGTATATAATGTCCCCATCGAGAAGTAGGCGACGACACGCCAGGAATATTACATCCCAGATGTAAGGTTGCGTTAGGTTAGGATATCCAACGTTATAGAAGTATATAATCTCCCCATCGAGAAGCAGGCAACGAAACACCAGAATGTTGTAAAATATTACATCCGAGATGTTAGGTTGCCTTAGGTTATGATATATAACGTTATAGACGTATATAATATTCCCACCGAGAAGTAGGGACCGACATGCCAGGAATGTTTTAAAATATTACATCCGAGATGTTAGGTTCCCTTAGGTTTGGATATATATCGTTATAGACGTATATAATGTCCCCATCGAGAAGTAGGCGACGACACGCCAGGAATGTTGTAAAATATTACATACGACATGTTAGGGTCCCTTAGGTTAGGATATATAACGTTATAGACGTATATAATGTTCCCACCGTAAAATAGGAGCCGACGCGCCAGGAATGTTGTAAAATATTACATCCGAGATGTTAGGTTGCCTTAGGCTAGGATATATATCGCTATAGACGTATATGATGTTCCCACCGAGAAGTACGTGCTAACACGCCAGGAATGTTTTCAAATATTACATAAGAGGTAATAGGTTGCGTTAGGTTAGGATATACAACGTTATAGACGTATATAATCTCCCCATCGAGAAGCAGGCGACGGCACGCCAGAATGTTGTAAAATATTGCATCCGAGATGTTAGGTTCCCTTACGTTTGGATATATATCGTTATAGACGCACACAATGTCCCCACCGATACGTACGGGACGACACGAACTGGATTCTGTAAAACATTACCAGCGAGAGGCTAGATGGGTTAGGTTAGGTTATATTACGTTGTAGACGTATATAACGTTCCCACCGAGACGTATTGACCGACATGCCAGTAATGTTGTAAAATTATACATCCCAGAAGTTAGGTTGCGTTAGATTGGGATATACAACGTTATAGACGTATATAATGTTCCCACCGAGAAATAGGGGCCGACGCGTCAGGAATGTTGTAAAATATTACGGTATTGAGGTTAGTTTGCCTTAGGTTAGGATATACAACGTTATAGGTGTATATAATGTCCCCATCGAGAAGTAGGCGACGACACGCCAGGAAATGTTGTTAAATATTACATTCGACATGTTAGGTCGCCTTAGGTTAGGATATATAACGTTCTAGACGTATATAATGTTCCCACCGAGACGTAGGCACCGACATGCAAGGAATGTTGTAAAATAATACATCCTAAATGTTAGGTTGCGTTAGTTTAGAATATACAACGTTATAGAAGTATATAATCTCCCCATCGAGAAGCAGGCGACGGCACGCCAGAATGCTGTAAAATATTGCATCCGAGATGTTAGGTTGCCTTAGGCTAGGATATATAACGTTATCGACGTATATAATGTCCCCATCGAGAAGTAGGCGACGACACGCCAGGAATGTTGTAAAATATTACATTCGACATGTTAGGTTGCCTTAGACTAGGATATATAACGATATAGACGTATATAATGTTCCCACCGAAAAATAGGGGCCGACGCGTCAGGAATGTTGTAAAATATTACATCCGAGGTGTTAGGTTGCCTTAGGTTAGGATATATATCGTTATAGACGTATATAATGTTCCCACCGAGACGTAGGCACCGACATGCAAGGAATGTTGAAAAATATTACATCCCAAATGTTAGGTTGCGATAGGTTAGGACATACAACGTTATAGACGTATATAATCTCCCCATCGAGAAGCAGGCGACGACACGCCAGAATGTTGTAAAATATTACATCCGAGATGTTAGGTTGCCTTAGGTTACGATATACAATGTTATAGATGTATATAATGTCCCCATCGAGAAGTAGGCGACGACACGCCAGGAATGTTGTCAACTATTACATCCGAGATGTTAGGTTGCCTTAGGTTAGGATATATAACGTTATAGACGTATATAATGTCCGCATCCAGAAGTAGGCGACGACACGCCAGGAATATTACATCCCAGATGTTAGGTTGCGTTAGGTTAGGATACACAACGTTATAGACGTATATAATGTTCCCATCGAGAAGCAGGCGACGACACGCCAGGAATGATGTAAAATATTACATTCGATATGTTAGGTCGCCTTAGGCTAGGATATATAACGTTATAGACGTATACAATGTTCGCACCGAGAAGTACGGACCTACACGCCAGGAATGTTGTCAACTATTACATCCGAGGTGTTAGGTTGCCTTAGGTTAGGATATATATCGTTATGGACGTATATAATGTTCCCACCGAGACGTAGGCACCGACATGCAAGGAATGTTGTAAAATAATACATCCCAAATGTTAGGTTGCGTTAGTTTAGGATATACAACGTTATAGAAGTATATAATCTCCCCATCGAGAAGCAGGCGACGAAACGCCAGAATGTTATAAAATATTACATTCGAGGTGTTAGGTTGCCTTAGGTTAGGATATACAACGTTATAGATGTATATAATGACCATAGCCAGAAGTAGGCGACGACACTCCAGGAATGTTGTAAAATATTACATCCCAGATGTTAGGTTGCCTTAGGTTATGATATATAACGTTATAGACTTATATAATATTCCCACCGAGAAGTAGGTACCGACATGCCAGGAATGTTGTAAAATATTACATCCAAGATGTTAGGTTCCCTTAGGTTTGGATATATATCGTTATAGACGTATATAATGTACCTACCGAGACTTGGGGACCGACATGCCAGGAATCTTGTAAAATATTACATCCCAGATGTTAGGTTGCTTTAGGTTAGGATATACAACGTTATAGACGTATATAATGTCCCCATCGAGAAGCAGGCGACGACACGCCAGGAATGTTGTAAAATATGACATTCGACATGTTACGTGGCCTTAGGCTAGGATATATAACGTTATAGGCGTATATAATGTTCCCACCGAGAAGTACGGGCGGACACGCCAGGAATGTTGTCAACTATTACATCCGAGATGTTAGGTTGCCTTAGGTTAGGATATATAACGTTATAGACGTATATAATCTCCCCATCCAGAAGTAGGCGACGACACGCCAGGAATATTACATCCCTGATGTTAGGTTGCGTTAGGTTAGGATACACAACGTTATAGACGTATATAATCTACCCATCGAGAAGCAGGCGACGGCACGCTAGAATGCTGTAAAATATTGCATCCGAGATGTTAGGTTGCCTTAGGCTAGGATATATAACGTTATCGACGTATATAATGTCCCCATCGAGAAGTAGGCGACGACACGCCAGGAATGTTGTAAAATATTACATTCGACATGTTAGGTTGCCTTAGACTAGGATATATAACGATATAGACGTATATAATGTTCCCACCGAAAAATAGGGGCCGACGCGTCAGGAATGTTGTAAAATATTACATCCGAGGTGTTAGGTTGCCTTAGGTTAGGATATATATCGTTATAGACGTATATAATGTTCCCACCGAGACGTAGGCACCGACATGCAAGGAATGTTGAAAAATATTACATCCCAAATGTTAGGTTGCGTTAGGTTAGGACATACAACGTTATAGACGTATATAATCTCCCCATCGAGAAGCAGGCGACGACACGCCAGAATGTTGTAAAATATTACATCCGAGATGTTAGGTTGCCTTAGGTTACGATATACAATGTTATAGATGTATATAATGTCCCCATCGAGAAGTAGGCGACGACACGCCAGGAATGTTGTCAACTATTACATCCGAGATGTTAGGTTGCCTTAGGTTAGGATATATAACGTTATAGACGTATATAATGTCCGCATCCAGAAGTAGGCGACGACACGCCAGGAATATTACGTCCCAGATGTTAGGTTGCGTTAGGTTAGGATACACAACGTTATAGACGTATATAATGTTCCCATCGAGAAGCAGGCGACGACACGCCAGGAATGATGTAAAATATTACATTCGATATGTTAGGTCGCCTTAGGCTAGGATATATAACGTTATAGACGTATACAATGTTCGCACCGAGAAGTACGGACCTACACGCCAGGAATGTTGTCAACTATTACATCCGAGGTGTTAGGTTGCCTTAGGTTAGGATATATATCGTTATAGACGTATATAATGTTCCCACCGAGACGTAGGCACCGACATGCAAGGAATGTTGTAAAATAATACATCCCAAATGTTAGGTTGCGTTAGTTTAGGATATACAACGTTATAGAAGTATATAATCTCCCCATCGAGAAGCAGGCGACGAAACGCCAGAATGTTATAAAATATTACATTCGAGGTGTTAGGTTGCCTTAGGTTAGGATATACAACGTTATAGATGTATATAATGACCCTAGCCAGAAGTAGGCGACGACACTCCAGGAATGTCGTAAAATATTACATCCCAGATGTTAGGTTGCCTTAGGTTATGATATATAACGTTATAGACGTATATAATATTCCCACCGAGAAGTAGGGACCGACATGCCAGGAATGTTGTAAAATATTACATCCAAGAAGTTAGGTTCCCTTAGGTTTGGATATATATCGTTATAGACGTATATAATGTACCTACCGAGACTTGGGGACCGACATGCCAGGAATCTTGTAAAATATTACATCCCAGATGTTAGGTTGCTTTAGGTTAGGATATACAACGTTATAGACGTATATAATGTCCCCATCGAGAAGCAGGCGACGACACGCCAGGAATGTTGTAAAATATGACATTCGACATGTTATGTGGCCTTAGGCTAGGATATATAACGTTATAGGCGTATATAATGTTCCCACCGAGAAGTACGGGCGGACACGCCAGGAATGTTGTCAACTATTACATCCGAGATGTTAGGTTGCGGTAGGTTAGGATATACAACGTTATAGACGTATATAATGTCCCCCTCGAGAAGCAGGCGACGACACGCCAGGAATGTTGTAAAACATTACATCCGAGGTGTTAGGTTGCCTTAGGCTAGGATATATATCGTTATAGACGTATACAATGTTTCCACCGAGAAGTAGGGAGCGACATGCCAGGAATGTTGTAAAATATTACATCCGAGATGTTAGGTTCCCTTAGGTTTGGATATATATCGTTATAGACGTATATAATGTTCCTACCGAGACTTGCGGACCGACATGCCAGGAATCTGGTAAAATATTACATCCCAGATGTTAGGTTGCTTTAGGTTAGGATATACAACGTTATAGACGTATATAATGTCCCCATCGAGAAGCAGGCGACGGCACGCCAGAATGTTGTAAAATATTGCATCCGAGATGTTAGGTTGCCCTAGGTTAGGATATACAATGTTAAAGATGTATATAATGTCCCCATCGAGAAGTAGGCGACGACACGCCAGGAATGTTGTAAAATATTACATCCGAGATGTTATGTTGCCTTAGGCTAGGATATATATCGTTATAGACGTATACAATGTTTCCACCGAGAAGTGGGGACCGATATGCCAGGAATGTTGTAAAATGTCACATCCGAGAAGTTAGGTTGCCTTAGGTTATGATATATAACGTTATAGACGTATATAATACTCCCACCGAGAAGTAGGGACCGACATGCCAGGAATGTTGTAAAATATTACATCCCAGATGTGAGGTTGCCTTAGGTTATGATATATAACGTTATAGACGTATATAATATTCCCACCGAGAAGTAGGGACCGACATGCCAGGAATGTTGTAAAATATTACATCCAAGAAGTTAGGTTCCCTTAGGTTTGGATATATATCGTTATAGACGTATATAATGTACCTACCGAGACTTGGGGACCGACATGCCAGGAATCTTGTAAAATATTACATCCCAGATGTTAGGTTGCTTTAGGTTAGGATATACAACGTTATAGACGTATATAATGTCCCCATCGAGAAGCAGGCGACGACACGCCAGGAATGTTGTAAAATATGACATTCGACATGTTATGTGGCCTTAGGCTAGGATATATAACGTTATAGGCGTATATAATATTCCCACCGAGAAGTACGGGCGGACACGCCAGGAATGTTGTCAACTATTACATCCGAGATGTTAGGTTGCGGTAGGTTAGGATATACAACGTTATAGACGTATATAATGTCCCCCTCGAGAAGCAGGCGACGACACGCCAGGAATGTTGTAAAACATTACATCCGAGGTGTTAGGTTGCCTTAGGCTAGGATATATATCGTTATAGACGTATACAATGTTTCCACCGAGAAGTAGGGAGCGACATGCCAGGAATGTTGTAAAATATTACATCCGAGATGTTAGGTTCCCTTAGGTTTGGATATATATCGTTATAGACGTATATAATGTTCCTACCGAGACTTGCGGACCGACATGCCAGGAATCTGGTAAAATATTACATCCCAGATGTTAGGTTGCTTTAGGTTAGGATATACAACGTTATAGACGTATATAATGTCCCCATCGAGAAGCAGGCGACGACACGCCAGAATGTTGTAAAATATTGCATCCGAGATGTTAGGTTGCCCTAGGTTAGGATATACAATGTTATAGATGTATATAATGTCCCCATCGAGAAGTAGGCGACGACACGCCAGGAATGTTGTAAAATATTACATCCGAGATGTTATGTTGCCTTAGGCTAGGATATATATCGTTATAGACGTATACAATGTTTCCACCGAGAAGTGGGGACCGATATGCCAGGAATGTTGTAAAATGTCACATCCGAGAAGTTAGGTTGCCTTAGGTTATGATATATAACGTTATAGACGTATATAATATTCCCACCGAGAAGTAGGGACCGACATGCCAGGAATGTTGTAAAATATTACATCCGAGATGTTAGGTTCCCTTACGATTGGATATATATCGTTATAGACGTATATAATGTTCCTACCGAGACTTGGGGACCGACATGCCACGAATCTTGTAAAATATTACATCCCAGATGTTAGGTTGCGTTCGGTTAGGATATACAACATTGTAGACGTATATAATGTCCCCATCGAGAAGCAGGAGACGACACGCCAGAATGTTGTAAAATATTACATCCGAGATGTTAGGTTGCCTTAGGCTAGGATATATATCGTTATAGATGTATGCAATGTTTCTACCGAGAAGTAGGGACCGATATGCCAGGAATGTTGTAAAATATTCCACCCGAGATGTTAGGTTGCCTTGGGTTAGGATATACAATGTTATAGATGTATATAATGTCCCCATCGAGAAGTAGGCGACGACACGGTAGGAATGTTATAAAATATTACATTCGACATGTTAGGTTGCCTTAGGCTAGGATATATAACATTATCGACGTATATAATGTCCCCATCGAGAAGTAGGCGACGACACGCCAGGAATGTTGTAAAATATTACATAGGAGATGTTAGGTTGCCTTAGGCTAGGATATATATCGTTATAGACGTATACAATGTTTCCACCGAGAAGTAGGGACCGATATGCCAGGAATGTTGTAAAATATTACATCCCAGATGTTCGGTTGCCTTAGGTTATGATATATAACGTTATAGACGTATATAATGTTCCCATCGAGAAGCAGGCGACGACACACCAGGCATGATGTAAAATATTACATTCGACATGTTAGGTCGCCTTACGCTAGGATATATAACGTTATAGGCGTATACAATGTTCCCACCGAGAAGTACGGGCCTACACGCCAGGAATGTGGTCAACTATTACATCCGACGTGTTAGGTTGCCTTGGGTTAGGATATATATCGTTATAGACGTATATAATGTTCCCACCGAAAAATAGGGGCCGACGCGTCAGGAATGTTGTAAAATATTACATTCGACATGTTAGGTTGCCTTAGGCTAGGATATATAACGTTATAGCCGTATATAATGTTCCCACCGAAAAATAGGGCCCGACGCGTCAGGAATGTTGTAAAAGTTTACACCCGAGATGTTAGGTTCCCTTAGATTAGGATATACAACGTTATAGACGTATAGTATGTTCCCACCGAGATGTAGGGACCGACATGCCAGGAATGTTGTAAAATATTACATCCGAGATGTTAGGTTGCCTTATGTTAGGATATACAGCGTTATAGATGTATATAATGACCCCATCCAAACTAGGCGACGACACGCCAGGAATGTTGTAAAATATTACATCCCAGATGTTAGGTTGCTTTAGGTTAGGATATACATCGTTATAGACGTATATAATGTCCCCATCCAGAAGTAGGCGACAACACGCCTGGAATATTACATCCCAGATGTTAGGTTGCGTTAGGTTAGGATATCCAATGTTATAGAAGTATATAATCCCCCCATCGAGAAGCAGGCGACGAAACGCCAGAATGTTGTAAAATATTACATCCGAGATGTTAGGTTGCCTTAGGTTAGGATATACAATGTTATAGATGTATATAATGTCACCATCGAGAAGTAGGCGACGACACGCCAGGAATGTTGTAAAATATTACATTCGACATGTTAGGTTGCCTTAGGCTAGGATATATATCGTTATAGACGTATACAATGTTTTCACCGAGAAGTAGGGACCGATATGCCAGGAATGTTGTAAAATATTCCATCCGAGATGTTAGGTTGCCTTGGGTTAGGATATACAATGTTATAGACGATAATATTCCCACCGAGAAGTAGGGACCGACATGCCAGGAATGTTGTAAAATATTACATCCGAGATGTTTGGTTGCGGTAGGTTAGGATATACAACGTTATAGACGTATATAATGTCCCCATCGAGAAGCAGGCAACGACACGCCAGGAATGTTGTAAAATATTCCATCCGAGATGTTAGGTTGCCTTGGGTTAGGATATACAATGTTATAGATGTATATAATGTCCCGATCGAGAAGTAGGCGACGACACGCCAGGAATGTTGTAAAACATTACATCCGAGATGTTAGGTTGCCTTAGGCTAGGATATATATCGTTATAGACGTATACAATGCTTCCACCGAGAAGTAGGGACCGATATGCCAGGAATGTTGCAAAATATTACATCCCAGATGTTCGGTTGCCTTAGGTTATGATATATAACGTTATAGACGTATATAATGTTCCCATCGAGAAGCAGGCGACGACACGCCAGGAATGATGTAAAATATTACATTCGACATGTTAGGTCGCCTTAGGCTAGGATATATAACGTTATAGACGTATACAATGTTCCCACCGAGAAGTACGGGCCTACACGCCAGGAATGTTGTCAACTATTTCATCCGAGGTGTTAGGTTGCCTTAGGTTAGGATATATATCGTTATAGACGTATATAATGTTCCCACCGAGAAGTACTGGCGGACACGCCAGGTATGTTGTCAACTATTACATCCGAGATGTTAGGTTGCCCTAGGTTAGGATATATATCGTTATAGACGTATACAATGTTTCCACCGAGAAGTAGGGACCGACATGCCAGGAATGTGGTAAAATATTACATCCGAGTTGTTAGGTTGCCTTAGGTTAGGATATACAATGTTATAGATGTATATAATGTCCCCATCGAGAAGTAGGCGACGACACGCCAGGAATGTTGTAAAATATTACATTCGACATGTTAGGTTGCCTTAGGCTAGGATATATATCGTTATAGACGTATACAATGTTTCCACCGAGAAGTAGGGACCGATATGCCAGGAATGTTGTAAAATATTCCATCCGAGATGTTAGGTTGCCTTGGGTTAGGATATACAATGTTATATATGTATATAATGTCCCCATCGAGAAGTAGGCGACGACACGCCAGGAATGTTGTAAAATATTACATTCGACATGTTAGGTTGCCTTAGGATAGGATATATAACGTTATCGAAGTATATAATGTCCCCATCGAGAAGTAGGCGACGACACGCCAGGAATGTTGTAAAACATTACATCCGAGATGTTAGGTTGCCTTACGCTAGGATATATATCCTTATACACGTATACAATGTTTCCACCGGGAAGTAGGGACCGATATGCCAGGAATGTTGTAAAATATTACATCCGAGATGTTAGGTTGCCTTAGGTTATGATATATAACGTTATAGACGTATATAATATTCCCACCGAGAAGTAGGGAGCGACATGCCAGGAATGTTGTAAAATATTATATCCGAGATGTTAGGTTCCCTTAGGTTTGGATATATATCGTTATAGACGTATATAATGTTCCTACCGAGACTTGCGGACCGACATGCCAGGAATCTTGTAAAATATTACATCCCAGATGTTCGGTTGCCTTAGGTCATGATATATAACGTTATAGACGTATATAATGTTCCCACCGAGTAGTATGGGTGGACACGCCAGGAATGTTGTCAACTATTACATCCGAGATGTTAGGTTGCCTTAGGTTAGGATATATAACTTTATAGACGTATATAATGTCCCCATCCAGAAGTAGGCGACGACACGCCAGGAATATTACATCCCAGATGTTAGGTTGCGTTAGGTTAGGATACACAACGTTATAGACGTATATAATGTTCCCATCGAGAAGCAGGCGACGACACGCCAGGAATGATGTAAAATATTACATTCGATATGTTAGGTCGCCTTAGGCTAGGATATATAACGTTATAGATGTATACAACGTTCCCGCCGAGAAGTACGGGCCTACACGCCAGGAATGTTGTCAACTATTACATCCGAGGTGTTAGGTTGCCCTAGGCTAGGGTATATAACGTTATAGACGTATATAATATTCCCACCGAAAAATAGGGACCGACGCGTCAGGAATGTTGTAAAATATTACACCCGAGATGTTAGGTTCCCTTAGGTTAGGATATACAACGTTATGGATGTATATAATGACCCCATCCAGAAGTAGGCGACGACACGCCAGGAATGTTGAAAAATACTTCATCCGTGATGTTAGGCTGCCTTAGGTTAGGATATACAACATTATAGATGTATATAATGTCCCCATCGAGAAGTAGGCGACAACACGCCAGGAATGTTGTAAAATATTACATTCGCTATGTTAGGTTGCCTTAGACTAGGATATATAACGTTATAGACGTATATAATGTTCCCACCGAAAAATAGGGGCCGTCGCGTCAGGAATGTTGTAAAATATTACACCCGAGATGTTAGGTTGCGTTAGGTAAGGATATACAATGTTATAGACGTATATTATGTCCCCATCGAGAAGCAGGCGACGACACGCCAGGAATGTTGTAAAATATTACATTCCAGATGTTAGGTTGCGTTAGGTTAGGATACACAACGTTATAGACGTATATAATGTTCCCATCGAGAAGCAGGCGACGACACGCCAGGAATGATGTAAAATATTACATTCGACATGTTAGGTGGCCTTAGGCTAGGATATATAACGTTATAGACGTATGTAAGGTTCCCACCGAGAAGTACGGGCGCACACGCCAGGAATGTTGTCAACTATTACATCCGAGATGTTAGGTTGCCTTAGGCTAGGATATATATCGTTATAGACGTATACAATGTTTCCACCGAGAAGTAGGGACCGATATGCCAGGAATGTTGTAAAATATTACATCCGAGATGTTAGGTTGCCTTAGGTTATGATATATAACGTTATAGACGTATATAATATTCCCACCGAGAAGTAGGGACCGACACGCCAGAATGTTGTAAAATATTACATTCGACATGTTAGGTCGCCTTAGGCTAGGATATCTAACGTTATAGACGTATATAATGTTCCCACCGAGAAGTACGGGCGGACACGCCAGGAATGTTGTCAACTATTACATTCGAGATGTTAGGTTGCCCTAGGTTAGGATATATATCGTTATAGACGTATACAATGTTCCCACCGAGAAGTAGGGACCGACATGCCAAGAATGTTGTAAAATATTACATCCGAGATGTTAGGTTGCCTTAGGTTAGGATATATAACGTTATAGACGTATGTAAGGTTCCCACCGAGAAGTACGGGCGCACACGCCAGGAATGTTGTCAACTATTACATCCGAGATGTTAGGTTGCCTTAGGCTAGGATATATATCGTTATAGACGTATACAATGTTTCCACCGAGAAGTAGGGACCGATATGCCAGGAATGTTGTAAAATATTACATCCGAGATGTTAGGTTGCCTTAGGTTATGATATATAACGTTATAGACGTATATAATATTCGCACCGAGAAGTAGGGACCGGCACGCCAGAATGTTGTAAAATATTACATTCGACATGTTAGGTCGCCTTAGGCTAGGATATATAACGTTATAGACGTATATAATGTTCCCACCGAGAAGTACGGGCGGACACGCCAGGAATGTTGTCAACTATTACATCCGAGATGTTAGGTTGCCCTAGGTTAGGATATATATCGTTATAGACGTATACAATGTTCCCACCGAGAAGTAGGGACCGACATGCCAAGAATGTTGTAAAATATTACATCCGAGATGTTAGGTTGCCTTAGGTTAGGATATATAACGTTATAGACGTATATAATGTCTCCATCCAGAAGGAGGCGACGACACGCCAGGAATATTACATCCCAGATGTTAGGTTGCGTTAGGTTAGGATACACAACGTTATAGACGTATATAATGTTCCCATCGAGAAGCAGGCGACGACACGCCAGGAATGATGTAAAATATTACATTCGATATGTTAGGTCGCCTTAGGCTAGGATATATAACGTTATAGATGTATACAACGTTCCCACCGAGAAGTACGGGCCTACACGCCAGGAATGTTGTCAACTATTACATCCGAGGTGTTAGGTTGCCTTAGGCTAGGATATATAACGTTATAGACGTATATAATATTCCCACCGAAAAATAGGGACCGACGCGTCAGGAATGCTGTAAAATATTACACCCGAGATGTCAGGTTCCCTTAGGTTAGGATATACAACGTTATGGATGTATATAATGACCCCATCCAGAAGTAGGCGACGACACGCCAGGAATGTTGTAAAATACTACATCCGAGATGTTAGGCTGCCTTAGGTTAGGATATACAAGATTATAGATGTATATAATGTCCCCATCGAGAAGTAGGCGACAACACGCCAGGCATGTTGTAAAATATTACATTCGCTATGTTAGGTTGCCTTAGACTAGGATATATAACGTTATAGACGTATATAATGTTCCCACCGAGAAGTACGGGCGGACACGCCAGGAATGTTGTCAACTATTACATCCGAGATGTTAGGTTGCCTTAGGTGAGGATATATAACGTTATAGACGTATATAATGTCCCCATCCAGAAGTAGGCGACGACACGCCAGGAATATTACATCCCAGATGTTAGGTTGCGTTAGGTTAGGATACACAACGTTATAGACGTATATAATGTTCCCATCGAGAAGCAGGCGACGACACGCCAGGAAAGATTTAAAATATTACATTCGATATGTTAGGTCGCCTTAGGCTAGGATATATAACGTTATAGATGTATATAATGTTCCCACCGAAAAATAGGAGCCGACGCGCCAGGAATGTTGTAAAATATTACATCCGAGATGTTAGGTTCCCTTAGGTTTGGATATATATCGTTATAGACGTATATAATGTTCCTACCGAGACTTGGGGACCGACATGCCAGGAATCTTGTAAAATATTACATCCCAGATGTTAGGTTGCTTTAGGTTAGGATATACAACGTTATAGACGTATATAATGTCCCCATCCAGAAGTAGGCGACGACACGCCAGGAATGTTGTAGAATATTACATTCGACATGTTATGTGGCCTTAGGCTAGGATATATAACGTTATAGACGTATATAATGTTGCCACCGTGAAGTACGGGTGGACACGCCAGGAATGTTGTCAACTATTACATCCGAGATGTTAGGTTGCCTTAGGTTAGGATATATAACGTTATAGACGTATATAATGTCCCCATGCAGAAGTAGGCGACGACACGCCAGGAATATTACATCCCAGATGTTAGGTTGCGTTAGGTTAGGATACACAACGTTATAGACGTATATAATGTTCCCATCGAGAAGCAGGCGACGACACGCCAGGAATGATGTAAAATATTACATTCGATATGTTAGGTCGCCTTAGGCTAGGATATATAACGTTATAGATGTATACAACGTTCCCACCGAGAAGTACGGGCCTACACGCCAGGAATGTTGTCAAATATTACATCCGAGGTGTTAGGTTGCCTTAGGCTAGGATATATAACGTTATAGACGTATATAATATTCCCACCGAAAAATAGGGACCGACGCGTCAGGAATGCTGTAAAATATTACACCCGAGATGTCAGGTTCCCTTAGGTTAGGATATATAACGTTATAGACGTATATAATGTCCCCATGCAGAAGTAGGCGACGACACGCCAGGAATATTACATCCCAGATGTTAGGTTGCGTTAGGTTAGGATACACAACGTTATAGACGTATATAATGTTCCCATCGAGAAGCAGGCGACGACACGCCAGGAATGATGTAAAATATTACATTCGATATGTTAGGTCGCCTTAGGCTAGGATATATAACGTTATAGATGTATACAACGTTCCCACCGCGAAGTACGGGCCTACACGCCAGGAATGTTGTCAACTATGACATCCGAGGTGTTAGGTTGCCTTAGGCTAGGATATATAACGTTATAGACGTATATAATATTCCCACCGAAAAATAGGGACCGACGTGTCCGGAATGTTGTAAAATATTACAACCGAGATGTTAGGTTCCCTTAGGTTAGGATATACAACGTTATGGATGTATATAATGTTCCTACCGAGACTTGAGGACCGACACGCCAGAATGTTGTAAAATATTACTTCCGAGATGTTAGGTTGCCTTAGGTTAGGATATACAATGTTATAGATGTATATAATGTCCCCATCGAGAAGCAGGCGACGACACGCCAGGAATGTTGTAAAATATTACATTCGACATGTTATGTGGCCTTAGGCTAGGATATATAACGTTATAGACGTATATAATGTTCCCACCGAGAAGTACGGGTGGACACGCAAGGAATGTTGTAGAATATTACATTCGACATGTTATGTGGCCTTAGGCTAGGATATATAACGTTATAGACGTATATAATGTTCCCACCGTGTAGTACGGGTGGACACGCCAGGAATGTTGTCAACTATTACATCCGAGATGTTAGGTTGCCTTAGGTTAGGATATATAACGTTATAGACGTATATAATGTCCCCATGCAGAAGCAGGCGACGACACGCCAGGAATATTACATCCCAGATGTTAGGTTGCGTTAGGTTAGGATACACAACGTTATAGACGTATATAATGTTCCCATCGAGAAGCAGGCGACGACACGCCAGGAATGATGTAAACTATTACATTCGATATGTTAGGTCGCCTTAGGCTAGGATATATAACGTTATAGATGTATACAACGTTCCCACCGAGAAGTACGGGCCAACACGCCAGGAATGTTGTCAACTATTACATCCGAGGTGTTAGGTTGCCTTAGGCTAGGATATACAACGTTATAGACGTATATAATATTCCCACCGAAAAATAGGGACCGACGTGTCCGGAATGTTGTAAAATATTACAACTGAGATGTTAGGTTCCCTTAGGTTAGGATATACAACGTTATGGATGTATATAATGTTCCTACCGAGACTTGGGGACGGACACGCCAGGAATGTTGTAAAATATTACATTCGACATGTTATGTGGCCTTAGGCTAGGATATATAACGTTATAGACGTATATAATGTTCCCACCGAGAAGTATGGGTGGACACGCCAGGAATGTTGTCAACTATTACATCCGAGATGTTAGGTTGCCTTAGGTTAGGATATATAACGTTATAGACGTATATAATGTCCCCATCGAGAAGCACGCGACGACACTCCATGAATGTAATAAAATATTACATTCGACATGTTAGGTTGCCTTAGGCTAGGATATATATCGTTATAGACGTATACAATGTTCCCACCGAGAAGTAGGGACCGACATGCCAAGAATGTTGTAAAATATTACATCCCAGATGTTAGGTTGCCTTAGGTTAGGATATACAACGTTATAGATGTATATAATGGCCCTATCCAGAAGTAGGCGACGACACTCCAGGAATGTTGTAAAATATTACATCCCAGATGTTAGGTTGCCTTAGGTAAGGATATACAACGTTATAGACGTATATTATGTCCCCATCGAGAAGCAGGCGACGACACGCAAGGAATGTTGTAGAATATTACATTCGACATGTTATGTGGCCTTAGGCTAGGATATATAACGTTATAGACGTATATAATGTTCCCACCGTGTAGTACGGGTGGACACGCCAGGAATGTTGTCAACTATTACATCCGAGATGTTAGGTTGCCTTAGGTTAGGATATATAACGTTATAGACGTATATAATGTCCCCATGCAGAAGCAGGCGACGACACGCCAGGAATATTACATCCCAGATGTTAGGTTGCGTTAGGTTAGGATACACAACGTTATAGACGTATATAATGTTCCCATCGAGAAGCAGGCGACGACACGCCAGGAATGATGTAAAATATTACATTCGATATGTTAGGTCGCCTTAGGCTAGGATATATAACGTTATAGATGTATACAACGTTCCCACCGAGAAGTACGGTCCTACACGCCAGGAATGTTGTCAACTATTACATCCGAGGTGTTAGGTTGCCTTAGGCTAGGATATACAACGTTATAGACGTATATAATATTCCCACCGAAAAATAGGGACCGACGCGTCAGGAATGCTGTAAAATATTACACCCGAGATGTCAGGTTCCCTTAGGTTAGGATATACAACGTTATGGATGTATATAATGACCCCATCCAGAAGTAGGCGACGACACGCCAGGAATGTTGTAAAATACTACATCCGAGATGTTAGGCTGCCTTAGGTTAGGATATACAATGTTATAGATGTATATAATGTCCCCATCGAGAAGCAGGCGACGACACGCCAGGAATGTTGTAAAATATTACATTCGACATGTTATGTGGCCTTAGGCTAGGATATATAACGTTATAGACGTATATAATGTTCCCACCGAGAAGTACGGGTGGACACGCCAGGAATGTTGTCAACTATTACATCCGAGATGTTAGGTTGCCTTAGGTTAGGATATGTATCGCTATAGACATATATGATGTTCCCACCGAGAAGTACGGGTGGACACGCCAGGAATGTTGTCAACTATTACATCCGAGATGTTAGGTTGCCTTAGGTTAGGATATATAACGTTATAGACGTATATAATGTCCCCATCCAGAAGTAGGCGACGACACGCCAGGAATATTACATCCCAGATGTTAGGTTGCGTTAGGTTAGGATACACAACGTTATAGACGTATATAATGTTCCCATCGAGAAGCAGGCGACGACACGCCAGGAATGATGTAAAATATTACATTCGATATGTTAGGTCGCCTTAGGCTAGGATATATAACGTTATAGATGTATACAACGTTCCCACCGAGAAGTACGGGCCTACACGCCAGGAATGTTGTCAACTATTACATCCGAGGTGTTAGGTTGCCTTAGGCTAGGATATATAACGTTATAGACGTATATAATAGTCCCACCGAAAAATAGGGACCGACGTGTCCGGAATGTTGTAAAATATTACAACCGAGATGTTAGGTTCCCTTAGGTTAGGATATACAACGTTATGGATGTATATAATGTTCCTACCGAGACTTGGGGACCGACACGCCAGAATGTTGTAAAATATTACATCCGAGATGTTAGGTTGCCTTAGGTTAGGATATACAATGTTATAGATGTATATAATGTCCCCATCGAGAAGCAGGCGACGACACGCCAGGAATGTTGTAAAATATTACATTCGACATGTTATGTGGCCTTAGGCTAGGATATATAACGTTATAGACGTATATAATGTTCCCACCGAGAAGTACGGGTGGACACGCCAGGAATGTTGTCAACTATTACATCCGAGATGTTAGGTTGCCTTAGGTTAGGATATATAACGTTATAGACGTATATAATGTCCCCTTCGAGAAGCACGCGACGACACTCCATGAATGTAATAAAATATTACATTCGACATGTTAGGTTGCCTTAGGCTAGGATATATATCGTTATAGACGTATACAATGTTCCCACCGAGAAGTAGGGACCGACATGCCAAGAATGTTGTAAAATATTACATCCCAGATGTTAGGTTGCCTTAGGTTAGGATATACAACGTTATAGATGTATATAATGACCCTATCCAGAAGCAGGCGACGACACGCCAGGAATGTTGTAAAATATTACATTCCACATGTTAGGTTGCGTTAGGTTAGGATATACAACGTTATGGACGTATATTATGTCCCCATCGAGAAGCAGGCGACGACACGCCAGGAATGTTGTAAAATATTACATCCGAGATGTTAGGTTCCCTTAGGTTTGGATATATATCGTTATAGACGTATATAATGTTCCTACCGAGACTTGGGGACCGACATGCCAGGAATCTTGTAAAATATTACATCCCAGATGTTAGGTTGCTTTGGGTTAGGATATACAACGTTATAGACGTATATAATGCCCCCATCCAGAAGTAGGCGACGACACGCCAGGAATGTTGTAGAATATTACATTCGACATGTTATGTGGCCTTAGGCTAGGATATATAACGTTATAGACGTATATAATGTTCCCACCGTGTAGTACGGGTGGACACGCCAGGAATGTTGTCAACTATTACGTCCGAGATGTTAGGTTGCCTTAGGTTAGGATATATAACGTTATAGACGTATATAATGTCCCCATGCAGAAGTAGGCGACGACACGCCAGGAATATTACATCCCAGATGTTAGGTTGCGTTAGGTTAGGATACACAACGTTATAGACGTATATAATGTTCCCATCGAGAAGCAGGCGACGACACGCCAGGAATGATGTAAAATATTACATTCGATACGTTAGGTCGCCTTAGGCTAGGATATATAACGTTATAGACGTATATAATGTTCCCACCGAAAAATAGGAGCCGACGCGCCAGGAATGTTGTAGAATATTACATCGAGATGTTAGGTTGCCTTAGGCTAGGATATATTACGTTATAGACGTATATAATGTTACCACCGAGAACTACGCACCGACACGTCAGAAATGATGTAAAATATTACATTCGACATGTTAGGTCGCCTTAGGCTAGGATATGTATCGCTATAGACGTATATGATGTTCCCACCGAGAAGTACGGGTGGACACGCCAGGAATGTTGTCAACTATTACATCCGAGATGTTAGGTTGCCTTAGGTTAGGATATATAACGTTATAGACGTATATAATGTCCCCATCCAGAAGTAGGCGACGACACGCCAGGAATATTACATCCCAGATGTTAGGTTGCGTTAGGTTAGGATACACAACGTTATAGACGTATATAATGTTCCCATCGAGAAGCAGGCGACGACACGCCAGGAATGATGTAAAATATTACATTCGATATGTTAGGTCGCCTTAGGCTAGGATATATAACGTTATAGATGTATACAACGTTCCCACCGAGAAGTACGGGCCTACACGCCAGGAATGTTGTCAACTATTACATCCGAGGTGTTAGGTTGCCTTAGGCTAGGATATATAACGTTATAGACGTATATAATATTCCCACCGAAAAATAGGGACCGACGTGTCCGGAATGTTGTAAAATATTACAACCGAGATGTTAGGTTCCCTTAGGTTAGGATATACAACGTTATGGATGTATATAATGTTCCTACCGAGACTTGGGGACCGACACGCCAGAATGTTGTAAAATATTACATCCGAGATGTTAGGTTGCCTTAGGTTAGGATATACAATGTTATAGATGTATATAATGTCCCCATCGAGAAGCAGGCGACGACACGCCAGGAATGTTGTAAAATATTACATTCGACATGTTATGTGGCCTTAGGCTAGGATATATAACGTTATAGACGTATATAATGTTCCCACCGAGAAGTACGGGTGGACACGCCAGGAATGTTGTCAACTATTACATCCGAGATGTTAGGTTGCCTTAGGTTAGGATATATAACGTTATAGACGTATATAATGTCCCCATCGAGAAGCACGCGACGACACTCCATGAATGTAATAAAATATTACATTCGACATGTTAGGTTGCCTTAGGCTAGGATATATATCGTTATAGACGTATACAATGTTCCCACCGAGAAGTAGGGACCGACATGCCAAGAATGTTGTAAAATATTACATCCCAGATGTTAGGTTGCCTTAGGTTAGGATATACAACGTTATAGATGTATATAATGACCCTATCCAGAAGCAGGCGACGACACGCCAGGAATGTTGTAAAATATTACATTCCAGATGTTAGGTTGCGTTAGGTTAGGATATACAACGTTATGGACGTATATTATGTCCCCATCGAGAAGCAGGCGACGACACGCCAGGAATGTTGTAAAATATTACATCCGAGATGTTAGGTTCCCTTAGGTTTGGATATATATCGTTATAGACGTATATAATGTTCCTACCGAGACTTGGGGACCGACATGCCAGGAATCTTGTAAAATATTACATCCCAGATGTTAGGTTGCTTTGGGTTAGGATATACAACGTTATAGACGTATATAATGTCCCCATCCAGAAGTAGGCGACGACACGCCAGGAATGTTGTAGAATATTACATTCGACATGTTATGTGGCCTTAGGCTAGGATATATAACGTTATAGACGTATATAATGTTCCCACCGTGTAGTACGGGTGGACACGCCAGGAATGTTGTCAACTATTACATCCGAGATGTTAGGTTGCCTTAGGTTAGGATATATAACGTTATAGACGTATATAATGTCGCCATGCAGAAGTAGGCGACGACACGCCAGGAATATTACATCCCAGATGTTAGGTTGCGTTAGGTTAGGATACACAACGTTATAGACGTATATAATGTTCCCATCGAGAAGCAGGCGACGACACGCCAGGAATGATGTAAAATATTACATTCGATACGTTAGGTCGCCTTAGGCTAGGATATATAACGTTATAGACGTATATAATGTTCCCACCGAAAAATAGGAGCCGACGCGCCAGGAATGTTGTAGAATATTACATCGAGATTTTAGGTTGCCTTAGGCTAGGATATATTACGTTATAGACGTATATAATGTTACCACCGAGAACTACGCGCCGACACGTCAGAAATGATGTAAAATATTACATTCGACATGTTAGGTCGCCTTAGGCTAGGATATGTATCGCTATAGACGTATATGATGTTCCCACCGAGAAGTACGGGTGGACACGCCAGGAATGTTGTCAACTATTACATCCGAGATGTTAGGTTGCCTTAGGTTAGGATATATAACGTTATAGACGTATATAATGTCCCCATCCAGAAGTAGGCGACGACACGCCAGGAATATTACATCCCAGATGTTAGGTTGCGTTAGGTTAGGATACACAACGTTATAGACGTATATAATGTTCCCATCGAGAAGCAGGCGACGACACGCCAGGAATGATGTAAAATATTACATTCGATATGTTAGGTCGCCTTAGGCTAGGATATATAACGTTATAGATGTATACAACGTTCCCACCGAGAAGTACGGGCCTACACGCCAGGAATGTTGTCAACTATTACATCCGAGGTGTTAGGTTGCCTTAGGCTAGGATATATAACGTTATAGACGTATATAATATTCCCACCGAAAAATAGGGACCGACGTGTCCGGAATGTTGTAAAATATTACAACCGAGATGTTAGGTTCCCTTAGGTTAGGATATACAACGTTATGGATGTATATAATGTTCCTACCGAGACTTGGGGACCGACACGCCAGAATGTTGTAAAATATTACATCCGAGATGTTAGGTTGCCTTAGGTTAGGATATACAATGTTATAGATGTATATAATGTCCCCATCGAGAAGCAGGCGACGACACGCCAGGAATGTTGTAAAATATTACATTCGACATGTTATGTGGCCTTAGGCTAGGATATATAACGTTATAGACGTATATAATGTTCCCACCGAGAAGTACGGGTGGACACGCCAGGAATGTTGTCAACTATTACATCCGAGATGTTAGGTTGCCTTAGGTTAGGATATATAACGTTATAGACGTATATAATGTCCCCATCGAGAAGCACGCGACGGCACTCCATGAATGTAATAAAATATTACATTCGACATGTTAGGTTGCCTTAGGCTAGGATATATATCGTTATAGACGTATACAATGTTCCCACCGAGAAGTAGGGACCGACATGCCAAGAATGTTGTAAAATATTACATCCCAGATGTTAGGTTGCCTTAGGTTAGGATATACAACGTTATAGATGTATATAATGACCCTATCCAGAAGTAGGCGACGACACTCCAGGAATGTTGTAAAATATTACATCCCAGATGTTAGGTTGCGTTAGGTAAGGATATACAACGTTATAGACGTATATTATGTCCCCATCGAGAAGCAGGCGACGACACGCCAGGAATGTTGTAAAATATTACATTCCAGATGTTAGGTTGCGTTAGGTTAGGATATACAACGTTATGGACGTATATTATGTCCCCATCGAGAAGCAGGCGACGACACGCCAGGAATGTTGTAAAATATTACATCCGAGATGTTAGGTTCCCTTAGGTTTGGATATATATCGTTATAGACGTATATAATGTTCCTACCGAGACTTGGGAACCGACATGCCAGGAATCTTGTAAAATATTACATCCCAGATGTTAGGTTGCTTTAGGTTAGGATATACAACGTTATAGACGTATATAATGTCCCCATCCAGAAGTAGGCGACGACACGCCAGGAATGTTGTAGAATATTACATTCGACATGTTATGTGGCCTTAGGCTAGGATATATAACGTTATAGACGTATATAATGTTCCCACCGTGTAGTACGGGTGGACACGCCAGGAATGTTGTCAACTATTACATCCGAGATGTTAGGTTGCCTTAGGTTAGGATATATAACGTTATAGACGTATATAATGTCCCCATGCAGAAGTAGGCGACGACACGCCAGGAATATTACTTCCCAGATGTTAGGTTGCGTTAGGTTAGGATACACAACGTTATAGACGTATATAATGTTCCCATCGAGAAGCAGGCGACGACACGCCAGGAATGATGTAAAATATTACATTCGATATGTTAGGTCGCCTTAGGCTAGGATATATAACGTTATAGATGTATACAACGTTCCCACCGAGAAGTACGGGCCTACACGCCAGGAATGTTGTCAACTATTACATCCGAGGTGTTAGGTTGCCTTAGGCTAGGATATATAACGTTATAGACGTATATAATATTCCCACCGAAAAATAGGGACCGACGCGTCAGGAATGCTGTAAAATATTACACCCGAAATGTCAGGTTCCCTTAGGTTAGGATATACAACGTTATGGATGTATATAATGACCCCATCCAGAAGTAGGAGACGACACGCCAGGAATGTTGTAAAATACTACATCCGAGATGTTAGGCTGCCTTAGGCTAGGATATATCACGTTATAGACGTATATAATGTTCCCACCGAGAAGTACGGGTGGACACGCCAGGAATGCTGTCAACTATTACATCCGAGATGTTAGGTTGCCTTAGGTTAGGATATATAACGTTATAGACGTATATAATGTCCCCATCCAGAAGTAGGCGACGACATGACAGGAATATTACATCCCAGATGTTAGGTTGCGTTAGGTTAGGATATACAACGTTATAGACTTATATAATGTCCCCATCGAGAAGCAGGCGACGACGTGTCAGGAATGTTGTAAAATATTACACCCGAGATGTTAGGGTCCCTTAGGTTAGGATATATAACGTTATAGACGTATATAATGTTCCCACCGAAAAATAGGAGCCGACGCGCCAGGAATGTTGTAGAATATTACATCGAGATGTTAGGTTGCCTTAGGCTAAGATATATTACGTTATAGACGTATATAATGTTACCACCGAGAACTACGCGCCGACAATTCAGGAATGATGTAAAATATTACATTCGACATGTTAGCTCGCCTTAGGCTAGGATATATAACGTTATAGATGTATACAACGTTCCCACCGAGAAGTACGGGCCTACACGCCAGGAATGTTGTCAACTATTACATCCGAGATGTTAGGTTGCCTTAGGTTAGGATATACAACGTTATAGACGTATATAATGTCCCCATCCAGAAGTAGGCGACGACACGCCAGGAATATTACATCCCAGATGTTAGGTTGCGTTAGGTTAGGATACACAACGTTATAGACGTATATAATGTTCCCATCGAGAAGCAGGCGACGACACGCCAGGAATGATGTAAAATATTACATTCGATATGTTAGGTCGCCTTAGGCTAGGATATATAACGTTATAGATGTATACAACGTTCCCACCGAGAAGTACGGGCCTACACGCCAGGAATGTTGTCAACTATTACATCCGAGGTGTTAGGTTGCCTTAGGCTGGGATATACAACGTTATAGACGTATATAATATTCCCACCGAAAAATAGGGACCGACGTGTTCGGAATGTTGTAAAATATTACAACCGAGATGTTAGGTTCCCTTAGGTTAGGATATACAACGTTATGGATGTATATAATGTTCCTACCGAGACTTGGGGACCGACACGCCAGAATGTTGTAAAATATTACATCCGAGATGTTAGGTTGCCTTAGGTTAGGATATACAATGTTATAGATGTATATAATGACCCCATCGAGAAGCAGGCGACGACACGCCAGGAATGTTGTAAAATATTACATTCGACATGTTATGTGGCCTTAGGCTAGGATATATAACGTTATAGACGTATATAATGTTCCCAACGAGAAGTACGGGTGGACACGCCAGGAATGTTGTCAACTATTACATCCGAAATGTTAGGTTGCCTTAGGTTAGGATATATAACGTTATAGACGTATATAATGTCCCCATCGAGAAGCACGCGACGACACTCCATGAATGTAATAAAATATTACATTCGACATGTTAGGTTGCCTTAGGCTAGGATATATATCGTTATAGACGTATACAATGTTCCCACCGAGAAGTAGGGACCGACATGCCAAGAATGTTGTAAAATATTACATCCGAGATGTTAGGTTGCCTTAGGTTAGGATATATAACGTTATAGACGTATATAATGTCCCCATCCAGAAGTAGGCGACGACACGCCAGGAATGTTGTAAAATATTACATCCGAGATGTTAGGTTGCCTTAGGTTAGGATATACAATGTTATAGATGTATATAATGACCCCACCGAGAAGTACGGGCGGACACGCCAGGAATGTTGTCAACTATTACATCCGAGATGTTAGGTTGCCTTAGGTGAGGATATATAACGTTATAGACGTATATAATGTCCCCATCCAGAAGTAGGCGACGACACGCCAGGAATATTACATCCCAGATGTTAGGTTGCGTTAGGTTAGGATACACAACGTTATAGACGTATATAATGTTCCCATCGAGAAGCAGGCGACGACACGCCAGGAAAGATTTAAAATATTACATTCGATATGTTAGGTCGCCTTAGGCTAGGATATATAACGTTATAGATGTATATAATGTTCCCACCGAAAAATAGGAGCCGACGCGCCAGGAATGTTGTAAAATATTACATCCGAGATGTTAGGTTCCCTTAGGTTTGGATATATATCGTTATAGACGTATATAATGTTCCTACCGAGACTTGGGGACCGACATGCCAGGAATCTTGTAAAATATTACATCCCAGATGTTAGGTTGCTTTAGGTTAGGATATACAACGTTATAGACGTATATAATGTCCCCATCCAGAAGTAGGCGACGACACGCCAGGAATGTTGTAGAATATTACATTCGACATGTTATGTGGCCTTAGGCTAGGATATATAACGTTATAGACGTATATAATGTTGCCACCGTGTAGTACGGGTGGACACGCCAGGAATGTTGTCAACTATTACATCCGAGATGTTAGGTTGCCTTAGGTTAGGATATATAACGTTATAGACGTATATAATGTCCCCATGCAGAAGTAGGCGACGACACGCCAGGAATATTACATCCCAGATGTTAGGTTGCGTTAGGTTAGGATACACAACGTTATAGACGTATATAATGTTCCCATCGAGAAGCAGGCGACGACACGCCAGGAATGATGTAAAATATTACATTCGATATGTTAGGTCGCCTTAGGCTAGGATATATAACGTTATAGATGTATACAACGTTCCCACCGAGAAGTACGGGCCTACACGCCAGGAATGTTGTCAAATATTACATCCGAGGTGTTAGGTTGCCTTAGGCTAGGATATATAACGTTATAGACGTATATAATATTCCCACCGAAAAATAGGGACCGACGCGTCAGGAATGCTGTAAAATATTACACCCGAGATGTCAGGTTCCCTTAGGTTAGGATATATAACGTTATAGACGTATATAATGTCCCCATGCAGAAGTAGGCGACGACACGCCAGGAATATTACATCCCAGATGTTAGGTTGCGTTAGGTTAGGATACACAACGTTATAGACGTATATAATGTTCCCATCGAGAAGCAGGCGACGACACGCCAGGAATGATGTAAAATATTACATTCGATATGTTAGGTCGCCTTAGGCTAGGATATATAACGTTATAGATGTATACAACGTTCCCACCGCGAAGTACGGGCCTACACGCCAGGAATGTTGTCAACTATTACATCCGAGGTGTTAGGTTGCCTTAGGCTAGGATATATAACGTTATAGACGTATATAATATTCCCACCGAAAAATAGGGACCGACGTGTCCGGAATGTTGTAAAATATTACAACCGAGATGTTAGGTTCCCTTAGGTTAGGATATACAACGTTATGGATGTATATAATGTTCCTACCGAGACTTGAGGACCGACACGCCAGAATGTTGTAAAATATTACTTCCGAGATGTTAGGTTGCCTTAGGTTAGGATATACAATGTTATAGATGTATATAATGTCCCCATCGAGAAGCAGGCGACGACACGCCAGGAATGTTGTAAAATATTACATTCGACATGTTATGTGGCCTTAGGCTAGGATATATAACGTTATAGACGTATATAATGTTCCCACCGAGAAGTACGGGTGGACACGCAAGGAATGTTGTAGAATATTACATTCGACATGTTATGTGGCCTTAGGCTAGGATATATAACGTTATAGACGTATATAATGTTCCCACCGTGTAGTACGGGTGGACACGCCAGGAATGTTGTCAACTATTACATCCGAGATGTTAGGTTGCCTTAGGTTAGGATATATAACGTTATAGACGTATATAATGTCCCCATGCAGAAGCAGGCGACGACACGCCAGGAATATTACATCCCAGATGTTAGGTTGCGTTAGGTTAGGATACACAACGTTATAGACGTATATAATGTTCCCATCGAGAAGCAGGCGACGACACGCCAGGAATGATGTAAAATATTACATTCGATATGTTAGGTCGCCTTAGGCTAGGATATATAACGTTATAGATGTATACAACGTTCCCACCGAGAAGTACGGTCCTACACGCCAGGAATGTTGTCAACTATTACATCCGAGGTGTTAGGTTGCCTTAGGCTAGGATATACAACGTTATAGACGTATATAATATTCCCACCGAAAAATAGGGACCGACGCGTCAGGAATGCTGTAAAATATTACACCCGAGATGTCAGGTTCCCTTAGGTTAGGATATACAACGTTATGGATGTATATAATGACCCCATCCAGAAGTAGGCGACGACACGCCAGGAATGTTGTAAAATACTACATCCGAGATGTTAGGCTGCCTTAGGTTAGGATATACAATGTTATAGATGTATATAATGTCCCCATCGAGAAGCAGGCGACGACACGCCAGGAATGTTGTAAAATATTACATTCGACATGTTATGTGGCCTTAGGCTAGGATATATAACGTTATAGACGTATATAATGTTCCCACCGAGAAGTACGGGTGGACACGCCAGGAATGTTGTCAACTATTACATCCGAGATGTTAGGTTGCCTTAGGTTAGGATATGTATCGCTATAGACATATATGATGTTCCCACCGAGAAGTACGGGTGGACACGCCAGGAATGTTGTCAACTATTACATCCGAGATGTTAGGTTGCCTTAGGTTAGGATATATAACGTTATAGACGTATATAATGTCCCCATCCAGAAGTAGGCGACGACACGCCAGGAATATTACATCCCAGATGTTAGGTTGCGTTAGGTTAGGATACACAACGTTATAGACGTATATAATGTTCCCATCGAGAAGCAGGCGACGACACGCCAGGAATGATGTAAAATATTACATTCGATATGTTAGGTCGCCTTAGGCTAGGATATATAACGTTATAGATGTATACAACGTTCCCACCGAGAAGTACGGGCCTACACGCCAGGAATGTTGTCAACTATTACATCCGAGGTGTTAGGTTGCCTTAGGCTAGGATATATAACGTTATAGACGTATATAATAGTCCCACCGAAAAATAGGGACCGACGTGTCCGGAATGTTGTAAAATATTACAACCGAGATGTTAGGTTCCCTTAGGTTAGGATATACAACGTTATGGATGTATATAATGTTCCTACCGAGACTTGGGGACCGACACGCCAGAATGTTGTAAAATATTACATCCGAGATGTTAGGTTGCCTTAGGTTAGGATATACAATGTTATAGATGTATATAATGTCCCCATCGAGAAGCAGGCGACGACACGCCAGGAATGTTGTAAAATATTACATTCGACATGTTATGTGGCCTTAGGCTAGGATATATAACGTTATAGACGTATATAATGTTCCCACCGAGAAGTACGGGTGGACACGCCAGGAATGTTGTCAACTATTACATCCGAGATGTTAGGTTGCCTTAGGTTAGGATATATAACGTTATAGACGTATATAATGTCCCCTTCGAGAAGCACGCGACGACACTCCATGAATGTAATAAAATATTACATTCGACATGTTAGGTTGCCTTAGGCTAGGATATATATCGTTATAGACGTATACAATGTTCCCACCGAGAAGTAGGGACCGACATGCCAAGAATGTTGTAAAATATTACATCCCAGATGTTAGGTTGCCTTAGGTTAGGATATACAACGTTATAGATGTATATAATGACCCTATCCAGAAGCAGGCGACGACACGCCAGGAATGTTGTAAAATATTACATTCCACATGTTAGGTTGCGTTAGGTTAGGATATACAACGTTATGGACGTATATTATGTCCCCATCGAGAAGCAGGCGACGACACGCCAGGAATGTTGTAAAATATTACATCCGAGATGTTAGGTTCCCTTAGGTTTGGATATATATCGTTATAGACGTATATAATGTTCCTACCGAGACTTGGGGACCGACATGCCAGGAATCTTGTAAAATATTACATCCCAGATGTTAGGTTGCTTTGGGTTAGGATATACAACGTTATAGACGTATATAATGCCCCCATCCAGAAGTAGGCGACGACACGCCAGGAATGTTGTAGAATATTACATTCGACATGTTATGTGGCCTTAGGCTAGGATATATAACGTTATAGACGTATATAATGTTCCCACCGTGTAGTACGGGTGGACACGCCAGGAATGTTGTCAACTATTACGTCCGAGATGTTAGGTTGCCTTAGGTTAGGATATATAACGTTATAGACGTATATAATGTCCCCATGCAGAAGTAGGCGACGACACGCCAGGAATATTACATCCCAGATGTTAGGTTGCGTTAGGTTAGGATACACAACGTTATAGACGTATATAATGTTCCCATCGAGAAGCAGGCGACGACACGCCAGGAATGATGTAAAATATTACATTCGATACGTTAGGTCGCCTTAGGCTAGGATATATAACGTTATAGACGTATATAATGTTCCCACCGAAAAATAGGAGCCGACGCGCCAGGAATGTTGTAGAATATTACATCGAGATGTTAGGTTGCCTTAGGCTAGGATATATTACGTTATAGACGTATATAATGTTACCACCGAGAACTACGCACCGACACGTCAGAAATGATGTAAAATATTACATTCGACATGTTAGGTCGCCTTAGGCTAGGATATGTATCGCTATAGACGTATATGATGTTCCCACCGAGAAGTACGGGTGGACACGCCAGGAATGTTGTCAACTATTACATCCGAGATGTTAGGTTGCCTTAGGTTAGGATATATAACGTTATAGACGTATATAATGTCCCCATCCAGAAGTAGGCGACGACACGCCAGGAATATTACATCCCAGATGTTAGGTTGCGTTAGGTTAGGATACACAACGTTATAGACGTATATAATGTTCCCATCGAGAAGCAGGCGACGACACGCCAGGAATGATGTAAAATATTACATTCGATATGTTAGGTCGCCTTAGGCTAGGATATATAACGTTATAGATGTATACAACGTTCCCACCGAGAAGTACGGGCCTACACGCCAGGAATGTTGTCAACTATTACATCCGAGGTGTTAGGTTGCCTTAGGCTAGGATATATAACGTTATAGACGTATATAATATTCCCACCGAAAAATAGGGACCGACGTGTCCGGAATGTTGTAAAATATTACAACCGAGATGTTAGGTTCCCTTAGGTTAGGATATACAACGTTATGGATGTATATAATGTTCCTACCGAGACTTGGGGACCGACACGCCAGAATGTTGTAAAATATTACATCCGAGATGTTAGGTTGCCTTAGGTTAGGATATACAATGTTATAGATGTATATAATGTCCCCATCGAGAAGCAGGCGACGACACGCCAGGAATGTTGTAAAATATTACATTCGACATGTTATGTGGCCTTAGGCTAGGATATATAACGTTATAGACGTATATAATGTTCCCACCGAGAAGTACGGGTGGACACGCCAGGAATGTTGTCAACTATTACATCCGAGATGTTAGGTTGCCTTAGGTTAGGATATATAACGTTATAGACGTATATAATGTCCCCATCGAGAAGCACGCGACGACACTCCATGAATGTAATAAAATATTACATTCGACATGTTAGGTTGCCTTAGGCTAGGATATATATCGTTATAGACGTATACAATGTTCCCACCGAGAAGTAGGGACCGACATGCCAAGAATGTTGTAAAATATTACATCCCAGATGTTAGGTTGCCTTAGGTTAGGATATACAACGTTATAGATGTATATAATGACCCTATCCAGAAGCAGGCGACGACACGCCAGGAATGTTGTAAAATATTACATTCCAGATGTTAGGTTGCGTTAGGTTAGGATATACAACGTTATGGACGTATATTATGTCCCCATCGAGAAGCAGGCGACGACACGCCAGGAATGTTGTAAAATATTACATCCGAGATGTTAGGTTCCCTTAGGTTTGGATATATATCGTTATAGACGTATATAATGTTCCTACCGAGACTTGGGGACCGACATGCCAGGAATCTTGTAAAATATTACATCCCAGATGTTAGGTTGCTTTGGGTTAGGATATACAACGTTATAGACGTATATAATGTCCCCATCCAGAAGTAGGCGACGACACGCCAGGAATGTTGTAGAATATTACATTCGACATGTTATGTGGCCTTAGGCTAGGATATATAACGTTATAGACGTATATAATGTTCCCACCGTGTAGTACGGGTGGACACGCCAGGAATGTTGTCAACTATTACATCCGAGATGTTAGGTTGCCTTAGGTTAGGATATATAACGTTATAGACGTATATAATGTCCCCATGCAGAAGTAGGCGACGACACGCCAGGAATATTACATCCCAGATGTTAGGTTGCGTTAGGTTAGGATACACAACGTTATAGACGTATATAATGTTCCCATCGAGAAGCAGGCGACGACACGCCAGGAATGATGTAAAATATTACATTCGATACGTTAGGTCGCCTTAGGCTAGGATATATAACGTTATAGACGTATATAATGTTCCCACCGAAAAATAGGAGCCGACGCGCCAGGAATGTTGTAGAATATTACATCGAGATGTTAGGTTGCCTTAGGCTAGGATATATTACGTTATAGACGTATATAATGTTACCACCGAGAACTACGCGCCGACACGTCAGAAATGATGTAAAATATTACATTCGACATGTTAGGTCGCCTTAGGCTAGGATATGTATCGCTATAGACGTATATGATGTTCCCACCGAGAAGTACGGGTGGACACGCCAGGAATGTTGTCAACTATTACATCCGAGATGTTAGGTTGCCTTAGGTTAGGATATATAACGTTATAGACGTATATAATGTCCCCATCCAGAAGTAGGCGACGACACGCCAGGAATATTACATCCCAGATGTTAGGTTGCGTTAGGTTAGGATACACAACGTTATAGACGTATATAATGTTCCCATCGAGAAGCAGGCGACGACACGCCAGGAATGATGTAAAATATTACATTCGATATGTTAGGTCGCCTTAGGCTAGGATATATAACGTTATAGATGTATACAACGTTCCCACCGAGAAGTACGGGCCTACACGCCAGGAATGTTGTCAACTATTACATCCGAGGTGTTAGGTTGCCTTAGGCTAGGATATATAACGTTATAGACGTATATAATATTCCCACCGAAAAATAGGGACCGACGTGTCCGGAATGTTGTAAAATATTACAACCGAGATGTTAGGTTCCCTTAGGTTAGGATATACAACGTTATGGATGTATATAATGTTCCTACCGAGACTTGGGGACCGACACGCCAGAATGTTGTAAAATATTACATCCGAGATGTTAGGTTGCCTTAGGTTAGGATATACAATGTTATAGATGTATATAATGTCCCCATCGAGAAGCAGGCGACGACACGCCAGGAATGTTGTAAAATATTACATTCGACATGTTATGTGGCCTTAGGCTAGGATATATAACGTTATAGACGTATATAATGTTCCCACCGAGAAGTACGGGTGGACACGCCAGGAATGTTGTCAACTATTACATCCGAGATGTTAGGTTGCCTTAGGTTAGGATATATAACGTTATAGACGTATATAATGTCCCCATCGAGAAGCACGCGACGGCACTCCATGAATGTAATAAAATATTACATTCGACATGTTAGGTTGCCTTAGGCTAGGATATATATCGTTATAGACGTATACAATGTTCCCACCGAGAAGTAGGGACCGACATGCCAAGAATGTTGTAAAATATTACATCCCAGATGTTAGGTTGCCTTAGGTTAGGATATACAACGTTATAGATGTATATAATGACCCTATCCAGAAGTAGGCGACGACACTCCAGGAATGTTGTAAAATATTACATCCCAGATGTTAGGTTGCGTTAGGTAAGGATATACAACGTTATAGACGTATATTATGTCCCCATCGAGAAGCAGGCGACGACACGCCAGGAATGTTGTAAAATATTACATTCCAGATGTTAGGTTGCGTTAGGTTAGGATATACAACGTTATGGACGTATATTATGTCCCCATCGAGAAGCAGGCGACGACACGCCAGGAATGTTGTAAAATATTACATCCGAGATGTTAGGTTCCCTTAGGTTTGGATATATATCGTTATAGACGTATATAATGTTCCTACCGAGACTTGGGAACCGACATGCCAGGAATCTTGTAAAATATTACATCCCAGATGTTAGGTTGCTTTAGGTTAGGATATACAACGTTATAGACGTATATAATGTCCCCATCCAGAAGTAGGCGACGACACGCCAGGAATGTTGTAGAATATTACATTCGACATGTTATGTGGCCTTAGGCTAGGATATATAACGTTATAGACGTATATAATGTTCCCACCGTGTAGTACGGGTGGACACGCCAGGAATGTTGTCAACTATTACATCCGAGATGTTAGGTTGCCTTAGGTTAGGATATATAACGTTATAGACGTATATAATGTCCCCATGCAGAAGTAGGCGACGACACGCCAGGAATATTACTTCCCAGATGTTAGGTTGCGTTAGGTTAGGATACACAACGTTATAGACGTATATAATGTTCCCATCGAGAAGCAGGCGACGACACGCCAGGAATGATGTAAAATATTACATTCGATATGTTAGGTCGCCTTAGGCTAGGATATATAACGTTATAGATGTATACAACGTTCCCACCGAGAAGTACGGGCCTACACGCCAGGAATGTTGTCAACTATTACATCCGAGGTGTTAGGTTGCCTTAGGCTAGGATATATAACGTTATAGACGTATATAATATTCCCACCGAAAAATAGGGACCGACGCGTCAGGAATGCTGTAAAATATTACACCCGAAATGTCAGGTTCCCTTAGGTTAGGATATACAACGTTATGGATGTATATAATGACCCCATCCAGAAGTAGGAGACGACACGCCAGGAATGTTGTAAAATACTACATCCGAGATGTTAGGCTGCCTTAGGCTAGGATATATCACGTTATAGACGTATATAATGTTCCCACCGAGAAGTACGGGTGGACACGCCAGGAATGCTGTCAACTATTACATCCGAGATGTTAGGTTGCCTTAGGTTAGGATATATAACGTTATAGACGTATATAATGTCCCCATCCAGAAGTAGGCGACGACATGACAGGAATATTACATCCCAGATGTTAGGTTGCGTTAGGTTAGGATATACAACGTTATAGACTTATATAATGTCCCCATCGAGAAGCAGGCGACGACGTGTCAGGAATGTTGTAAAATATTACACCCGAGATGTTAGGGTCCCTTAGGTTAGGATATATAACGTTATAGACGTATATAATGTTCCCACCGAAAAATAGGAGCCGACGCGCCAGGAATGTTGTAGAATATTACATCGAGATGTTAGGTTGCCTTAGGCTAAGATATATTACGTTATAGACGTATATAATGTTACCACCGAGAACTACGCGCCGACAATTCAGGAATGATGTAAAATATTACATTCGACATGTTAGCTCGCCTTAGGCTAGGATATATAACGTTATAGATGTATACAACGTTCCCACCGAGAAGTACGGGCCTACACGCCAGGAATGTTGTCAACTATTACATCCGAGATGTTAGGTTGCCTTAGGTTAGGATATACAACGTTATAGACGTATATAATGTCCCCATCCAGAAGTAGGCGACGACACGCCAGGAATATTACATCCCAGATGTTAGGTTGCGTTAGGTTAGGATACACAACGTTATAGACGTATATAATGTTCCCATCGAGAAGCAGGCGACGACACGCCAGGAATGATGTAAAATATTACATTCGATATGTTAGGTCGCCTTAGGCTAGGATATATAACGTTATAGATGTATACAACGTTCCCACCGAGAAGTACGGGCCTACACGCCAGGAATGTTGTCAACTATTACATCCGAGGTGTTAGGTTGCCTTAGGCTGGGATATACAACGTTATAGACGTATATAATATTCCCACCGAAAAATAGGGACCGACGTGTTCGGAATGTTGTAAAATATTACAACCGAGATGTTAGGTTCCCTTAGGTTAGGATATACAACGTTATGGATGTATATAATGTTCCTACCGAGACTTGGGGACCGACACGCCAGAATGTTGTAAAATATTACATCCGAGATGTTAGGTTGCCTTAGGTTAGGATATACAATGTTATAGATGTATATAATGACCCCATCGAGAAGCAGGCGACGACACGCCAGGAATGTTGTAAAATATTACATTCGACATGTTATGTGGCCTTAGGCTAGGATATATAACGTTATAGACGTATATAATGTTCCCAACGAGAAGTACGGGTGGACACGCCAGGAATGTTGTCAACTATTACATCCGAAATGTTAGGTTGCCTTAGGTTAGGATATATAACGTTATAGACGTATATAATGTCCCCATCGAGAAGCACGCGACGACACTCCATGAATGTAATAAAATATTACATTCGACATGTTAGGTTGCCTTAGGCTAGGATATATATCGTTATAGACGTATACAATGTTCCCACCGAGAAGTAGGGACCGACATGCCAAGAATGTTGTAAAATATTACATCCGAGATGTTAGGTTGCCTTAGGTTAGGATATATAACGTTATAGACGTATATAATGTCCCCATCCAGAAGTAGGCGACGACACGCCAGGAATGTTGTAAAATATTACATCCGAGATGTTAGGTTGCCTTAGGTTAGGATATACAATGTTATAGATGTATATAATGACCCCATCCAGAAGTAGGCGACGACACGCCAGGAATGTTGTAAAATACTACATCCGAGATGTTAGGCTGCCTTAGGTTAGGATATACAAGATTATAGATGTATATAATGTCCCCATCGAGAAGTAGGCGATGACACGCCAGGAATGTTGTAAAATATTACATTCGACATGTTAGGTCGCCTTAGGCTAGGATATATAACGTTATAGACGTATATAATGTTCCCACCGAGAAGTACGGGTGGACACGCCAGGAATGTTGTCAACTATTACATCCGAGATGTTAGGTTGCCTTAGGTTAGGATATATAACGTTATAGACGTATATAATGTCCCCATCGAGAAGCACGCGACGACACTCCATGAATGTAATAAAATATTACATTCGACATGTTAGGTTGCCTTAGGCTAGGATATATATCGTTATAGACGTATACAATGTTCCCACCGAGAAGTAGGGACCGACATGCCAAGAATGTTGTAAAATATTACATCCGAGATGTTAGGTTCCCTTAGGTTTGGATATATATCGTTATAGACGTATATAATGTTCCTACCGAGACTTGGGAACCGACATGCCAGGAATCTTGTAAAATATTACATCCCAGATGTTAGGTTGCTTTAGGTTAGGATATACAACGTTATAGACGTATATAATGTCCCCATCCAGAAGTAGGCGACGACACGCCAGGAATGTTGTAGAATATTACATTCGACATGTTATGTGGCCTTAGGCTAGGATATATAACGTTATAGACGTATATAATGTTCCCACCGTGTAGTACGGGTGGACACGCCAGGAATGTTGTCAACTATTACATCCGAGATGTTAGGTTGCCTTAGGTTAGGATATATAACGTTATAGACGTATATAATGTCCCCATGCAGAAGTAGGCGACGACACGCCAGGAATATTACATCCCAGATGTTAGGTTGCGTTAGGTTAGGATACACAACGTTATAGACGTATATAATGTTCCCATCGAGAAGCAGGCGACGACACGCCAGGAATGATGTAAAATATTACATTCGATACGTTAGGTCGCCTTAGGCTAGGATATATAACGTTATAGACGTATATAATGTTCCCACCGAGAAGTAGGGACCGACATGCCAAGAATGTTGTAAAATATTACATCCCAGATGTTAGGTTGCCTTAGGTTAGGATATACAACGTTATAGATGTATATAATGACCCTATCCAGAAGTAGGCGACGACACGCCAGGAATGTTGTAAAATATTACATTCCAGATGTTAGGTTGCGTTAGGTTAGGATATACAACGTTATGGACGTATATTATGTCCCCATCGAGAAGCAGGCGACGACACGCCAGGAATGTTGTAAAATATTACATCCGAGATGTTAGGTTCCCTTAGGTTTGGATATATATCGTTATAGACGTATATAATGTTCCTACCGAGACTTGGGAACCGACATGCCAGGAATCTTGTAAAATATTACATCCCAGATGTTAGGTTGCTTTAGGTTAGGATATACAACGTTATAGACGTATATAATGTCCCCATCCAGAAGTAGGCGACGACACGCCAGGAATGTTGTAGAATATTACATTCGACATGTTATGTGGCCTTAGGCTAGGATATATAACGTTATAGATGTATACAACGTTCCCACCGAGAAGTACGGGCCTACACGCCAGGAATGTTGTCAACTATTACATCCGAGGTGTTAGGTTGCCTTAGGCTGGGATATACAACGTTATAGACGTATATAATATTCCCACCGAAAAATAGGGACCGACGTGTTCGGAATGTTGTAAAATATTACAACCGAGATGTTAGGTTCCTTTAGGTTAGGATATACAACGTTATGGATGTATATAATGTTCCTACCGAGACTTGGGGACCGACACGCCAGAATGTTGTAAAATATTACATCCGAGATGTTAGGTTGCCTTAGGTTAGGATATACAATGTTATAGATGTATATAATGACCCCATCGAGAAGCAGGCGACGACACGCCAGGAATGTTGTAAAATATTACATTCGACATGTTATGTGGCCTTAGGCTAGGATATATAACGTTATAGACGTATATAATGTTCCCAACGAGAAGTACGGGTGGACACGCCAGGAATGTTGTCAACTATTACATCCGAAATGTTAGGTTGCCTTAGGTTAGGATATATAACGTTATAGACGTATATAATGTCCCCATCGAGAAGCACGCGACGACACTCCATGAATGTAATAAAATATTACATTCGACATGTTAGGTTGCCTTAGGCTAGGATATATATCGTTATAGACGTATATAATGTTACCACCGAGAACTACGCGCCGACAATTCAGGAATGATGTAAAATATTACATTCGACATGTTAGGTCGCCTTAGGCTAGGATATATAACGTTATAGATGTATACAACGTTCCCACCGAGAAGTACGGGCCTACACGCCAGGAATGTTGTCAACTATTACATCCGAGATGTTAGGTTGCCTTAGGTTAGGATATACAACGTTATAGACGTATATAATGTCCCCATCCAGAAGTAGGCGACGACACGCCAGGAATATTACATCCCAGATGTTAGGTTGCGTTAGGTTAGGATACACAAGGTTATAGACGTATAAAATGTTCCCATCGAGAAGCAGGAGACGACACGCCAGGAATGTTGTAAAATATTACATTCGATATGTTAGGTCGCCTTAGGCTAGGATATATAACGTTATAGATGTATACAACGTTCCCACCGAGAAGTACGGGCCTACACGCCAGGAATGTTGTCAACTATTACATCCGAGGTGTTAGGTTGCCTTAGGCTAGGATATATAACGTTATAGACGTATATAATATTCCCACCGAAAAATAGGGACCGACGTGTCCGGAATGTTGTAAAATATTACATCCGAGATGTTAGGTTGCCTTAGGTTAGGATATACAATGTTATAGATGTATATAAGGTTCCCACCGAGAAGTACGGGCGGACACGCCAGGAATGTTGTCAACTATTACATCCGAGATGTTAGGTTGCCTTATGTTAGGATATATAACGTTATAGGCGTATATAATGTCCCCATCCAAAAGTAGGCGACGATACGCCAGGAATGTTGTAAAATATTACATCCGAGATGTTAGGTTGCCTTAGGTTAGGATATACAATGTTATAGATGTATATAATGACCCCATCCAGAAGTAGGCGACGACACGCCAGGAATGTTGTAAAATACTACATCCGAGATGTTAGGCTGCCTTAGGTTAGGATATACAAGATTATAGATGTATATAATGTCTCCATCGAGAAGTAGGCGATGACACGCCAGGAATGTTGTAAAATATTACATTCGACATGTTAGGTCGCCTTAGGCTAGGATATATAACGTTATAGACGTATATAATGTTCCCACCGAAAAATAGGGGCCGACGCGTCAGGAATGTTGTAAAATATTACATTCGACATATTAGGTGGCCTTAGGCTAGGATATATAACGTTATAGACGTATATAAGGTTCCCACCGAGAAGTACGGGCGGACACGCCAGGAATGTTGTCAACTATTACATCCGAGATGTTAGGTTGCCTTATGTTAGGATATATAACGTTATAGACGTATATAATGTCCCCATCCAAAAGTAGGCGACGACACGCCAGGAATATTACATCCCAGATGTTAGGTTGCGTTAGGTTAGGATACACAACGTTATAGACGTATATAATGTTCCCATCGAGAAGCAGGCGACGACACGCCAGGAATGATGTAAAATATTACATTCGATATGTTAGGTCGCCTTAGGCTAGGATATATAACGTTATAGACGTATACAATGTTCCCACCGAAAAATAGGGGCCGACGCGTCAGGAATGTTGTAAAATATTACATTCGACATGTTAGGTGGCCTTAGGCTAGGATATATAACGTTATAGACGTATATAATGTTTTCACCGAGAAGTACGGGCGGACACGCCAGGAATGTTGTCAACTATTACATCCGAGATGTTAGGTTGCCTTAGGTTAGGATATATAACGTTATAGACGTATATAATCTCCCCATCCAGAAGTAGGCGACGACACGCCAGAAATATTACGTCCCAGATGTTAGGTTGCGTTAGGTTAGGATACACAACGTTATAGACGTATATAATGTTCCCATCGAGAAGCAGGCGACGACACGCCAGGAATGTTGTAAAATATTACATCCCAGATGTTAGGTTGCGTTAGGGTAGGATATACAACGATATAGACGTAGATAATGTCCCCATCGAGAAGAAGGCGACGACACGCCAGGAATGATGTAAAATATTAAAGCCCAGATGTTAGGTTGCGTTAGGTTAGGATATACAACGTTATGGACGTTTGTAATGTCCCCATCGAGAAGCAGGCGACGACACGCCAGGAATTTTGTAAAATATTACATCCGAGATGTCAGGTTGCCTTAGACTAGGATATATAACGTTATAGACGTATATAATGTTCCCCCCGAGACGTAGGCACCGACATGCAAGGAATGTTGTAAAATATTACAACCGAGATGTTAGGTTGCGTTAGGTTAGGATATACAACGTTATAGACGTATATAATGTCCCCATCGAGAAGCAGGCGACGACACGCCAGGAATGTTATCAACTATTACATCCGAGATGTTAGGTTGCCTTAGGTTAGGGTATACAACGTTATGGACGTATATAATGTGCCCATCGGGAAGTAGGTGCCGTCACGCCAGGAATGTTGTAAAATATTAATGTAGAGATGTTAGGTTGCCTTAGGTTATGATATATAACGTTATAGACATATATAATGTTCCCAGCGAGAAATAGGCGACGACACGCCAGGAATGGTGTAAAATATTACATCCCAGATGTTAGGTCGCCTTAGGCTAGGATATATAACGTTATGGAAGTATATAATGTTCCCACCGAAAAATAGGGGCCGACGCGTCAGGAATGTTGTAAAATATTACATTCGACATGTTAGGTGGCCTTAGGCTAGGATATATAACGTTATAGACGTATATAATGTTCCCACCGAGACGTAGGCACCGACATGCAAGCAATGTTGTAAAATATTACATCCCAAATGTTAGGTTGCGTTAGGTCAGGATACACAACGCTATAGACGTATATAATGTCCCCATCGAGAAGCAGGCGACGACACGCCAGGAATGTTGTCAAATATTACATCCGAGATGTTATGTTGCCTTACGTTAGGATATGCAACGTTATAGACTTGTATAATGTTCCCACCGAAAAGTAGGATCCGACGCGACAGGAATGTTGTAAAATATTACATCCGAGATATTAGGTTGCCTTCGGTTAGGATATATATCGCTATAGTCGTATATGATTTTCCCACCCAGAAATATGGGCTAGCAGGCCAGGAATGTTGTCAAATATTACATTCTAGATGTTAGGTTGCCTTACGCTAGGATATATAACGTTATAGACGTATATAATGTTACCACCGAGAACTACGGGCCGAAATGCCAGGAATGTTGTAAAATTTCATATCCGAGATGTTAGGTTGCCTTAGGCTAGGATATACCACGTTATAGATGTATATAATGTCCCCATCCAGAAGTAGGCGACGACGCGTCAGGAATGTTGTAAAATATTACACCCGAGATTTTAGGTTCCCTTAGGTTAGGATATACAACGTTATAGACGTATAGAATGTTCCCACCGAAACGTAGGGACCGACATGCCAGGAATGTTGTAAAATATTACATCCCAGATTTTAGGTTGCGTTAGGTTAGGATATACAACGTCAAAGACGTATATAATGTCCCCATCGAGAAGCAGGCGACGACACGCCAGGAATGATGTAAAATATTAAATCCCAGATGTTAGGTTGCGTTAGGTTAGGATATACAACTTTGTAGACGTATATAATGTGCCCATCGAGAAGCAGGCGACGACACGCCAGGAATGTTGTAAAATATTACATTCGACATGTTAGGTCGCCTTAGGCTAGGATGTAAAACGCTATAGACGTATATAATGGTCCCACCGAGAAATAGGTGCCGACGCGTCAGGAATGTTGTAAAATATTACATCCGAGATGTTAGATTGCTTAGGCTAGGATATATATCGTTATAGACGTATACAATGTTCCCACCGAGAAGTGGGGACCGACATGCCGGGAATGTTGTAAAATATTACATCTGAGATGTTAGGTTGCTTTAGGTTAGGACATATATCGATATAGACGTATATAATGTACAGATCGAGACGTGGGGACCTACAAGCCAGAATGTTGTAAAATATTACATCCGAGATGTTGGGTTGCCTTAGGTTAGGATATACAAAGTTATAGATGTATATAATGTCCTCATCCAGAAGTGGGCGACGACACGCCAGGAGTGTTGCAAAATATTACATTTGACATGTTAGGTTTCCTTAGGCTAGGATATATAATGTTATACACGCATATAATGTTATCACCGAGAACTACGTGCCGACACGCCAGGAATGATGTAAAATATTACATTCGACATGGTAGGACGCCTTAGTCTAGGATATGTAACGTTATAGACATATATAATGTTCCCACCGAGAAATAGGGGCCGACGCGTCAGGAATGTTGTAAAATATTACACCCGAGATGTTAGGTTCCCTTAGGTTAGCATATACAACGTTATAGACGTATAGAATGTTCCCACCGAGATGTAGGGACCGACATGCCAGGAATGTTGTAAAATATTACATCCGAGTTGTTAGGTTGCTTTAGGTTAGGATATATATCGTTATAGACGGATATAGTGTCCAGATCGAGACGTGGGGACCGACACGCCAGAATGTTGTAAAATATTACTTCCGAGACGTTAGGTTGCCTTAGGCGAATATGTATACCGTTATACACGTATACAATTTTGCCACCGAGAAGTAGGGACCGACATGCCAGGAATGTTGTTAAATATTACATCCGAAATGTTTGGTTGCCTTAGGTTAGGATGTACAACGTTATAGATGTATATAATGTCTCCATCCAGAAGTAGGTGACGACACGCCAGGAATGTTGTACAATATTACATGCTACATGTTAGGTTGCCTTAGGCTAGGATATCTAACCTTAAAGAGGTATATAATGCTACCACCGAGAACTAAGGGCCGACACGTCAGGAATGATGTAAAATATTACATCCGACATGTTAGGTTGCCCTAGGCTAGGATATATAACGTTATGGACGTATATAATATTCCCACCGAGAAATAGGGGCCGACGTGTCAGGAATGTTATAAAATATTACACCCGAAATGATAGGTTCCCTTAGGTTAGTATATATAACGTTATAGACGCATACAATGTCCCCACCGAGACGTACGGCACGACACGAACTGGATACTGTAAAGCATTACCAGCGAGGGGCTAGATGGGTTTGGTTATGTTATATTACGTTGTAGACCTATATAATGTTCCCACCGAGAAGTAGGGGCCGACCCGCCAGGAATGTTGTAAAATACTACATCCGAGATGTTAGATTGCCTTAGGTTAGCATATGTAACGTTATAGACGTATATAATGACCGCACCGTGACGTACGGGGCGACACGAACGGGATTCTGTGAAACATTACCAGCGAGGGTATAAATGGGTTAGGTTAGGTTATATTGCGATATAGACTTATATAATGTCCCTACCGAGAAGTGGGGCCGACCCGCCAGGAATGTGGTAAAATAGTACATTCGAGATGTTAGGTTGCCTTCGGGTGGGATATACAATGTTATAGACGTATATAATGTCCCCACCGAGAAGTATGAACCAACCCCAACGGGATTCTGTAAAACATTACCGCCAAGGGGCTAGCTGGGTTAGATTAGGTTATATCACGTTATGGACGTATATAATGTTCCCACCGAGAAGTAGGGGCCGACCCGCCAGGAATGTTGTAAAATACTACATCCGAGATGTTAGGTTGCCTTAGGTTAGGATATATAACGTTATAGACGCATACAATGTCCCCACCGAGACGTACGGGACGACACGAACTGGATACTGTAAAGCATTACCAGCGAGGGGCTAGATGGGTTAGGTTAGGTAATATTGCGATATAGACGTATATAATGTGTCCACCGAGAAGTAGGGGCCGACACGCCTGGAATGTCGTAAAATACTACGTTAGAGATGTTAGGTTGCCTTAGGTTAGGATATATAACGGTATAGACGCATGCAATGTCCCCACCAAGACGTACGGGACGACACGAACTGGATTCTGTAAAACATTACCAGCGAGGTGCTAGATGGGTTTGGTTATGTTATATTACGTTGTAGACGTATATAGTGTACCCAACGAGAATTAGGGGCCGACCCGAGTGCAATGTTGTAAAATACTACATTCGAGATGTTAGGTTGCCTTAGGTTAGGATATATAACGTTATAGACGCATACAATGTCCCCACCGAGACGTATGGGACGACACGAACTGGATACTGTAAAGCATTACCAGCGAGGGGCTAGATGGGTTAGGTTAGGTAATATTGCGATATAGACGTATATAATGTGTCCACCGAGAAGTAGGGGCCGACCCGCCAGGTATTTTGGAAAATACTACATCCGAGATGTTAGGTTGCCTTAGGTGAGGATATATAATGTTATAGACGTATATAATGTCCGCACCGTGACGTACGGGGCGACACGAACGGAATTCTGTGAAACATTACTATCGAGGGACTAGATGGGTTAGGTTAGGTTATATTACGATATAGACTTATATAATGTCCCTACCGAGAAGTGGGGCCGACCCGCCAGGAATGTTGTGAAATACTACATTCGAGACGTTAGGTTGCCTTCGGGTGGGACATACAATGTTATAGACGTATATTATGTCCCCACCGAGAAGTATGAACCGACCCGAACGGGATTCTGTAAAACATTACCGCCGAGGGGCTAGATGGGTTAGATTAGGTTATATCACGTTATGGACGTATATAATGTTCCCACCGAGAAGTAGGGGCCGACCCGCCAGGAATGTTGTAAAATACTACATCCGAGATGTTAGGTTGCCTTAAGTTAGGATATATAATGTTATAGACGCATACAATGTCCCCACCGAGACGTACGGGACGACACGAACTGGATTCTGTAAAACATTACCAGCGAGGGGCTAGATGGGTTAGGTTAGGTAATATTGCGATATAGACGTATATAATGTGTCCACCGAGAAGTAGGGGCCGACCCGCCTGGAATGTCGTAAAATACTACGTTAGAGATGTTAGGTTGCCTTAGGTTAGGATATATAACGGTATAGACGCATGCAATGTCCCCACCAAGACGTACGGGACGACACGAACTGGATTCTGTAAAACATTACCAGCGAGGTGCTAGATGGGTTTGGTTATGTTATATTACGTTGTAGACGTATATAGTGTACCCAACGAGAATTAGGGGCCGACCCGAGTGCAATGTTGTAAAATACTACATTCGAGATGTTAGGTTGCCTTAGGTTAGGATATATAACGTTATAGACGCATACAATGTCCCCACCGAGACGTACGGGACGACACGAACTGGATACTGTAAAGCATTATCAGCGAGGGGCTAGATGGGTTAGGTTAGGTTATACTACGTTGTAGACCTATATAATGTTCCCACCGAGAAGTAGGGGCCGACCCGCCAGGAATGTTGTAAAATACTACATCCGAGATGTTAGGTTGCCTTAGGTTAGGATATATAATGTTATAGACGTATATAATCTCCCCCCCCGAGAAGTATGAGCCAACACGACAGGGATTCTGTAAAACATTATCACCGAAGGGCAAAATGGGTTAGGTTAGGTTATATTACGATATAGACGTATATAATGTTCCCACCGAGAAGTAGGGGCCGACACGCCTGTAATGTTGCAAAATACTACATCCGAGATGTTAGGTCGCCTTAGGTTAGGATATATATCGTTATAGATGCATACAATGTCCCCACCGAGACGTACGGGACGACACAAACTGGATTCTGTAAAATATTACCAGCGAGTGGCTAGATGGGTTAGGTTAGGTTATATTTCGTTGTAGACGTATATAATGTACCCAACGAGGATTAGGGGCCGAACCGAGTGGAATGTCTTAAAATACTACATTCGAGATGTTAGGTTGCCTTAGGTTAGGATATATAACGTTATAGACTTATATAATGTCCGCACCGAGACGTACGGGACGACACGAACGGGATTCTGTAAAACATTACCGCCGAGGGGCTAGATGGGTTAGGTTAGGTTATATTACGTTATAGACGTATATAATGTTCCCACCGAGAAGTAGGGGCCAACCCGCCAGGTATTTTGGAAAATACTACATCCGAGATGTTAGGTTGCCCTAGGTGAGGATATATAATGTTATAGACGTATATAATGTCCGCACCGTGACGTACGGGGCGACACGAACGGAATTCTGTGAAACATTACTAGCGAGGGTCTAGATGGGTTAGGTTAGGTTATATTACGATATAGACTTATATAATGTCCCTACCGAGAAGTGGGGCCGACCCGCCAGGAATGTTGTGAAATACTACATTCGAGACGTTAGGTTGCCTTCGGGTGGGATATACAATGTTATAGACGTATATAATGTCCCCACCGAGAAATATGAACCAACCCGAACTGGATTCTGTGAAACATTACCAGCGAGGGTCTAGATGGGTTAGGTTAGGTTATATTACGATATAGACTTATATAATGTTCCCACCGAGAAGCAGGTTCCGCCCCGCCAGGAATGTTGTAAAATTCTACATCCGAGATGTTAGGTTGCCTTAGGTTAGGATATATAACGTTATAGACGCATACAATGTCCCCACCGAGACGTACGGGACGACACGAACTGGATTCTGTAAAACATTACCAGCGAGGGGCTAGATGGGTTAGGTTAGGCAATATTACGATATAGACGTATATAATGTTCCCACCGAGAAGTAGGGGCCGACCCGCCAGGTATTTTGGAAAATAATATATCCGAGATGTTAGGTTGCCTTTGGTTAGCATATATGACGTTATAGACGCATACAATGTCCCCACCGAGACGTACGGGACGACATGAACTGGATTCTGTGAAACATTACCAGCGAGGGTCTAGATGGGTTAGGTTAGGTTATATTACGATATAGACTTATATAATGTTCCCACCGAGAAGCAGGTTCCGCCCCGCCAGGAATGTTGTAAAATTCTACATCCGAGATGTTAGGTTGCCTTAGGTTAGGATATATAACGTTATAGATGCATACAATGTGCCCACCGAGACGTACGGGACGACACGAACTGGATTCTGTAAAACATTACCAGCGAGGGGCTAGATAGGTTAGGTTAGGTAAAATTGCGATATAGACGTATATAATGTGTCCACCGAGAAGTAGAGGCCGACCCGCCTGGAATGTTGTAAAATACTACATTCGAGATGTTAGGTTGCCTTAGGTTAGGATATATAACGTTATAGACTTATATAATGTCCGCACCGAGACGTACGGTACGACACGAACTGGATTCTGTAAAACATTACCGCCGAGTGGCTAGATGGATTAGGTTAGGTTATATTACGTTATAGACGTATATAATGTCCCCACCGAGAAGTACGGACAGAGACGACCGGGATTCTGTGAAACATTATCACTTAGGGGCAAAATGGGTTAGGTTAGGTTATATTACGATATAGACGTATATAGTGTGCCCACCGAGATGTAGGGGCAGACCCGCCTGGAATGTTGTAAAATACAACATTCGAGATTTTAGGTTGCCTTAGGTTAGGATATATAACGTTATAGACTTATATAATGTCCGCACCGAGACGTACGGGTCGACACGAACGGGATTCTGTAAAACATTACCAGCGAGGGGCTAGATGTGTTAGATTAGGTTATATTACGTTGTAGACGTGTATAATGTACCCAACGAGAATTAGGGGCCGACCCGAGTGGAATGTCGTAAAATACTACATCCGAGATGTTAGGTTGCCTTAGGTTAGGATATATAACGTTATAGACATATATTATGGCGGCACCGTGACGTACGGGGCGACACGAACGGGATTCTGTGAAACATTACCAGCGAGGGTCTAGATGGGTTAGATTAGGTTATATTACGATATAGACTTATATAATGTCCCCACCGAGAAGTGGGGCCGACCCGCCAGGAATGTTGTGAAATACTACATTCGAGATGTTATGTTGCCTTCGGGTGGGATATACAATGTTATAGACGGATATAATGTCCCCACCGAGAAGTATGCGCCAACACGACCGGGATTCTGTAAAACATTACCAGCGAGGGGCTAAATGGGTTAGGTTAGGTGATATTGCGATATAGACGTATATAATGTTCCCACCGAGAAGTAGGGGCCGACGCGCCAGGAATGTTGTAAAATATTACATCCGAGATGTTATGTTGATTTACGTTAGGATATATAACGTTATAGACGTATGTAATGTTTCCACCGAGAAGTACGGGCAGACACGCCAAGAATGTTGTCAACTATTACAACCGAGATGTTAGGTTGCCTTCGGTTAGGATATACAATGTTATAGATGTATATAATGTCCCCATCGAGAAGTAGGCGACGACACGCCAGCATGTTGTAAAATATTACATCCCAGATGTTAGGTTGCGTTGGGTTAGGATATGCAACGTTATAGACGTATATTATGTCCCCATCGAGAAGCAGGAGACAACACGCCAGGAATGTTGTAAAATATTACATTCGACACGTTAGGTCGCCTTAGGCTACGATATATAACGTTATAGACGTATATAATGTTCCCACCGAGAAGTACGGGCGGACACGCCAGGAATGATGTAAAATATTACATTGGACATGTCAGGTCGCCTTAGGCTAGGATATATAACGTTATAGACGTATATAATGTTACCACCGAGAACTACGGGCGGACATGTCAGGAATGATGTAAAATATTACATTCGACATGTTAGATCGCCTTAGGCTAGGATATATATCGCTATAGACGTATATGATGAGCCCACCGAGAAGTACGGGCTAACACGCCAGGAAAGTTGTCAAATATTACATCCGAGATGTTAGGTTCCCTTAAGTTAGGATATACAACGTTATAGACGTATAGTATGTTCCCACCGAGATGTAGGGACCGACATGCCAGGAATGTTGTAAAATATTACATCCGAGATGTTAGGCCGCTTTAGGTTAGGATATACAACGTTATTGACGTATATAATGTCTCCATCGAGAAGCAGGTGACGACACGCCAGGAATGTTATAAAATATTACATCCGAGATGTTAGGTTGCCTTAGGTTAGGATATACAACGTTATAGACGTATATTATGTCCCCATCGAGAAGCAGGCGACGACACGCCAGGAATGTTGTAAAATATTACATCCCAGATGTTAGGTTGCATTATTCTAGGACATATGTCGTTATAGACGTATACAATGTTGCCACCAAGAAGTAGAGACCGACATGCCAGGAATGTTGTAAAATATTACATCCGAGATGTTATGTTGCCTTAGGTTAGGATATACAACGTTATAGACATATAGAATGTTCCCACCGAGAAGTAGGGACCGACATGCCAGGAGTGTTGTAAAATATTACATCCGAGATGTTAGGTTGCCTTAGGTTAGGATATACAACGTTGTAGACGTATATAATGTTCTCACCGAGACGTAGGGACCGACATGCCAGGAATGTATTAAAAAATTACATGCGAGATGTTAGGTTCCCTTAGGTTAGGATATACAACGTAATATATTTATATAATATCCCCATCCAGAAGTAGCGACGACACGCCAGGAATGTTGTAAAATATTACATCCGAGATGTTAGGTTGCCTTAGGCTAGGATATATAACGTTATAGACGTATATAATGTTACCACCGAGAACTACGGGCCCACACGTCAGGAATGATGTAAAATATTACATTCGACATGTTAGATCGCCTTAGGCTAGGATATATATCGCTATAGACGTATATGATGAGCCCACCGAGAAGTACGGGCTAACACGCCAGGAAAGTTGTCAAATATTACATCCGAGATGTTAGGTTCCCTTAAGTTAGGATATACAACGTTATAGACGTATAGTATGTTCCCACCGAGATGTAGGGACCGACATGCCAGGAATGTTGTAAAATATTACATCCGAGATGTTAGGTCGCTTTAGGTTAGGATATACAACGTTATTGACGTATATAATGTCTCCATCGAGAAGCAGGAGACGACACGCCAGGAATGTTATAAAATATTACATCCGAGATGTTAGGTTGCGTTAGGTTAGGATATACAACATTATAGACGTATATAATGTCCCCATCGAGAAGCAGGAGTCGACACGCCAGGAATGTTGTAAAATATTACATCCGAGATGTTAGGTTGCATTAGGCTAGGACATATATCGTTATAGACGTATACAATGTTGCCACCAAGAAGTAGAGACCGACATGCCAGGAATGTTGTAAAATATTACATCCGATATGTTAGGTTGCCTTAGGTTAGGATATACAACGTTATAGACATATAGAATGTTCCCACCGAGAAGTAGGGACCGACATGCCAGGAGTGTTGTAAAATATTACATCCGAGATGTTAGGTTGCCTTAGGTTAGGATATACAACGTTGTAGACGTATATAATGTTCTCACCGAGACGTAGGGACCGACATGCCAGGAATGTTTTAAAAAATTACATGCGAGATGTTAGGTTCCCTTAGGTTAGGATATACAACGTAATATATTTATATAATATCCCCATCCAGAAGTAGCGACGACACGCCAGGAATGTTGTAAAATATTACATTCGACATGTTAGGTGGCCTTAGGCTAGGATATATAACGTTATAGACGTATATAATGTTACCACCGAGAACTACGGGCCGACACGTCAGGAATGATGTAAAATATTACATTCGACATGTTAGATCGCCTTAGGCTAGGATATATATCGCTATAGACGTATATGATGAGCCCACCGAGAAGTACGGGCTAAGACGCCAGGAAAGTTGTCAAATATTACATCCGAGATGTTAGGTTCCCTTAAGTTAGGATATACAACGTTATAGACGTATAGTATGTTCCCACCGAGATGTAGGGACCGACATGCCAGGAATGTTGTAAAATATTACATCCGAGATGTTAGGCCGCTTTAGGTTAGGATATACAACGTTATTGACGTATATAATGTCTCCATCGAGAAGCAGGTGACGACACGCCAGGAATGTTATAAAATATTACATCCGAGATGTTAGGTTGCCTTAGGATAGGATATACAACGTTATAGACGTATATTATGTCCCCATCGAGAAGCAGGCGACGACACGCCAGGAATGTTGTAAAATATTACATCCCAGATGTTAGGTTGTATTATTCTAGGACATATATCGTTATAGACGTATACAATGTTGCCACCAAGAAGTAGAGACCGACATGCCAGGAATGTTGTAAAATATTACATCCGAGATGTTATGTTGCCTTAGGTTAGGATATACAACGTTATAGACATATAGAATGTTCCCACCGAGAAGTAGGGACCGACATGCCAGGAGTGTTGTAAAATATTACATCCGAGATGTTAGGTTGCCTTAGGTTAGGATATACAACGTTGTAGACGTATATAATGTTCTCACCGAGACGTAGGGCCCGACATGCCAGGAATGTTTTAAAAAATTACATGCGAGATGTTAGGTTCCCTTAGGTTAGGATATACAACGTAATATATTTATATAATATCCCCATCCAGAAGTAGCGACGACACGCCAGGAATGTTGTAAAATATTACATCCGAGATGTTAGGTTGCCTTAGGCTAGGATATATAACGTTATAGACGTATATAATGTTACCACCGAGAACTACGGGCCCACACGTCAGGAATGATGTAAAATATTACATTCGACATGTTAGATCGCCTTAGGCTAGGATATATATCGCTATAGACGTATATGATGAGCCCACCGAGAAGTACGGGCTAACACGCCAGGAAAGTTGTCAAATATTACATCCGAGATGTTAGGTTCCCTTAAGTTAGGATATACAACGTTATAGACGTATAGTATGTTCCCACCGAGATGTAGGGACCGACATGCCAGGAATGTTGTAAAATATTACATCCGAGATGTTAGGTCGCTTTAGGTTAGGATATACAACGTTATTGACGTATATAATGTCTCCATCGAGAAGCAGGAGACGACACGCCAGGAATGTTATAAAATATTACATCCGAGATGTTAGGTTGCGTTAGGTTAGGATATACAACATTATAGACGTATATAATGTCCCCATCGAGAAGCAGGAGTCGACACGCCAGGAATGTTGTAAAATATTACATCCGAGATGTTAGGTTGCATTAGGCTAGGACATATATCGTTATAGACGTATACAATGTTGCCACCAAGAAGTAGAGACCGACATGCCAGGAATGTTGTAAAATATTACATCCGATATGTTAGGTTGCCTTAGGTTAGGATATACAACGTTATAGACATATAGAATGTTCCCACCGAGAAGTAGGGACCGACATGCCAGGAGTGTTGTAAAATATTACATCCGAGATGTTAGGTTGCCTTAGGTTAGGATATACAACGTTGTAGACGTATATAATGTTCTCACCGAGACGTAGGGACCGACATGCCAGGAATGTTTTAAAAAATTACATGCGAGATGTTAGGTTCCCTTAGGTTAGGATATACAACGTAATATATTTATATAATATCCCCATCCAGAAGTAGCGACGACACGCCAGGAATGTTGTAAAATATTACATTCGACATGTTAGGTGGCCTTAGGCTAGGATATATAACGTTATAGACGTATATAATGTTACCACCGAGAACTACGGGCGGACACGTCAGAAATGATGTAAAATATTACATTCGACATGTTAGATCGCCTTAGGCTAGGATATATATCGCTATAGACGTATATGATGAGCCCACCGAGAAGTACGGGCTAACACGCCAGGAAAGTTGTCAAATATTACATCCGAGATGTTAGGTTCCCTTAAGTTAGGATATACAACGTTATAGACGTATAGTATGTTCCCACCGAGATGTAGGGACCGACATGCCAGGAATGTTGTAAAATATTACATCCGAGATGTTAGGCCGCTTTAGGTTAGGATATACAACGTTATTGACGTATATAATGTCTCCATCGAGAAGCAGGTGACGACACGCCAGGAATGTTATAAAATATTACATCCGAGATGTTAGGTTGCCTTAGGATAGGATATACAACGTTATAGACGTATATTATGTCCCCATCGAGAAGCAGGCGACGACACGCCAGGAATGTTGTAAAATATTACATCCCAGATGTTAGGTTGCATTATTCTAGGACATATATCGTTATAGACGTATACAATGTTGCCACCAAGAAGTAGAGACCGACATGCCAGGAATGTTGTAAAATATTACATCCGAGATGTTATGTTGCCTTAGGTTAGGATATACAACGTTATAGACATATGGAATGTTCCCACCGAGAAGTAGGGACCGACATGCCAGGAGTGTTGTAAAATATTACATCCGAGATGTTAGGTTGCCTTAGGTTAGGATATACAACGTTGTAGACGTATATAATGTTCTCACCGAGACGTAGGGCCCGACATGCCAGGAATGTTTTAAAAAATTACATGCGAGATGTTAGGTTCCCTTAGGTTAGGATATACAACGTAATATATTTATATAATATCCCCATCCAGAAGTAGCGACGACACGCCAGGAATGTTGTAAAATATTACATCCGAGATGTTAGGTTGCCTTAGGCTAGGATATATAACGTTATAGACGTATATAATGTTACCACCGAGAATTACGGGCCCACACGTCAGGAATGATGTAAAATATTACATTCGACATGTTAGATCGCCTTAGGCTAGGATATATATCGCTATAGACGTATATGATGAGCCCACCGAGAAGTACGGGCTAACACGCCAGGAAAGTTGTCAAATATTACATCCGAGATGTTAGGTTCCCTTAAGTTAGGATATACAACGTTATAGACGTATAGTATGTTCCCACCGAGATGTAGGGACCGACATGCCAGGAATGTTGTAAAATATTACATCCGAGATGTTAGGTCGCTTTAGGTTAGGATATACAACGTTATTGACGTATATAATGTCTCCATCGAGAAGCAGGAGACGACACGCCAGGAATGTTATAAAATATTACATCCGAGATGTTAGGTTGCGTTAGGTTAGGATATACAACATTATAGACGTATATAATGTCCCCATCGAGAAGCAGGAGTCGACACGCCAGGAATGTTGTAAAATATTACATCCGAGATGTTAGGTTGCATTAGGCTAGGACATATATCGTTATAGACGTATACAATGTTGCCACCAAGAAGTAGAGACCGACATGCCAGGAATGTTGTAAAATATTACATCCGATATGTTAGGTTGCCTTAGGTTAGGATATACAACGTTATAGACATATAGAATGTTCCCACCGAGAAGTAGGGACCGACATGCCAGGAGTGTTGTAAAATATTACATCCGAGATGTTAGGTTGCCTTAGGTTAGGATATACAACGTTGTAGACGTATATAATGTTCTCACCGAGACGTAGGGACCGACATGCCAGGAATATTTTAAAAAATTACATGCGAGATGTTAGGTTCCCTTAGGTTAGGATATACAACGTAATATATTTATATAATATCCCCATCCAGAAGTAGCGACGACACGCCAGGAATGTTGTAAAATATTACATTCGACATGTTAGGTTGCCTTAGGCTAAGATATATAACGTTATAGACGTATATAATGTTGCCACCGAGAACTACGGGCCGACACGTCAGGAATGATGTAAAATATTACATTCGACATGTTAGATCGCCTTAGGCTAGGATATATATCGCTATAGACGTATATGATGAGCCCACCGAGAAGTACGGGCTAACACGCCAGGAAAGTTGTCAAATATTACATCCGAGATGTTAGGTTCCCTTAAGTTAGGATATACAACGTTATAGACGTATAGTATGTTCCCACCGAGATGTAGGGACCGACACGGCAGGAATGTTGTAAAATATTACATCCGAGGTGTTAGGTCGCTTTAGTTTAGGATATACAACGTTATAGACGTATATAATGTCCCCATCGTGAAGCAGGCGACGACACGCCAGGAATGTTGTAAAATATTACATCCGATATGTTAGGTTGCCTTAGGTTAGGATATACAACGTTATAGACATATAGAATGTTCCCACCGAGAAGTAGGGACCGACATGCCAGGAGTGTTGTAAAATATTACATCCGAGATGTTAGGTTGCCTTAGGTTAGGATATACAACGTTGTAGACGTATATAATGTTCTCACCGAGACGTAGGGACCGACATGCCAGGAATGTTTTAAAAAATTACATGCGAGATGTTAGGTTCCCTTAGGTTAGGATATACAACGTAATATATTTATATAATATCCCCATCCAGAAGTAGCGACGACACGCCAGGAATGTTGTAAAATATTACATTCGACATGTTAGGTTGCCGTAGGCTAAGATATATAACGTTATAGACGTATATAATGTTACCACCGAGAACTACGGGCCGACACGTCAGGAATGATGTAAAATATTACATTCGACATGTTAGATCGCCTTAGGCTAGGATATATATCGCTATAGACGTATATGATGAGCCCACCGAGAAGTACGGGGTAACACGCCAGGAAAGTTGTCAAATATTACATCCGAGATGTTAGGTTCCCTTAAGTTAGGATATACAACGTTATAGACGTATAGTATGTTCCCACCGAGATGTAGGGACCGACATGGCAGGAATGTTGTAAAATATTACATCCAAGATGTTAGGTCGCTTTAGTTTAGGATATACAACGTTATAGACGTATATAATGTCCCCATCGTGAAGCAGGCGACGACACACCAGGAATGTTGTAAAATATTACATCCCAGATGTTAGGTTGCCTTAGGTTAGGATATACAAGGTTATAGATGTATATAATGTCCCCATCGAGAAGTAGGCGATGACACGCCAGGAATGTTGTAAAATATTACATTCGACATGTTAGGTTGCCTTAGACTAGGATATATAACGTTATCGATGTATATAATGTTCCCACCGAGAAATAGGGACTGACGCGTCAGGAATGTTCTAAAATATTACACCCGAGATGATAGGTTCCCTTAGGTTAGGATATACAACGTTATAGACGTATAGAATGTCCCCATCGAGAAGCAGGCGACGACACGACAGGAATGTTGTAAAATATTACACCCGAGATGTTAGGTTCCCTTAGGTTAGGATATATGACGTTATAGATGTATATAATGTCCCCATCCAGAAGTAGGCGACGACACGCCAGGAATGTTGTAAAATATTACATCCCAGGTGTTAGGTTGCGTTAGGTTAGGATATATGACGTTATAGATGTATATAATGTCCCCATCCAGAAGTAGGCGACGACACGCCAGGAATGTTGTAAAATATTACATCCCAGGTGTTAGGTTCCCTTAGGTTAGGATATACAACGTTATAGACGTATAGAATGTCCCCATCGAGAAGCAGGCGACGACACGACAGGAATGTTGTAAAATATTACACCCGAGATGTTAGGTTCCCTTAGGTTAGGATATATGACGTTATAGATGTATATAATGTCCCCATCCAGAAGTAGGCGACGACACGCCAGGACTGTTGTAATATATTACATCCCTGATGTTAGATTGCGGTAGGTTAGAATATACAACGTTATAGACGTATATAATGTCCCCATCGAGAAGCAGGCGACGACACGACAGGAATGTAGTAAAATATTACACTCGACATGTTAGGTTGCCTTAGGCTAGGATATATATCGTTATAGACGTACACAATGTTCCCACCGAGAAGTAGGGACCGACATGCCAGGAATGTTGTAAAATACTACATCCGAGATGTTAGGTTGCCTTAGGTTAGGATATACAACGTTATAGATGTATATATTGTCCCCATCGAGAAGTAGGCGACGACACGCCAGGAATGTTGTAAAATATTACATTCTACAAGTTAGGTTGCCTTAGGCTAGGATATATAACGTTATAGACGTATATAATGTTCCCACCGAGAAATAGGGACCGACATGCCAGGAATGTTGTAAAATATTACATCCGAGGTGTTAGGTTGCCTTAGGGTAGGAGGTACAACGTTATAGATGTATATAATGTCCTCAGCGAGAAGTAGGCGACGACACGCCAGGAATGTTGTAAAATATTACATTCGACATGTTGGGTTGCCTTAGGCTAGGATATGTATCGTTATAGACGTATACAATGTTCCCACCGAGAAGTAGGGACCGACTTGCCAGGAATGTTGTAAAATATTACATCCGAGATGTTAGGTTGCCTTAGGGTAGGATATACTACGTTATAGATGTATATAACGTCCCCATCGAGAAGTAGGCGACGACACGCCAGGAATGTTGTAAAATATTACATTCTACATTTTGGGTTGCCTTAGGCTAGGATATATGTCGTTATCGACGTATACATTGTTTCCACCGAGAAGTAGGGACCGACATGCCAGGAATGTTGTAAAATATTACATCCCAGATGTTAGGTTGCTTTAGGTTAGGATATTCAACGTTATAGACGTATATAATGTCCCCATCGAGATGCAGGAGACGACACGACAGGAATGTTGTAAAATATTACATTCGACATGTTAGGTTGCCTTAGGCTAGGATATACATAGTTATAGACGTATACAATGTTCCCACCGAGAAGTAGGCAACGACACGCCAGGAATGTTGTAAAATATTACACCCGAGATGTTAGGTTCCCTTAGGTTAGGATATATGACGTTATAGATGTATATAATGTCCCTATCCAGAAGTAGGCGACGACACGCCAGGAATGTTGTAAAATATTACATCCCAGATTTTAGGTTGCGTTAGGTTAGAATATACAACGTTCTAGACGTACATAAAGTCCCCATCGAGAAGCAGGCGACGACACGCCAGGAATGTTGTAAAATATAACATCCGAGATGTTATGTTGCCATACGTTAGGATATGTAACGTTATAGACGTATATAATGTTCCCACCGAAAAGTAGCAGCCGAAGCGCCAGGAATGTTGTAAAATATTACATCCGAGATGTTAGGTTGCCTTAGGTTAGGATATATATCGTTATAGACGTATATAATGTCCCCATCGAGATGCAGGAGACGACATGACAGGAATGTTGTAAAATATTACATCCGAGATGTTAGGTTGCCTTAGGGTAGGATATACAACGTTATAGATGTATATAACGTCCCCATCGAGAAGTAGGCGACGACACGCCAGGAATGTTGTAAAATATTACATTCTACATTTTGGGTTGCCTTAGGCTACGATATATGTCGTTATAGACGTATACATTGTTTCCATCGAGAAGTAGGGCCCGACATGCCAGGAATGTTGTAAAATATTACATCCGAGATGTAAGGTTCCCTTAGGTTAGGATATATATCGTTATAGACGTATATAACGTTCCTACCGAGACGTAGGGACCGACATGCCAGGAATGTTTAAAATATTACATCCCAGATGTTAGGCTGCGATAGGTTAGGATATACAACGTTCTAGACGTACATAAAGTCCCCATCGAGAAGCAGGCGACGACACGCCAGGAATGTTGTAAAATATAACATCCGAGATGTTATGTTGCCATACGTTAGGATATGTAACGTTATAGACGTATATAATGTTCCCACCGAAAAGTAGCAGCCGAAGCGCCAGGAATGTTGTAAAATATTACATCCGAGATGTTAGGTTGCCTTAGGTTAGGATATATATCGTTATAGACGTATATAATGTCCCCATCGAGATGCAGGAGACGACATGACAGGAATGTTGTAAAATATTACATCCCAGATGTTAGGTTGCGTTAGGTTAGGATATACAACGTTATAGATGTATATAATGTCCTCATCGAGAAGTAGGCGACGACACGCCAGGAATGTTGTAAAATATTACATCCCAGATTTTAGGTTGCGTTAGGCTAGAATATACAACGTTATAGTCGTATATAATGTCCCCATCGAGAAGCAGGCGACGACACGACAGGAATGTTGTAAAATATTACATTCGACATGTTAGGTTGCCTTGGGCTAGAATATATATCGTTATAGACGTATACAATGTTCCCACCGAGAAGTAGGGACCGACATGCCAGGAATGTTGTAAAATATTACATCCGAGATGTTAGGTTGCCTTAGGGTAGGATATACAACGTTATAGATGTATATAATGTCCCCATCCAGAAGTAGGCGACGACACGCCAGGAATGTTGTAAAATATTACATTCTACATGTTGGGTTGCCTTAGGCTAGGATATATGTCGTTATAGACGTATACATTGTTCCCACCGAGAAGTAGGGACCGACATGCCAGGAATGTTGTAAAATATTACATCCGAGGTGTTAGGTTGCCTTAGGGTAGGATGTACAACGTTATAGATGTATATAATGTCCCCAGCGAGAAGTAGGCGACGACACGCCAGGAATGTTGTAAAATATTACATTCGACATGTTGGGTTGCCTTAGGCTAGGATATGTATCGTTATAGACGTATACAATGTTCCCACCGAGAAGTAGGGCCCGACATGCCAGGAATGTTGTAAAATATTACATCCGAGATGTTAGGTTGCCTTAGGGTAGGATATACAACGTTATAGATGTATATAACGTCCCCATCGAGAAGTAGGCAACGACACGCCAGGAATGTTGTAAAATATTACACCCGAGATGTTAGGTTCCCTTAGGTTAGGATATATGACGTTATAGATGTATATAATGTCCCTATCCAGAAGTAGGCGACGACACGCCAGGAATGTTGTAAAATATTACATCCCAGATTTTAGGTTGCGTTAGGTTAGAATATACAACGTTATAGTCGTATATAATGTCCCCATCGAGAAGCAGGCGACGACACGACAGGAATGTTGTAAAATATTACATTCGACATGTTAGGTTGCCTTGGGCTAGAATATATATCGTTATAGACGTATACAATGTTCCCACCGAGAAGTAGGGACCGACATGCCAGGAATGTTGTAAAATATTACATCCGAGATGTTAGGTTGCCTTAGGGTAGGATATACAACGTTATAGATGTATATAATGTCCCCATCCAGAAGTAGGCGACGACACGCCAGGAATGTTGTAAAATATTACATTCTACATGTTGGGTTGCCTTAGGCTAGGATATATGTCGTTATAGACGTATACAATGTTCCCACCGAGAAGTAGGGCCCAACATGCCAGGAATGTTGTAAAATATTACATCCGAGATGTAAGGTTCCCTTAGGTTAGGATATATATCGTTATAGACGTATATAACGTTCCCACCGAGACGTAGGGACCGACATGCCAGGAATGTTGAAAATATTACATCCCAGATGTTAGGTTGCGATAGGTTAGGATATACAACGTTCTAGACCTACATAAAGTCCCCATCGAGAAGCAGGCGACGACACGCCAGGAATGTTGTAAAATATAACATCCGAGATGTTATGTTGCCATACGTTAGGATATGTAACGTTATAGACGTATATAATGTTCCCACCGAAAAGTAGCAGCCGAAGCGCCAGGAATGTTGTATAATATTACATCCGAGATGTTAGGTTGCCTTAGGTTAGGATATATATCGTTATAGACGTATATAATGTCCCCATCGAGATGCAGGAGACGACATGACAGGAATGTTGTAAAATATTACATCCCAGATGTTAGGTTGCGTTAGGTTAGGATATACAACGTTATGGACGTATAGAATGTTCCCACCGAGAAGTAGGGACCGACATGCCAGGAATGTTGTAAAATATTACATCCGAGGTGTTAGGTTGCCTTAGGGTAGGATGTACAACGTTATAGATGTATATAATGTCCCCAGCGAGAAGTAGGCGACGACACGCCAGGAATGTTGTAAAATATTACATTCGACATGTTGGGTTGCCTTAGGCTAGGATATGTATCGTTATAGACGTATACAATGTTCCCACCGAGAAGTAGGGACCGACTTGCCAGGAATGTTGTAAAATATTACATCCGAGATGTTAGGTTGCCTTAGGGTAGGATATACTACGCTATAGATGTATATATCGTCCCCATCGAGAAGTAGGCGACGACACGCCAGGAATGTTGTAAAATATTACATTCTACATTTTGGGTTGCCTTAGGCTAGGATATATGTCGTTATAGACGTATACATTGTTTCCACCGAGAAGTAGGGACCGACATGCCAGGAATGTTGTAAAATATTACATCCCAGATGTTAGGTTGCTTTAGGTTAGGATATTCAACGTTATAGACGTATATAATGTCCCCATCGAGATGCAGGAGACGACACGACAGGAATGTTGTAAAATATTACATTCGACATGTTAGGTTGCCTTAGGCTAGGATATACATAGTTATAGACGTATACAATGTTCCCACCGAGAAGTAGGCGACGACACGCCAGGAATGTTGTAAAATATTACACCCGAGATGTTAGGTTCCCTTAGGTTAGGACATACAGCGTGGAGTCTCGTTCGAGCAGCCGTAGAGAGCAGACGTGTTTCGCTGTGCTCCGCTACCTAAGTTGATCGGCGCGACTTTTTCGGAGAAAAGGATATAAACTCTTGTTTATATCCTTCCAAGGCGGTTTGTGAACACTTCCAGTGTAAAAACTGGAAGTTAGTAACAATATTTGCGGAAATAAAGGGAGAATACGCTTTGCGCTTCCCTTTGTTCGCGCGGGTGAAGTGGAGCTAGCTTCGAGTCGACGTTTTCGGTCGTAGAAGCTGGAAAGTTGTGTGGAACACTTCCCAGTGCTCCGGGTTTACGCGCGCCAACATCTGTGTAAAGCTTGTGGCGGAAAAGTGCAAGTGAAGTGTGAAAACGAGTGAAAATCGACGGAAGGAAAAAAGACGTTACCGCCGACATATTGCCACGTAGCCGTGGCACGTACGCAATATATCGCGATTTGGCCGTTTCTTCACGCGATAATCGCTTGTTCGCGTACCTAGACTGCTCTTTGCGACTAAAATTTTAGTGCGGAAGTGCCAGCAGGTACGGTTGCTACAGGAAAAGTACGAAAATAAGCGATAAAAGCACCGAGAGAAGACGAGGCGTCGCCGCCGCCATTTTGAAAGTCGGGCGTGGCACGTACGCCACGTTGATACGACTGACGAGAATTGGAGTATTCTCTCGGCCTTTTTCGCGTATTTGCGCACTTTTGGCGCTTGCGGACAATAAGTGCAAATTCGGTGGAAAAAGTGCAAGAACACTGACAATCAAAGGGACGCTTGTCAACGACATTTAGAGCTGACAGCGTGAAATTCTGCAGCCTAACGCGGGATTTTGTTGGAGAAAGCAGGTAGCGGACTTCTTCGCGGAGGAAAAACGCGGGAAAAGAGCGGCGGCCATCTCCCACGCGGAAATCCAGCGGGTAGAAACAGCAATACGATAAGCAATCAATTTCGGATTATAGCGGGAGATTGCGACAAGGAAGACGACAAAGGTATGTGTATAGAGACTTTAATACGCGAACCTTTGAACTTTTGCGCTGCTTCGTGGACTCACGTGGGAGTGAGAGAGAGACTCTTTAAGAGACAAGGACTGAAGGACGGTTGGACTGTGTAAGCGGGAGAGAGATAGGCAACCGGCCTGCACTAAAACGTGGAAAGTGCGGGCGTTCCCACGCGGAAGGGCAAGTGAAGTGCGCGGAGTTATTTTCTCCACGGGGAGAAAATCGTGTGCCAGACCGACCCGTCGATCAAGTTAAAAAATCGTGCGAAGCCCTGCTTGGGCAACCAAGCATGGCGGCGCGCGATTACGCGACCGCGACGAGTGGGGGAGAGGGGGCCGGCCCGAGCGGCCTTTCTGATTTTAGTTGTGGCGGAGAGAAGCCGGTGATTATGGATGACAGGATCCTGCCGGAAGCACCGAGGAAGATTACGCGCCAGCGTAAAAGCATAAAGCGAGCCAAGGAGGAAACCTCCGAGTACGACTCGGATACGTCGTTGGCTTCATTACTCTCGACGACACCGTCAGAGCCAACGAAGCCTCTCAAGAAGAGGGGACGCCCCCCCACAGCGGGTGAATACGTCAAGCTGGCGGAAGCCAAACTCGCAGACAAGAAATCTGCAGCGAAGGACGCAGAGGACGCTCTAGAGCGAGAGCTCCTCTCCGGTGAATGCATGCCGCCGCCTCCGGCAAGGTCGTCAAATCCCATCCCGGATCAAGAAGTTTTCGACGAGGAGGCAAGGAAAATGCCAGTTCAGGATTTGGCAGCCTGGGCTCTCGAATCGGCGGCGAAGATTGAGTACGCAGCTGCGAAGTCATCGCAGCTAAAAGGTTCAATAAAAAGAACGATGCGAGTAAGCGTAAGGATCCTGCGAGCGGCTACGACGGAAGCCGGACTGCGCGCCAGCCGCGCCATCGCAGGATCCGCAGAGGATCCCGAATTCGGCCTTATTAAAGCGAAGGCCGAAAAGTTAGAGAAGGAGAACGCCCTTCTAAAGGAGAGGCTGACCGCCCTGGAAAACAGGGAAAGCAGCCATTTACCGCCGGCGATTGAACGCATGGAAATCTCCAAGCGCAGCGAGGGGAAATCGCGACGACAATCGCTCGCACCGACGACGGAAGAAACCAGCATCCCCGATGGCGGTCTCGTTCTGCTGATGGAGCAGATCGGGGCAATCATAAATGAAAGACTCTCGAGCTTTTGGGAGAAGGCGGAGAAACGCTTCGCTCCCAAGGAGGAGCGTCCGCGATCGGCGGCAAGAAACTCGGCGCGACGGGAGGAACCTGCGAAAGCGGAAACAAACGCCGAACCGATGAAGAAGGAAAAGTCCGGTGGAGAGAGAGAGGCGTTGCACCCTCCACCGGTGAAGAAAGCCGCGAAAGCGGAAGAAAAAAAGAAGTCTCCCGTCCAGAAGAGGATGGAAGAAATACAAAAAGAGCAGGTGCGTAAGGAGAATGATAAGAAATCTCCTGCAGCAACCACAACTGCTGTGCCGAGTGCGAATAAGATGGAAACGCCGTGGACGAAAGTCCTCGGTAGAAAAATAAAGAAAGAGACAGTGACCGCGGCAAGCAAACCCGCGAGCGCAGGAAAAAAGGCACCGTCGCAGGTAGTAACTGCGAAGCCGGTGCCAAAGGAGAAGCCGAAACTGGCTAAAAACCCGAGCACGGCCGCTATCGTCATTACGATAGGCAGGGATAGCCGTATGACTTACGCCGAGCTGATGACGACAGCTCGGCAGCATATAAAGTTGTCAGAACTGGGTATAGAAGAAGTAAGGCCCAGAAAGGCGCTAACCGGCGCACTTATTTTGGAAATAAGCGGCGGCGATAAGGAGGAAAAAGCGGATAAGCTCGCGCTAAGACTGAGCCAATTATTCGCGACGACGTGCGGCGTGAAAGTCACGCGCCCATGCAAACGGGCGGCCTTGAGAGTTTTCCGAATGGAAGACTCTCTAACGGTCGACGAAATCGTCGAGGCAGTCGCCGCGCAAGGCGGCTGCACTACCTATGACGTAAAAGTCGGCCCGAGAAGGATAGCAAATAATGGCATGGGCACAATGCTCATGCAATGTCCGATCGCCGCCGCGAGAAAAGTAACGGAGAGCGGCAAGGTTAAAGTCGGCTGGACGTCTGTCCGAGTCGAACATATAGAGGAAAGGCAGTTAATCTGCTTCAAATGCTGGGCGATCGGCCACGTAATCGCTAAATGCACAGCGAACGTGGACCGCACCGAAGCCTGCTACAGGTGCGGCGAAAAGGGACATCGTGCGACAAATTGCAAAGAGAAGTCGCCGACGTGCCCGGTTTGCAAATCGGCGGGCCGCCCGCACGGACATAGAGCAGGTAGTAAGGCCTGCTCTGCTTCGCCGCCGGCGACGAAAGAGAGAGCGACCGCCGCTAAATCCGGCGCGAAATCGACAGGTGTACCTGCACAGAAGAAGGAAGAGGCCGCAACAGCAGCCAAATCAATACCTGCAGTGGAGAAAGCGCGTGAATCTCCGAAGGCGTCCATTAGCCACGAGGAGAAAATGGAAATCGCGTAATACTCAACGCGAAATCACAAATACTGCAAGCTAATTTGAATCACGCCGCGAGAGCACAAGATCTGATGCTCGAAAGCTTACACAGCGGCGTAGTCGAATTAGTCGTTGCAGCGGAGCCGTATTCTATCCACGACAAGCCGTCGTGGATAGCAAACAAAGAGAAGACAGTGGCAATTATTCAGACGACGCCGACACGCATCCGTCCGATCACGCTCATCGCGCAAGGGCGTGGTTACGTAGCCGTATCGTGGTCGGACTGCGTCGTCATCGGAATATACGCTCCGCCGAGCTGGTCACTGGAAGATTACGACCGGCTCTTAGATGAAGTGGAAGGGGTAGTGCGAAGCCACGCCCCCCGTCCAACATTCGTTCTGGGAGATTTTAATGCTCACGCAACTATGTGGCACTCCTCCAGAACGAACCAGCGCGGACACTCGACGATGGATTGGGCAGCATCCGCGAATCTCAGGCTGCTGAATCAAGGATCTGCCAGTACGTGCGTACGTCAGCAGGGCGAGAGCACGGTCGACCTCTCGTTCGCGAACGACGCAGCATCTCGAAGAGTCACCGGCTGGAAAGTTGACACGACCGAAACATTATCTGATCATCTCTACATAAGGATCGACGTGTCAACCATGCAAAGAAGAAAAACTACGACTGGAAAACAAAATAAATGGTCGTTGCGAAAGTTGGACGAGGATATGTTTATGGCGGCTACCCTCGTCGCTACCTGGCCGAGCGAGGCGACCGAAACGGCCGTAGTCGAGCGAGAAGCCGAATGGTTTACAAGGACGTTGACCTCGGTATGCAATGCAAGCATGACGAAATTAAAGTCAAATCCTCCGCGTAAACCTTTGTACTGGTGGAGCAATGAGATCGCTCATCTCCGTGCGGAGAGCACGACCGCGCGGAGACAGTACACGAGATACCGGAAACGGAGGGATCCCGATCCGGAAAGGAAGGCGCAACTCTATGAAGTTTACAAGGAGAAGAAAATAGAGCTGCAAGCCGCCATAAAAACGTCAAAGGCACGAGCATGGGACGGGCTGCTGGAAACGCTGCGTGACGATCCGTGGGGGCGGCCGTACAAGATAGTAATGAATAAATTACGACCGTGGGCGCCCCCGTTAACGGAGACGATGGAGACGCCTTTCTTGAGGCGAGTCGTTGACGCGCTCTTCCCACCGGGAGAATCTGCTTCGGCGAGCAACTCGCAAATTTCAGAACACATCGACCCGATCATCTGGTCGCAGGACAACGACGTCAGCGAGGAGGAAATGGCTCGCGCCATAAAGCGCATGACAAAGAAGAACACCGCGCCCGGACCGGATGGAATTCCCGGCCGTGCCTGGTTGATGGCACTCAGTGTCCTGAATTCAAGATTGCGGAAGTTATTTACAGCATGCTTGAAGACGGGCACGTTGCCAGCAAAATGGAAAACTGGCAGATTAGTGTTGCTCCGAAAGCCGGGAAAACCGGAGGATTCACCGGCCGCGTACAGGCCGATAGTTTTGCTCGACGAGATCGGAAAATTATTTGAAAGAATAATCCACAACCGCCTCGTCGAGCACCTGTCGCGAACCGGGCCGAACTTAGCCGAGAACCAGTTCGGTTTCCGAGAAGGGCGATCGACGATTGACGCGATTCGACAAGTGAAGAGTTTCGCCGAAAACGCGATCGCTGCCGGGGGAGTCGTAATCGCGATATCTTTAGATATTAAGAATGCGTTCAACTCCCTCGAATGGAGTACGATACGTAGAGCGCTTGAAAAGCACGGGTTTCCGCGATACCTGCGAAGGGTCGTGGAAAATTACCTGAGCGACCGCGCGATTCTCTACGATAGCCGGCACGGAATCGAGAAGAAGAAGATTGATCGCGGCGTTCCCCAGGGATCGGTCCTCGGACCGCTTCCCTGGAATCTCGGGTACGACGCGGTCCTGAAGCTGCCAATGCCGTCCGGCGTGCATCTCACATGCTACGCGGATGACACGATGGTGTTGGCAGTCGACACGTGCCGGCAACGCGCAATTTGCCGGGCCGAAATGGCAGTTGCGGTCGTGGCTAATGCCATCAAGAAGATGGGGCTCCAGATGGCACCGGAGAAATCTGAAATCCTGTGCTTCAAGGGACGAAGAAGAGACCCGCGAGGAGGAAACGAAGTGGTCAACATCGGACCAGCCAAAGTTACAGTGGGGAGCGAGATGAAGTATCTTGGACTGCTCCTTGATGATAAATGGAACTTTGGTCTCCACTTCGCTCGTCAGGCCGTTCGACTGGATGCTGCGGCGAATTACCTAAGCCGCATCATGCCGAATCTGCACGGACCGGACGAGAAAGTAAGGAAACTTTATGCCGGGGTGATAAGAAGCATCGCGCTTTACGGAGCCCCGGTATGGAGCGACGCGCTCAACAAAGGAGGCAGAAAGCTGCAGCTGCTGCGAAGCGCGTGGCGAAGAATAGCCATTCGGATCGTAAGAGGATATCGCACGATTTCTTACGATGCGGCAACAATGCTGGCGGGTCTCACACCACTGGAATACCTGGCGCAGGAAGATCTGATAGTGTACGAAACCCTTCGTACAATGCGCCAGGTACAAGAAGAAGGTGCACCCGCTCCGACGAAGGACGAGATTAGAAGAGAAGCGAGACGCTTCACTTTCTCTAAATGGAAGGAGAAACTCGCACCTGCGACCAATCACAGGATCGTCGGAGCGATTCTACCCATCTTGGAAAAATGGGTAGAAAACAGGAGAGGGCAGCTCAACTTCAGAGTGACGCAGATGCTGACTGGACACGGTTGCTTCGGTCAGTACCTGTGCAAGATCGGAAAAGAAGCCACGGCTGAATGTCACCATTGCGGAGACGGAGACGACTCTGTGCAGCACACGCTGGAACACTGTCCGGCATGGCAAACGCTGCGCCACGCTCTCGTGGCAGAGATCGGACCGGATCTCTCGCCGACCAGCATCCTGCCGAAGATGCTGGAAGGGGAGAGATATTGGCGAGCCGTTACATTGTTTTGCGACAAAGTGATGGCTGCGAAGGAAGCCGCCGAGCGCGAAAGGGAGCGCACGCTCTCTGCTCGACGAGTCTTATGTGGTCGGCGTCGTAGACGTTTGCCACGTTCCACTCCAAGGTAGGGGACTCTCGTCCATCACGGCTCGAGAGTCGCTTCAAAGTACCCACCGGGGAGTGGAGCTTCGCCGCTGCCGTCCATCTCGAAATGCCGCAAGCAGGAGAAGAGGAAGACGACGTAGAAGGAAGGAGGCAGAAAAATTAAATTAGAAAAAGAGAAAGAGCCGCCGAGCGCCGGATAGACAGGATTTGGGTCACGTCTCTCCGGCACGCGCTCGACCGAGGAGAGGGCAGCGACCTCGGTGGTTGCGGTCGCTGCCTGTTTAAATAATGAACTCGCGAACGAGCTGTGTGCAGAGAGTTCAACGAACTCAGACACGAGGCCGGATGCTGGATGCGTTCGAAAGAGTTCCCGGCTACCCGCTAGAAGTGTAGGAAGACCACCGCAGGGTTTTAGTCGGTAAGAGTCCGACATAACCGCGGATTTCCCAAAAATCCACGGTATCCATGAGGATTTCCCTGCGACAAAAAAAAAAAAAAAAAAAAAAAAAAAGGACATACAGCGTTATAGACGTATAGAATGTCCCCATCGAGAAGCAGGCGCCGACACGGCAGGAATGTTGTAAAATATTACATTCGACATGTTAGGTTGCGTTAGGCTAGGATACATATCGTTATAGACGTATACAATGTTCCCACCGAGAAGTAGTGCCCGACATGCCAGGAATGTTGTAAAATATTACATCCGAGATGTTAGGTTGCCTTAGGTTAGGATATACAACGTTATAGATGTATATAATGTCCCCATCGAGAAGTAGGCAACGACACGCCAGGAATGTTGTAAAATATTACACCCGAGATGTTAGGTTCCCTTAGGTTAGGATATATGACGTTATAGATGTATATAATGTCCCTATCCAGAAGTAGGCGACGACACGCCAGGAATGTTGTAAAATATTACATCCCAGATTTTAGGTTGCGTTAGGTTAGAATATACAACGTTCTAGACGTACATAAAGTCCCCATCGAGAAGCAGGCGACGACACGCCAGGAATGTTGTAAAATATAACATCCGAGATGTTATGTTGCCATACGTTAGGATATGTAACGTTATAGACGTATATAATGTTCCCACCGAAAAGTAGCAGCCGAAGCGCCAGGAATGTTGTAAAATATTACATCCGAGATGTTAGGTTGCCTTAGGTTAGGATATATATCGTTATAGACGTATATAATGTCCCCATCGAGATGCAGGAGACGACATGACAGGAATGTAGTAAAATATTACATCCGAGATGTTAGGTTGCCTTAGGGTAGGATATACAACGTTATAGATGTATATAACGTCCCCATCGAGAAGTAGGCGACGACACGCCAGGAATGTTGTAAAATATTACATTCTACATTTTGGGTTGCCTTAGGCTACGATATATGTCGTTATAGACGTATACATTGTTTCCATCGAGAAGTAGGGCCCGACATGCCAGGAATGTTGTAAAATATTACATCCGAGATGTAAGGTTCCCTTAGGTTAGGATATATATCGTTATAGACGTATATAACGTTCCCACCGAGACGCAGGAGACGACATGACAGGAATGTTGTAAAATATTACATCCCAGATGTTAGGTTGCGTTAGGTTAGGATATACAACGTTATAGATGTATATAATGTCCTCATCGAGAAGTAGGCGACGACACGCCAGGAATGTTGTAAAATATTACATTCTACAAGTTAGGTTGCCTTAGGCTAGGATATATAACGTTATAGACGTATATAATGATCCCACCGAGAAATAGGGACTGACGCGTCAGGAATGTTCTAAAATATTACACCCGAGATGTTAGGTTCCCTTAGGTTAGGATATACAACGTTATGGACGTATAGAATGTCCCCATCGAGATGCAGGAGACGACACGACAGGAATGTTGTAAAATATTACATTCGACATGTTAGGTTGCCTTAGGCTAGGATATATATAGTTATAGACGTATACAATGTTCCCACCGAGAAGCAGGCTACGACACGCCAGGAATGTTGTAAAGTATTACATCCGAGGTGTTAGGTTGCCTTAGGGTAGGATGTACAACGTTATAGATGTATATAATGTCCCCAGCGAGAAGTAGGCGACGACACGCCAGGAATGTTGTAAAATATTACATTCGACATGTTGGGTTGCCTTAGGCTAGGATATGTATCGTTATAGACGTATACAATGTTCCCACCGAGAAGTAGGGCCCGACATGCCAGGAATGTTGTAAAATATTACATCCGAGATGTTAGGTTGCCTTAGGGTAGGATATACAACGTTATAGATGTATATAACGTCCCCATCGAGAAGTAGGCGACGACACGCCAGGAATGTTGTAAAATATTACATTCTACATTTTGGGTTGCCTTAGGCTACGATATATGTCGTTATAGACGTATACATTGTTTCCATCGAGAAGTAGGGATCGACATGCCAGGAATGTTGTAAAATATTACATCCCAGATGTTAGGTTGCTTTAGGTTAGGATATTCAACTTTATAGACGTATATAATGTCCCCATCGAGATGCAGGAGACGACACGACAGGAATGTTGTAAAATATTACATTCGACATTTTAGGTTGCCTTAGGCTAGGATATATATAGTTATAGACGTATACAATGTTCCCACCGAGAAGTAGGGCCCAACATGCCAGGAATGTTGTAAAATATTACATCCGAGATGTAAGGTTCCCTTAGGTTAGGATATATATCGTTATAGACGTATATAACGTTCCCACCGAGACGTAGGGACCGACATGCCAGGAATGTTGAAAATATTACATCCCAGATGTTAGGTTGCGATAGGTTAGGATATACAACGTTCTAGACGTACATAAAGTCCCCATCGAGAAGCAGGCGACGACACGCCAGGAATGTTGTAAAATATAACATCCGAGATGTTATGTTGCCATACGTTAGGATATGTAACGTTATAGACGTATATAATGTTCCCACCGAAAAGTAGCAGCCGAAGCGCCAGGAATGTTGTAAAATATTACATCCGAGATGTTAGGTTGCCTTAGGTTAGGATATATATCGTTATAGACGTATATAATGTCCCCATCGAGATGCAGGAGACGACATGACAGGAATGTTGTATAATATTACATCCCAGATGTTAGGTTGCGTTAGGTTAGGATATACAACGTTATAGATGTATATAATGTCCTCATCGAGAAGTAGGCGACGACACGCCAGGAATGTTGTAAAATATTACATTCTACAAGTTAGGTTGCCTTAGGCTAGGATATATAACGTTATAGACGTATATAATGATCCCACCGAGAAATAGGGACTGACGCGTCAGGAATGTTCTAAAATATTACACCCGAGATGTTAGGTTCCCTTAGGTTAGGATATACAACGTTATGGCCGTATAGAATGTCCCCATCGAGATGCAGGAGACGACACGACAGGAATGTTGTAAAATATTACATTCGACATGTTAGGTTGCCTTAGGCTAGGATATATATAGTTATAGACGTATACAATGTTCCCACCGAGAAGCAGGCGACGACACGCCAGGAATGTTGTAAAATATTACATCCGAGGTGTTAGGTTGCCTTAGGGTAGGATGTACAACGTTATAGATGTATATAATGTCCCCAGCGAGAAGTAGGCGACGACACGCCAGGAATGTTGTAAAATATTACATTCGACATGTTGGGTTGCCTTAGGCTAGGATATGTATCGTTATAGACGTATACAATGTTCCCACCGAGAAGTAGGGCCCGACATGCCAGGAATGTTGTAAAATATTACATCCGAGATGTTAGGTTGCCCTAGGTTAGGATATACAACGTTATAGATGTATATAATGTCCCCATCGAGAAGTAGGCAACGACACGCCAGGAATGTTGTAAAATATTACACCCGAGATGTTAGGTTCCCTTAGGTTAGGATATATGACGTTATAGATGTATATAATGTCCCTATCCAGAAGTAGGCGACGACACGCCAGGAATGTTGTAAAATATTACATCCCAGATTTTAGGTTGCGTTAGGTTAGAATATACAACGTTATAGTCGTATATAATGTCCCCATCGAGAAGCAGGCGACGACACGACAGGAATGTTGTAAAATATTACATTCGACATGTTAGGTTGCCTTGGGCTAGAATATATATCGTTATAGACGTATACAATGTTCCCACCGAGAAGTAGGGACCGACATGACAGGAATGTTGTAAAATATTACATCCGAGATGTTAGGTTGCCTTAGGGTAGGATATACAACGTTATAGATGTATATAATGTCCCCATCCAGAAGTAGGCGACGACACGCCAGGAATGTTGTAAAATATTACATTCTACATGTTGGGTTGCCTTAGGCTAGGATATATGTCGTTATAGACGTATACATTGTTCCCACCGAGAAGTAGGGACCGACATGCCAGGAATGTTGTAAAATATTACATCCGAGATGTTATGTTGCCATACGTTAGGATATGTAACGTTATAGACGTATATAATGTTCCCACCGAAAAGTAGCAGCCGAAGCGCCAGGAATGTTGTAAAATATTACATCCGAGATGTTAGGTTGCCTTAGGTTAGGATATATATCGTTATAGACGTATATAATGTCCCCATCGAGATGCAGGAGACGACATGACAGGAATGTTGTAAAATATTACATCCCAGATGTTAGGTTGCGTTAGGTTAGGATATACAACGTTATAGATGTATATAATGTCCTCATCGAGAAGTAGGCGACGACACGCCAGGAATGTTGTAAAATATTACATTCTACAAGTTAGGTTGCCTTAGGCTAGGATATATAACGTTATAGACGTATATAATGATCCCACCGAGAAATAGGGACTGACGCGTCAGGAATGTTCTAAAATATTACACCCGAGATGTTAGGTTCCCTTAGGTTAGGATATACAACGTTATGGACGTATAGAATGTCCCCATCGAGATGCAGGAGACGACACGACAGGAATGTTGTAAAATATTACATTCGACATGTTAGGTTGCCTTAGGCTAGGATATATATAGTTATAGACGTATACAATGTTCCCACCGAGAAGCAGGCGACGACACGCCAGGAATGTTGTAAAGTATTACATCCGAGGTGTTAGGTTGCCTTAGGGTAGGATGTACAACGTTATAGATGTATATAATGTCCCCAGCGAGAAGTAGGCGACGACACGCCAGGAATGTTGTAAAATATTACATTCGACATGTTGGGTTGCCTTAGGCTAGGATATGTATCGTTATAGACGTATACAATGTTCCCACCGAGAAGTAGGGCCCGACATGCCAGGAATGTTGTAAAATATTACATCCGAGATGTTAGGTTGCCCTAGGTTAGGATATACAACGTTATAGATGTATATAATGTCCCCATCGAGAAGTAGGCAACGACACGCCAGGAATGTTGTAAAATATTACACCCGAGATGTTAGGTTCCCTTAGGTTAGGATATAGGACGTTATAGATGTATATAATGTCCCTATCCAGAAGTAGGCGACGACACGCCAGGAATGTTGTAAAATATTACATCCCAGATTTTAGGTTGCGTTAGGTTAGAATATACAACGTTATAGTCGTATATAATGTCCCCATCGAGAAGCAGGCGACGACACGACAGGAATGTTGTAAAATATTACATTCGACATGTTAGGTTGCCTTGGGCTAGAATATATATCGTTATAGACGTATACAATGTTCCCACCGAGAAGTAGGGACCGACATGCCAGGAATGCTGTAAAATATTACATCCGAGATGTTAGGTTGCCTTAGGGTAGGATATACAACGTTATAGATGTATATAATGTCCCCATCCAGAAGTAGGCGACGACACGCCAGGAATGTTGTAAAATATTACATTCTACATGTTGGGTTGCCTTAGGCTAGGATATATGTCGTTATAGACGTATACATTGTTCCCACCGAGAAGTAGGGACCGACATGCCAGGAATGTTGTAAAATATTACATCCGAGATGTTATGTTGCCATACGTTAGGATATGTAACGTTATAGACGTATATAATGTTCCCACCGAAAAGTAGCAGCCGAAGCGCCAGGAATGTTGTAAAATATTACATCCGAGATGTTAGGTTGCCTTAGGTTAGGATATATATCGTTATAGACGTATATAATGTCCCCATCGAGATGCAGGAGACGACATGACAGGAATGTTGTAAAATATTACATCCCAGATGTTAGGTTGCGTTAGGTTAGGATATACAACGTTATAGATGTATATAATGTCCTCATCGAGAAGTAGGCGACGACACGCCAGGAATGTTGTAAAATATTACATTCTACAAGTTACGTTGCCTTAGGCTAGGATATATAACGTTATAGACGTATATAATGATCCCACCGAGAAATAGGGACTGACGCGTCAGGAATGTTCTAAAATATTACACCCGAGATGTTAGGTTCCCTTAGGTTAGGATATACAACGTTATGGACGTATAGAATGTCCCCATCGAGATGCAGGAGACGACACGACAGGAATGTTGTAAAATATTACATTCGACATGTTAGGTTGCCTTAGGCTAGGATATGTATCGTTATAGACGTATACAATGTTCCCACCGAGAAGTAGGGCCCGACATGCCAGGAATGTTGTAAAATATTACATCCGAGATGTTAGGTTGCCTTAGGGTAGGATATACAACGTTATAGATGTATATAACGTCCCCATCGAGAAGTAGGCAACGACACGCCAGGAATGTTGTAAAATATTACACCCGAGATGTTAGGTTGCCTTAGGTTAGGATATATATCGTTATAGACGTATATAATGTCCCCATCGAGATGCAGGAGACGACATGACAGGAATGTTGTAAAATATTACATCCCAGATGTTAGGTTGCGTTAGGTTAGGATATACAACGTTATAGATGTATATAATGTCCTCATCGAGAAGTAGGCGACGACACGCCAGGAATGTTGTAAAATATTACATTCTACAAGTTAGGTTGCCTTAGGCTAGGATATATAACGTTATAGACGTATATAATGATCCCACCGAGAAATAGGGACTGACGCGTCAGGAATGTTCTAAAATATTACACCCGAGATGTTAGGTTCCCTTAGGTTAGGATATACAACGTTATGGACGTATAGAATGTCCCCATCGAGATGCAGGAGACGACACGACAGGAATGTTGTAAAATATTACATTCGACATGTTAGGTTGCCTTAGGCTAGGATATATATAGTTATAGACGTATACAATGTTCCCACCGAGAAGCAGGCGACGACACGCCAGGAATGTTGTAAAGTATTACATCCGAGGTGTTAGGTTGCCTTAGGGTAGGATGTACAACGTTATAGATGTATATAATGTCCCCAGCGAGAAGTAGGCGACGACACGCCAGGAATGTTGTAAAATATTACATTCGACATGTTGGGTTGCCTTAGGCTAGGATATGTATCGTTATAGACGTATACAATGTTCCCACCGAGAAGTAGGGCCCGACATGCCAGGAATGTTGTAAAATATTACATCCGAGATGTAAGGTTCCCTTAGGTTAGGATATATATCGTTATAGACGTATATAACGTTCCCACCGAGACGTAGGGACCGACATGCCAGGAATGTTGAAAATATTACATCCCAGATGTTAGGTTGCGATAGGTTAGGATATACAACGTTCTAGACGTACATAAAGTCCCCATCGAGAAGCAGGCGACGACACGCCAGGAATGTTGTAAAATATAACATCCGAGATGTTATGTTGCCATACGTTAGGATATGTAACGTTATAGACGTATATAATGTTCCCACCGAAAAGTAGCAGCCGAAGCGCCAGGAATGTTGTAAAATATTACATCCGAGATGTTAGGTTGCCTTAGGTTAGGATATATATCGTTATAGACGTATATAATGTCCCCATCGAGATGCAGGAGACGACATGACAGGAATGTTGTAAAATATTACATCCCAGATGTTAGGTTGCGTTAGGTTAGGATATACAACGTTATAGATGTATATAATGTCCTCATCGAGAAGTAGGCGACGACACGCCAGGAATGTTGTAAAATATTACATTCTACAAGTTACGTTGCCTTAGGCTAGGATATATAACGTTATAGACGTATATAATGATCCCACCGAGAAATAGGGACTGACGCGTCAGGAATGTTCTAAAATATTACACCCGAGATGTTAGGTTCCCTTAGGTTAGGATATACAACGTTATGGCCGTATAGAATGTCCCCATCGAGATGCAGGAGACGACACGACAGGAATGTTGTAAAATATTACATTCGACATGTTAGGTTGCCTTAGGCTAGGATATATATAGTTATAGACGTATACAATGTTCCCACCGAGAAGCAGGCGACGACACGCCAGGAATGTTGTAAAATATTACATCCGAGGTGTTAGGTTGCCTTAGGGTAGGATGTACAACGTTATAGATGTATATAATGTCCCCAGCGAGAAGTAGGCGACGACACGCCAGGAATGTTGTAAAATATTACATTCGACATGTTGGGTTGCCTTAGGCTAGGATATGTATCGTTATAGACGTATACAATGTTCCCACCGAGAAGTGGGGCCCGACATGCCAGGAATGTTGTAAAATATTACATCCGAGATGTTAGGTTGCCCTAGGTTAGGATATACAACGTTATAGATGTATATAATGTCCCCATCGAGAAGTAGGCAACGACACGCCAGGAATGTTGTAAAATATTACACCCGAGATGTTAGGTTCCCTTAGGTTAGGATATATGACGTTATAGGTGTATATAATGTCCCTATCCAGAAGTAGGCGACGACACGCCAGGAATGTTGTAAAATATTACATCCCAGATTTTAGGTTGCGTTAGGTTAGAATATACAACGTTATAGTCGTATATAATGTCCCCATCGAGAAGCAGGCGACGACACGACAGGAATGTTGTAAAATATTACATTCGACATGTTAGGTTGCCTTGGGCTAGAATATATATCGTTATAGACGTATACAATGTTCCCACCGAGAAGTAGGGACCGACATGCCAGGAATGTTGTAAAATATTACATCCGAGATGTTAGGTTGCCTTAGGGTAGGATATACAACGTTATAGATGTATATAATGTCCCCATCCAGAAGTAGGCGACGACACGCCAGGAATGTTGTAAAATATTACATTCTACATGTTGGGTTGCCTTAGGCTAGGATATATGTCGTTATAGACGTATACATTGTTCCCACCGAGAAGTAGGGACCGACATGCCAGGAATGTTGTAAAATATTACATCCGAGATGTTATGTTGCCATACGTTAGGATATGTAACGATATAGACGTATATAATGTTCCCACCGAAAAGTAGCAGCCGAAGCGCCAGGAATGTTGTAAAATATTACATCCGAGATGTTAGGTTGCCTTAGGTTAGGATATATATCGTTATAGACGTATATAATGTCCCCATCGAGATGCAGGAGACGACATGACAGGAATGTTGTAAAATATTACATCCCAGATGTTAGGTTGCGTTAGGTTAGGATATACAACGTTATAGATGTATATAATGTCCTCATCGAGAAGTAGGCGACGACACGCCAGGAATGTTGTAAAATATTACATTCTACAAGTTACGTTGCCTTAGGCTAGGATATATAACGTTATAGACGTATATAATGATCCCACCGAGAAATAGGGACTGACGCGTCAGGAATGTTCTAAAATATTACACCCGAGATGTTAGGTTCCCTTAGGTTAGGATATACAACGTTATGGACGTATAGAATGTCCCCATCGAGATGCAGGAGACGACACGACAGGAATGTTGTAAAATATTACATTCGACATGTTAGGTTGCCTTAGGCTAGGATATATATAGTTATAGACGTATACAATGTTCCCACCGAGAAGCAGGCGACGACACGCCAGGAATGTTGTAAAATATTACATCCGAGGTGTTAGGTTGCCTTAGGGTAGGATGTACAACGTTATAGATGTATATAATGTCCCCAGCGAGAAGTAGGCGACGACACGCCAGGAATGTTGTAAAATATTACATTCGACATGTTGGGTTGCCTTAGGCTAGGATATGTATCGTTATAGACGTATACAATGTTCCCACCGAGAAGTAGGGCCCGACATGCCAGGAATGTTGTAAAATATTACATCCGAGATGTTAGGTTGCCTTAGGGTAGGATATACAACGTTATAGATGTATATAACGTCCCCATCGAGAAGTAGGCAACGACACGCCAGGAATGTTGTAAAATATTACACCCGAGATGTTAGGTTCCCTTAGGTTAGGATATATGACGTTATAGATGTATATAATGTCCCTATCCAGAAGTAGGCGCCGACACGCCAGGAATGTTGTAAAATATTACATCCCAGATTTTAGGTTGCGTTAGGTTAGAATATACAACGTTATAGTCGTATGTAATGTCCCCATCGAGAAGCAGGCGACGACACGACAGGAATGTTGTAAAATATTACATTCGACATGTTAGGTTGCCTTAGGCTAGGATATATATAGTTATAGACGTATACAATGTTCCCACCGAGAAGTAGGGACCGACATGCCAGGAATGTTGTAAAATATTACATCCGAGATGTTAGGTTGCCTTAGGGTAGGATATACAACGTTATAGATGTATATAATGTCCCCATCCAGAAGTAGGCGTCGACACGCCAGGAATGTTGTAAAATATTACATTCTACATGTTGGGTTGCCTTAGGCTAGGATATATGTCGTTATAGACGTATACATTGTTCCCACCGAGAAGTAGGGACCGACATGCCAGGAATGTTGTAAAATATTACATCCGAGATGTTAGGTTGCCTTAGGGTAGGATATACAACGTTATAGATGTATATAACGTCCCCATCGAGAAGTAGGCGACGACACGCCAGGAATGTTGTAAAATATTACATTCTACATTTTGGGTTGCCTTAGGCTACGATATATGTCGTTATAGACGTATACATTGTTTCCATCGAGAAGTAGGGACCGACATGCCAGGAATGTTGTAAAATATTACATCCCAGATGTTAGGTTGCTTTAGGTTAGGATATTCAACTTTATAGACGTATATAATGTCCCCATCGAGATGCAGGAGACGACACGACAGGAATGTTGTAAAATATTACATTCGACATGTTAGGTTGCGTTAGGCTAGGATACATATCGTTATAGACGTATACAATGTTCCCACCGAGAAGTAGTGCCCGACATGCCAGGAATGTTGTAAAATATTACATCCGAGATGTTAGGTTGCCTTAGGTTAGGATATACAACCTTATAGATGTATATAATGTCCCCATCGAGAAGTAGGCAACGACACGCCAGGAATGTTGTAAAATATTACACCCGAGATGTTAGGTTCCCTTAGGTTAGGATATATGACGTTATAGATGTATATAATGTCCCTATCCAGAAGTAGGCGACGACACGCCAGGAATGTTGTAAAATATTACATCCCAGATTTTAGGTTGCGTTAGGTTAGAATATACAACGTTCTAGACGTACATAAAGTCCCCATCGAGAAGCAGGCGACGACACGCCAGGAATGTTGTAAAATATAACATCCGAGATGTTATGTTGCCATACGTTAGGATATGTAACGTTATAGACGTATATAATGTTCCCACCGAAAAGTAGCAGCCGAAGCGCCAGGAATGTTGTAAAATATTACATCCGAGATGTTAGGTTGCCTTAGGTTAGGATATATATCGTTATAGACGTATATAATGTCCCCATCGAGATGCAGGAGACGACATGACAGGAATGTAGTAAAATATTACATCCGAGATGTTAGGTTGCCTTAGGGTAGGATATACAACGTTATAGATGTATATAACGTCCCCATCGAGAAGTAGGCGACGACACGCCAGGAATGTTGTAAAATATTACATTCTACATTTTGGGTTGCCTTAGGCTACGATATATGTCGTTATAGACGTATACATTGTTTCCATCGAGAAGTAGGGCCCGACATGCCAGGAATGTTGTAAAATATTACATCCGAGACGTAAGGTTCCCTTAGGTTAGGATATATATCGTTATAGACGTATATAACGTTCCCACCGAGACGCAGGAGACGACATGACAGGAATGTTGTAAAATATTACATCCCAGATGTTAGGTTGCGTTAGGTTAGGATATACAACGTTATAGATGTATATAATGTCCTCATCGAGAAGTAGGCGACGACACGCCAGGAATGTTGTAAAATATTACATTCTACAAGTTAGGTTGCCTTAGGCTAGGATATATAACGTTATAGACGTATATAATGATCCCACCGAGAAATAGGGACTGACGCGTCAGGAATGTTCTAAAATATTACACCCGAGATGTTAGGTTCCCTTAGGTTAGGATATACAACGTTATGGACGTATAGAATGTCCCCATCGAGATGCAGGAGACGACACGACAGGAATGTTGTAAAATATTACATTCGACATGTTAGGTTGCCTTAGGCTAGGATATATATAGTTATAGACGTATACAATGTTCCCACCGAGAAGCAGGCTACGACACGCCAGGAATGTTGTAAAGTATTACATCCGAGGTGTTAGGTTGCCTTAGGGTAGGATGTACAACGTTATAGATGTATATAATGTCCCCAGCGAGAAGTAGGCGACGACACGCCAGGAATGTTGTAAAATATTACATTCGACATGTTGGGTTGCCTTAGGCTAGGATATGTATCGTTATAGACGTATACAATGTTCCCACCGAGAAGTAGGGCCCGACATGCCAGGAATGTTGTAAAATATTACATCCGAGATGTTAGGTTGCCTTAGGGTAGGATATACAACGTTATAGATGTATATAACGTCCCCATCGAGAAGTAGGCGACGACACGCCAGGAATGTTGTAAAATATTACATTCTACATTTTGGGTTGCCTTAGGCTACGATATATGTCGTTATAGACGTATACATTGTTTCCATCGAGAAGTAGGGATCGACATGCCAGGAATGTTGTAAAATATTACATCCCAGATGTTAGGTTGCTTTAGGTTAGGATATTCAACTTTATAGACGTATATAATGTCCCCATCGAGATGCAGGAGACGACACGACAGGAATGTTGTAAAATATTACATTCGACATTTTAGGTTGCCTTAGGCTAGGATATATATAGTTATAGACGTATACAATGTTCCCACCGAGAAGTAGGGCCCAACATGCCAGGAATGTTGTAAAATATTACATCCGAGATGTAAGGTTCCCTTAGGTTAGGATATATATCGTTATAGACGTATATAACGTTCCCACCGAGACGTAGGGACCGACATGCCAGGAATGTTGAAAATATTACATCCCAGATGTTAGGTTGCGATAGGTTAGGATATACAACGTTCTAGACGTACATAAAGTCCCCATCGAGAAGCAGGCGACGACACGCCAGGAATGTTGTAAAATATAACATCCGAGATGTTATGTTGCCATACGTTAGGATATGTAACGTTATAGACGTATATAATGTTCCCACCGAAAAGTAGCAGCCGAAGCGCCAGGAATGTTGTAAAATATTACATCCGAGATGTTAGGTTGCCTTAGGTTAGGATATATATCGTTATAGACGTATATAATGTCCCCATCGAGATGCAGGAGACGACATGACAGGAATGTTGTAAAATATTACATCCCAGATGTTAGGTTGCGTTAGGTTAGGATATACAACGTTATAGATGTATATAATGTCCTCATCGAGAAGTAGGCGACGACACGCCAGGAATGTTGTAAAATATTACATTCTACAAGTTAGGTTGCCTTAGGCTAGGATATATAACGTTATAGACGTATATAATGATCCCACCGAGAAATAGGGACTGACGCGTCAGGAATGTTCTAAAATATTACACCCGAGATGTTAGGTTCCCTTAGGTTAGGATATACAACGTTATGGCCGTATAGAATGTCCCCATCGAGATGCAGGAGACGACACGACAGGAATGTTGTAAAATATTACATTCGACATGTTAGGTTGCCTTAGGCTAGGATATATATAGTTATAGACGTATACAATGTTCCCACCGAGAAGCAGGCGACGACACGCCAGGAATGTTGTAAAATATTACATCCGAGGTGTTAGGTTGCCTTAGGGTAGGATGTACAACGTTATAGATGTATATAATGTCCCCAGCGAGAAGTAGGCGACGACACGCCAGGAATGTTGTAAAATATTACATTCGACATGTTGGGTTGCCTTAGGCTAGGATATGTATCGTTATAGACGTATACAATGTTCCCACCGAGAAGTAGGGCCCGACATGCCAGGAATGTTGTAAAATATTACATCCGAGATGTTAGGTTGCCCTAGGTTAGGATATACAACGTTATAGATGTATATAATGTCCCCATCGAGAAGTAGGCAACGACACGCCAGGAATGTTGTAAAATATTACACCCGAGATGTTAGGTTCCCTTAGGTTAGGATATATGACGTTATAGATGTATATAATGTCCCTATCCAGAAGTAGGCGACGATACGCCAGGAATGTTGTAAAATATTACATCCCAGATTTTAGGTTGCGTTAGGTTAGAATATACAACGTTATAGTCGTATATAATGTCCCCATCGAGAAGCAGGCGACGACACGACAGGAATGTTGTAAAATATTACATTCGACATGTTAGGTTGCCTTGGGCTAGAATATATATCGTTATAGACGTATACAATGTTCCCACCGAGAAGTAGGGACCGACATGACAGGAATGTTGTAAAATATTACATCCGAGATGTTAGGTTGCCTTAGGGTAGGATATACAACGTTATAGATGTATATAATGTCCCCATCCAGAAGTAGGCGACGACACGCCAGGAATGTTGTAAAATATTACATTCTACATGTTGGGTTGCCTTAGGCTAGGATATATGTCGTTATAGACGTATACATTGTTCCCACCGAGAAGTAGGGACCGACATGCCAGGAATGTTGTAAAATATTACATCCGAGATGTTATGTTGCCATACGTTAGGATATGTAACGTTATAGACGTATATAATGTTCCCACCGAAAAGTAGCAGCCGAAGCGCCAGGAATGTTGTAAAATATTACATCCGAGATGTTAGGTTGCCTTAGGTTAGGATATATATCGTTATAGACGTATATAATGTCCCCATCGAGATGCAGGAGACGACATGACAGGAATGTTGTAAAATATTACATCCCAGATGTTAGGTTGCGTTAGGTTAGGATATACAACGTTATAGATGTATATAATGTCCTCATCGAGAAGTAGGCGACGACACGCCAGGAATGTTGTAAAATATTACATTCTACAAGTTAGGTTGCCTTAGGCTAGGATATATAACGTTATAGACGTATATAATGATCCCACCGAGAAATAGGGACTGACGCGTCAGGAATGTTCTAAAATATTACACCCGAGATGTTAGGTTCCCTTAGGTTAGGATATACAACGTTATGGACGTATAGAATGTCCCCATCGAGATGCAGGAGACGACACGACAGGAATGTTGTAAAATATTACATTCGACATGTTAGGTTGCCTTAGGCTAGGATATATATAGTTATAGACGTATACAATGTTCCCACCGAGAAGCAGGCGACGACACGCCAGGAATGTTGTAAAGTATTACATCCGAGGTGTTAGGTTGCCTTAGGGTAGGATGTACAACGTTATAGATGTATATAATGTCCCCAGCGAGAAGTAGGCGACGACACGCCAGGAATGTTGTAAAATATTACATTCGACATGTTGGGTTGCCTTAGGCTAGGATATGTATCGTTATAGACGTATACAATGTTCCCACCGAGAAGTAGGGCCCGACATGCCAGGAATGTTGTAAAATATTACATCCGAGATGTTAGGTTGCCCTAGGTTAGGATATACAACGTTATAGATGTATATAATGTCCCCATCGAGAAGTAGGCAACGACACGCCAGGAATGTTGTAAAATATTACACCCGAGATGTTAGGTTCCCTTAGGTTAGGATATATGACGTTATAGATGTATATAATGTCCCTATCCAGAAGTAGGCGACGACACGCCAGGAATGTTGTAAAATATTACATCCCAGATTTTAGGTTGCGTTAGGTTAGAATATACAACGTTATAGTCGTATATAATGTCCCCATCGAGAAGCAGGCGACGACACGACAGGAATGTTGTAAAATATTACATTCGACATGTTAGGTTGCCTTGGGCTAGAATATATATCGTTATAGACGTATACAATGTTCCCACCGAGAAGTAGGGACCGACATGCCAGGAATGTTGTAAAATATTACATCCGAGATGTTAGGTTGCCTTAGGGTAGGATATACAACGTTATAGATGTATATAATGTCCCCATCCAGAAGTAGGCGACGACACGCCAGGAATGTTGTAAAATATTACATTCTACATGTTGGGTTGCCTTAGGCTAGGATATATGTCGTTATAGACGTATACATTGTTCCCACCGAGAAGTAGGGACCGACATGCCAGGAATGTTGTAAAATATTACATCCGAGATGTTATGTTGCCATACGTTAGGATATGTAACGTTATAGACGTATATAATGTTCCCACCGAAAAGTAGCAGCCGAAGCGCCAGGAATGTTGTAAAATATTACATCCGAGATGTTAGGTTGCCTTAGGTTAGGATATATATCGTTATAGACGTATATAATGTCCCCATCGAGATGCAGGAGACGACATGACAGGAATGTTGTAAAATATTACATCCCAGATGTTAGGTTGCGTTAGGTTAGGATATACAACGTTATAGATGTATATAATGTCCTCATCGAGAAGTAGGCGACGACACGCCAGGAATGTTGTAAAATATTACATTCTACAAGTTACGTTGCCTTAGGCTAGGATATATAACGTTATAGACGTATATAATGATCCCACCGAGAAATAGGGACTGACGCGTCAGGAATGTTCTAAAATATTACACCCGAGATGTTAGGTTCCCTTAGGTTAGGATATACAACGTTATGGACGTATAGAATGTCCCCATCGAGATGCAGGAGACGACACGACAGGAATGTTGTAAAATATTACATTCGACATGTTAGGTTGCCTTAGGCTAGGATATGTATCGTTATAGACGTATACAATGTTCCCACCGAGAAGTAGGGCCCGACATGCCAGGAATGTTGTAAAATATTACATCCGAGATGTTAGGTTGCCTTAGGGTAGGATATACAACGTTATAGATGTATATAACGTCCCCATCGAGAAGTAGGCAACGACACGCCAGGAATGTTGTAAAATATTACACCCGAGATGTTAGGTTGCCTTAGGTTAGGATATATATCGTTATAGACGTATATAATGTCCCCATCGAGATGCAGGAGACGACATGACAGGAATGTTGTAAAATATTACATCCCAGATGTTAGGTTGCGTTAGGTTAGGATATACAACGTTATAGATGTATATAATGTCCTCATCGAGAAGTAGGCGACGACACGCCAGGAATGTTGTAAAATATTACATTCTACAAGTTAGGTTGCCTTAGGCTAGGATATATAACGTTATAGACGTATATAATGATCCCACCGAGAAATAGGGACTGACGCGTCAGGAATGTTCTAAAATATTACACCCGAGATGTTAGGTTCCCTTAGGTTAGGATATACAACGTTATGGACGTATAGAATGTCCCCATCGAGATGCAGGAGACGACACGACAGGAATGTTGTAAAATATTACATTCGACATGTTAGGTTGCCTTAGGCTAGGATATATATAGTTATAGACGTATACAATGTTCCCACCGAGAAGCAGGCGACGACACGCCAGGAATGTTGTAAAGTATTACATCCGAGGTGTTAGGTTGCCTTAGGGTAGGATGTACAACGTTATAGATGTATATAATGTCCCCAGCGAGAAGTAGGCGACGACACGCCAGGAATGTTGTAAAATATTACATTCGACATGTTGGGTTGCCTTAGGCTAGGATATGTATCGTTATAGACGTATACAATGTTCCCACCGAGAAGTAGGGCCCGACATGCCAGGAATGTTGTAAAATATTACATCCGAGATGTAAGGTTCCCTTAGGTTAGGATATATATCGTTATAGACGTATATAACGTTCCCACCGAGACGTAGGGACCGACATGCCAGGAATGTTGAAAATATTACATCCCAGATGTTAGGTTGCGATAGGTTAGGATATACAACGTTCTAGACGTACATAAAGTCCCCATCGAGAAGCAGGCGACGACACGCCAGGAATGTTGTAAAATATAACATCCGAGATGTTATGTTGCCATACGTTAGGATATGTAACGTTATAGACGTATATAATGTTCCCACCGAAAAGTAGCAGCCGAAGCGCCAGGAATGTTGTAAAATATTACATCCGAGATGTTAGGTTGCCTTAGGTTAGGATATATATCGTTATAGACGTATATAATGTCCCCATCGAGATGCAGGAGACGACATGACAGGAATGTTGTAAAATATTACATCCCAGATGTTAGGTTGCGTTAGGTTAGGATATACAACGTTATAGATGTATATAATGTCCTCATCGAGAAGTAGGCGACGACACGCCAGGAATGTTGTAAAATATTACATTCTACAAGTTACGTTGCCTTAGGCTAGGATATATAACGTTATAGACGTATATAATGATCCCACCGAGAAATAGGGACTGACGCGTCAGGAATGTTCTAAAATATTACACCCGAGATGTTAGGTTCCCTTAGGTTAGGATATACAACGTTATGGCCGTATAGAATGTCCCCATCGAGATGCAGGAGACGACACGACAGGAATGTTGTAAAATATTACATTCGACATGTTAGGTTGCCTTAGGCTAGGATATATATAGTTATAGACGTATACAATGTTCCCACCGAGAAGCAGGCGACGACACGCCAGGAATGTTGTAAAATATTACATCCGAGGTGTTAGGTTGCCTTAGGGTAGGATGTACAACGTTATAGATGTATATAATGTCCCCAGCGAGAAGTAGGCGACGACACGCCAGGAATGTTGTAAAATATTACATTCGACATGTTGGGTTGCCTTAGGCTAGGATATGTATCGTTATAGACGTATACAATGTTCCCACCGAGAAGTGGGGCCCGACATGCCAGGAATGTTGTAAAATATTACATCCGAGATGTTAGGTTGCCCTAGGTTAGGATATACAACGTTATAGATGTATATAATGTCCCCATCGAGAAGTAGGCAACGACACGCCAGGAATGTTGTAAAATATTACACCCGAGATGTTAGGTTCCCTTAGGTTAGGATATATGACGTTATAGATGTATATAATGTCCCTATCCAGAAGTAGGCGACGACACGCCAGGAATGTTGTAAAATATTACATCCCAGATTTTAGGTTGCGTTAGGTTAGAATATACAACGTTATAGTCGTATATAATGTCCCCATCGAGAAGCAGGCGACGACACGACAGGAATGTTGTAAAATATTACATTCGACATGTTAGGTTGCCTTGGGCTAGAATATATATCGTTATAGACGTATACAATGTTCCCACCGAGAAGTAGGGACCGACATGCCAGGAATGTTGTAAAATATTACATCCGAGATGTTAGGTTGCCTTAGGGTAGGATATACAACGTTATAGATGTATATAATGTCCCCATCCAGAAGTAGGCGACGACACGCCAGGAATGTTGTAAAATATTACATTCTACATGTTGGGTTGCCTTAGGCTAGGATATATGTCGTTATAGACGTATACATTGTTCCCACCGAGAAGTAGGGACCGACATGCCAGGAATGTTGTAAAATATTACATCCGAGATGTTATGTTGCCATACGTTAGGATATGTAACGATATAGACGTATATAATGTTCCCACCGAAAAGTAGCAGCCGAAGCGCCAGGAATGTTGTAAAATATTACATCCGAGATGTTAGGTTGCCTTAGGTTAGGATATATATCGTTATAGACGTATATAATGTCCCCATCGAGATGCAGGAGACGACATGACAGGAATGTTGTAAAATATTACATCCCAGATGTTAGGTTGCGTTAGGTTAGGATATACAACGTTATAGATGTATATAATGTCCTCATCGAGAAGTAGGCGACGACACGCCAGGAATGTTGTAAAATATTACATTCTACAAGTTACGTTGCCTTAGGCTAGGATATATAACGTTATAGACGTATATAATGATCCCACCGAGAAATAGGGACTGACGCGTCAGGAATGTTCTAAAATATTACACCCGAGATGTTAGGTTCCCTTAGGTTAGGATATACAACGTTATGGACGTATAGAATGTCCCCATCGAGATGCAGGAGACGACACGACAGGAATGTTGTAAAATATTACATTCGACATGTTAGGTTGCCTTAGGCTAGGATATATATAGTTATAGACGTATACAATGTTCCCACCGAGAAGCAGGCGACGACACGCCAGGAATGTTGTAAAATATTACATCCGAGGTGTTAGGTTGCCTTAGGGTAGGATGTACAACGTTATAGATGTATATAATGTCCCCAGCGAGAAGTAGGCGACGACACGCCAGGAATGTTGTAAAATATTACATTCGACATGTTGGGTTGCCTTAGGCTAGGATATGTATCGTTATAGACGTATACAATGTTCCCACCGAGAAGTAGGGCCCGACATGCCAGGAATGTTGTAAAATATTACATCCGAGATGTTAGGTTGCCTTAGGGTAGGATATACAACGTTATAGATGTATATAACGTCCCCATCGAGAAGTAGGCAACGACACGCCAGGAATGTTGTAAAATATTACACCCGAGATGTTAGGTTCCCTTAGGTTAGGATATATGACGTTATAGATGTATATAATGTCCCTATCCAGAAGTAGGCGCCGACACGCCAGGAATGTTGTAAAATATTACATCCCAGATTTTAGGTTGCGTTAGGTTAGAATATACAACGTTATAGTCGTATATAATGTCCCCATCGAGAAGCAGGCGACGACACGACAGGAATGTTGTAAAATATTACATTCGACATGTTAGGTTGCCTTAGGCTAGGATATATATAGTTATAGACGTATACAATGTTCCCACCGAGAAGTAGGGACCGACATGCCAGGAATGTTGTAAAATATTACATCCGAGATGTTAGGTTGCCTTAGGGTAGGATATACAACGTTATAGATGTATATAATGTCCCCATCCAGAAGTAGGCGTCGACACGCCAGGAATGTTGTAAAATATTACATTCTACATGTTGGGTTGCCTTAGGCTAGGATATATGTCGTTATAGACGTATACATTGTTCCCACCGAGAAGTAGGGACCGACATGCCAGGAATGTTGTAAAATATTACATCCGAGATGTTAGGTTGCCTTAGGGTAGGATATACAACGTTATAGATGTATATAACGTCCCCATCGAGAAGTAGGCGACGACACGCCAGGAATGTTGTAAAATATTACATTCTACATTTTGGGTTGCCTTAGGCTACGATATATGTCGTTATAGACGTATACATTGTTTCCATCGAGAAGTAGGGACCGACATGCCAGGAATGTTGTAAAATATTACATCCCAGATGTTAGGTTGCTTTAGGTTAGGATATTCAACTTTATAGACGTATATAATGTCCCCATCGAGATGCAGGAGACGACACGACAGGAATGTTGTAAAATATTACATTCGACATGTTAGGTTGCCTTAGGCTAGGATATATATAGTTATAGACGTATACAATGTTCCCACCGAGAAGTAGGGCCCAACATGCCAGGAATGTTGTAAAATATTACATCCGAGATGTAAGGTTCCCTTAGGTTAGGATATATATCGTTATAGACGTATATAACGTTCCCACCGAGACGTAGGGACCGACATGCCAGGAATGTTGAAAATATTACATCCCAGATGTTAGGTTGCGATAGGTTAGGATATACAACGTTCTAGACGTACATAAAGTCCCCATCGAGAAGCAGGCGACGACACGCCAGGAATGTTGTAAAATATAACATCCGAGATGTTATGTTGCCATACGTTAGGATATGTAACGTTATAGACGTATATAATGTTCCCACCGAAAAGTAGCAGCCGAAGCGCCAGGAATGTTGTAAAATATTACGTCCGAGATGTTAGGTTGCCTTAGGTTAGGATATATATCGTTATAGACGTATATAACGTCCCCATCGAGATGCAGGAGACGACATGACAGGAATGTTGTAAAATATTACATCCCAGATGTTAGGTTGCGTTAGGTTAGGATATACAACGTTATAGATGTATATAATGTCCTCATCGAGAAGTAGGCGACGACACGCCAGGAATGTTGTAAAATATTACATTCTACAAGTTATGTTGCCTTAGGCTAGGATATATAACGTTATAGACGTATATAATGATCCCACCGAGAAATAGGGACTGACGCGTCAGGAATGATCTAAAATATTACACACGAGATGTTAGGTTCCCTTAGGTTAGGATATACAACGTTATGGACGTATAGAATGTCCCCATCGAGATGCAGGAGACGACACGACAGGAATGTTGTAAAATATTACATTCGACATGTTAGGTTGCCTTAGGCTAGGATATATATAGTTATAGACGTATACAATGTTCCCACCGAGAAGCAGGCGACGACACGCCAGGAATGTTGTAAAATATTACATCCGAGGTGTTAGGTTGCCCTAGGTTAGGATATACAACGTTATAGATGTATATAATGTCCCCATCGAGAAGTAGGCAACGACACGCCAGGAATGTTGTAAATTATTACACCCGAGATGTTAGGTTCCCTTAGGTTAGGATATATGACGTTATAGATGTATATAATGTCCCTATCCAGAAGTAGGCGACGACACGCCAGGAATGTTGTAAAATATTACATCCCAGATTTTAGGTTGCGTTAGGTTAGAATATACAACGTTATAGTCGTATATAATGTCCCCATCGAGAAGCAGGCGACGACACGACAGGAATGTTGTAAAATATTACATTCGACATGTTAGGTTGCCTTGGGCTAGAATATATATCGTTATAGACGTATACAATGTTCCCACCGAGAAGTAGGGACCGACATGCCAGGAATGTTGTAAACATTACATCCGAGATGTTAGGTTGCCTTAGGGTAGGATATACAACGTTATAGATGTATATAATGTCCCCATCCAGAAGTAGGCGACGACACGCCAGGAATGTTGTAAAATATTACATTCTACATGTTGGGTTGCCTTAGGCTAGGATATATGTCGTTATAGACGTATACATTGTTTCCACCGAGATGTAGGGACCGACATGCCACGAATGTTGTAAAATATTACATCCCAGATGTTATGTTGCTTTAGGTTAGGATATTCAACGTTATAGACGTATATAATGTCCCCATCGAGATGCAGGAGACGACACGACAGGAATGTTGTAAAATATTACATTCGACATGTTAGGTTGCCTTAGGCTAGGATATGTATAGTTATAGACGTATACAATGTTCCCACCGAGAAGCAGGGCCCAACATGCCAGGAATGTTGTAAAATATTACATCCGAGATGTAAGGTTCCCTTAGGTTAGGATATATATCGTTATAGACGTATATAACGTTCCCACCGAGACGTAGGGACCGACATGCCAGGAATGTTGAAAATATTACATCCCAGATGTTAGGTTGCGATAGGTTAGGATATACAACGTTCTAGACGTACATAAAGTCCCCATCGAGAAGCAGGCGACGACACGCCAGGAATGTTGTAAAATATTACATTCGACATGTTGGGTTGCCTTAGGCTAGGATATGTATCGTTATAGACGTATACAATGTTCCCACCGAGAAGTAGGGACTGACTTGCCAGGAATGTTGTAAAATATTACATCCGAGATGTTAGGTTGCCTTAGGGTAGGATATACTACGCTATAGATGTATATAACGTCCCCATCGAGAAGTAGGCGACGACACGCCAGGAATGTTGTAAAATATTACATACTACATTTTGGGTTGCCTTAGGCTAGGATATATGTCGTTATAGACGTATACATTGTTTCCACCGAGAAGTAGGGACCGACATGCCAGGAATGTTGTAAAATATTACATCCCAGATGTTAGGTTGCTTTACGTTAGGATATTCAACGTTATAGACGTATATAATGTCCCCATCGAGATGCAGGAGACGACACGACAGGAATGTTGTAAAATATTACATTCGACATGTTAGGTTGCCTTAGGCTAGGATATATATAGTTATAGACGTATACAATGTTCCCACCGAGAAGTAGGCGACGACACGCCAGGAATGTTGTAAAATATTACACCCGAGATGTTAGATTCCCTTAGGTTAGGATATATAACGTTATAGATGTATATAATGTCCCCATCCAGAAGTAGGCGACGACACGACAGGAATGTTGTAAAATATTACATTCGACATGTTAGGTTGCGTTAGGCTAGAATATATATCGTTATAGACGTATACAATGTTCCCACCGAGAAGTAGGGACCGACATGCCAGGAATGTTGTAAAATATTACATCCGAGATGTTAGGTTGCCTTAGGGTAGGATATACAACGTTATAGATGTATATAACGTCCCCATCGAGAAGTAGGCGACGACACGCCAGGAATGTTGTAAAATATTACATTCTACATTTTGGGTTGCCTTAGGCTAGGATATATGTCGTTATAGACGTATACACTGTTTTCACCGAGAAGTAGGGACCGACATGCCAGGAATGTTGTAAAATATTACATCCCAGATGTTAGGTTGCTTTACGTTAGGATATTCAACGTTATAGACGTATATAATGTCCCCATCGAGATGCAGGAGACGACACGACAGGAATGTTGTAAAATATTACATTCGACATGTTAGGTTGCCTTAGGCTAGGATATATATAGTTATAGACGTATACAATGTTCCCACCGAGAAGTAGGGCCCAACATGCCAGGAATGTTGTAAAATATAACATCCGAGATGTTATGTTGCCATACGTTAGGATATGTAACGTTATAGACGTATATAATGTTCCCACCGAAAAGTAGCAGCCGAAGCGGCAGGAATGTTGTAAAATATTACATCCGAGATGTTAGGTTGCCTTAGGTTAGAATATATATCGTTATAGACGTATATAATGTCCCCATCGAGATGCAGGAGACGACATGACAGGAATGTTGTAAAATATTACATCCCAGATGTAAGGTTGCGTTAGGTTAGGATATACAACGTTATAGATGTATGTAATGTCCTCATCGAGAAGTAGGCGACGACACGCCAGGAATGTTGTAAAATATTACATTCTACAAGTTAGGTTGCCTTAGGCTAGGATATATAACGTTATAGACGTATATAATGATCCCACCGAGAAATAGGGACTGACGCGTCAGGAATGTTCTAAAATATTACACCCGAGATGTTAGGTTCCCGTAGGTTAGGATATACAACGTTATGGACTTATATAATGTTACCACCGAGAAGTACGTGCTCACACGCCAGAAATGTTGTGAAATATTACATCCGAGATGTTAGGTTGCCTTAGGCTAGGATATATAACGTTATAGAGGTATATAATGTTCCCACCGAAAAGTAGCAGCCGAAGCGCCAGGAATGTTGTAAAATATTACATCCGAGATGTTAGGTTGCCTTAGGTTAGGATATATATCGTTATAGACGTATATAATGTTCCCACCGAGACGTAGGGACCGACATGCCAGGAATGTTTTAAAATATTACATCCCAGATGTTAGGTTCCGTTAGGTTAGGATATACAACGTTATAGACGTATATAATGTACCCACGGAGACGTAGGGACCGACATGCCAGGAATGTTGTAAAATATTACATCCCAGATGTTAGGTTGCGTTAGGTTAGTATATACAAGGTTATAGACGTATATAATGTTCCCACCGAGAAGTAGGGACCGACATGCCAGGAATGTTGTAAAATATTACATCCGAGATGTTAGGTTGCCTTAGGTTAGGATATACAACGTTATAGATGTATATAATGTCCCCATCGAGAAGTAGGCAACGACACGCCAGGAATGTTGTAAAATATTACACCCGAGATGTTAGGTTCCCTTAGGTTAGGATATATGACGTTATAGATGTATATAATGTCCCTATCCAGAAGTAGGCGACGACACGCCAGGAATGTTGTAAAATATTACATCCCAGATTTTAGGTTGCGTTAGGTTAGAATATACAACGTTATAGACGTATATAATGTCCCCATCGAGAAGCAGGCGACGACACGACAGGAATGTTGTAAAATATTACATTCGACATGTTAGGTTGCCTTAGGCTAGAATATATATCGTTATAGACGTATACAATGTTCCCACCGAGAAGTAGGGACCGACATGCCAGGAATGTTGTAAAATATTACATCCGAGATGTTAGGTTGCCTTAGGGTAGGATATACAACGTTATAGATGTATATAACGTCCCCATCGAGAAGTAGGCGACGACACGCCAGGAATGTTGTAAAATATTACATTCTACATTTTGGGTTGCCTTAGGCTACGATATATGTCGTTATGGACGTATACATTGTTTCCATCGAGAAGTAGGTACCGACATGCCAGGAATGTTGTAAAATATTACATCCCAGATGTTAGGTTGCTTTAGGTTAGGATATTCAACTTTATAGACGTATATAATGTCCCCATCGAGATGCAGGAGACGACACGACAGGAATGTTGTAAAATATTACATTCGACATGTTAGGTTGCCTTAGGCTAGGATATATATAGTTATAGACGTATACAATGTTCCCACCGAGAAGTAGGGCCCAACATGCCAGGAATGTTGTAAAATATTACATCCGAGATGTTAGGTTGCCTTAGGTTAGGATATATATCGTTATAGACGTATATAATGTTCCCACCGAGACGTAGGGACCGACATGCCAGGAATGTTTTAAAATATTACATCCCAGATGTTAGGTTCCGTTAGGTTAGGATATACAACGTTATAGACGTATATAATGTACCCACGGAGACGTAGGGACCGACATGCCAGGAATGTTGTAAAATATTACATCCCAGATGTTAGGTTGCGTTAGGTTAGTATATACAAGGTTATAGACGTATATAATGTTCCCACCGAGAAGTAGGGACCGACATGCCAGGAATGTTGTAAAATATTACATCCGAGATGTTAGGTTGCCTTAGGTTAGGATATACAACGTTATAGATGTATATAATGTCCCCATCGAGAAGTAGGCAACGACACGCCAGGAATGTTGTAAAATATTACACCCGAGATGTTAGGTTCCCTTAGGTTAGGATATATGACGTTATAGATGTATATAATGTCCCTATCCAGAAGTAGGCGACGACACGCCAGGAATGTTGTAAAATATTACATCCCAGATTTTAGGTTGCGTTAGGTTAGAATATACAACGTTATAGACGTATATAATGTCCCCATCGAGAAGCAGGCGACGACACGACAGGAATGTTGTAAAATATTACATTCGACATGTTAGGTTGCCTTAGGCTAGAATATATATCGTTATAGACGTATACAATGTTCCCACCGAGAAGTAGGGACCGACATGCCAGGAATGTTGTAAAATATTACATCCGAGATGTTAGGTTGCCTTAGGGTAGGCTATACAACGTTATAGATGTATATAACGTCCCCATCGAGAAGTAGGCGACGACACGCCAGGAATGTTGTAAAATATTACATTCTACATTTTGGGTTGCCTTAGGCTACGATATACGTCGTTATGGACGTATACATTGTTTCCATCGAGAAGTAGGGACCGACATGCCAGGAATGTTGTAAAATATTACATCCCAGATGTTAGGTTGCTTTAGGTTAGGATATTCAACTTTATAGACGTATATAATGTCCCCATCGAGATGCAGGAGACGACACGACAGGAATGTTGTAAAATATTACATTCGACATGTTAGGTTGCCTTAGGCTAGGATATATATAGTTATAGACGTATACAATGTTCCCACCGAGAAGTAGGGCCCAACATGCCAGGAATGTTGTAAAATATTACATCCGAGATGTAAGGTTCCCTTAGGTTAGGATATATATCGTTATAGACGTATATAACGTTCCCACCGAGACGTAGGGACCGACATGCCAGGAATGTTGAAAATATTACATCCCAGATGTTAGGTTGCTTTAGGTTAGGATATGTATCGTTTTAGACGTATACAATGTTCCCACCGAGAAGTAGGGACCGACTTGCCAGGAATGTTGTAAAATATTACATCCGAGATGTTAGGTTGCCTTAGGGTAGGATATACAACGTTATAGATGTATATAACGTCCCCATCGAGAAGTAGGCGACGACACGCCAGGAATGTTGTAAAATATTACATTCTACATTTTGGGTTGCCTTAGGCTAGGATATATGTCGTCATAGACGTATACATTGTTTTCACCGAGAAGTAGGGACCGACATGCCAGGAATGTTGTAAAATATTACATCCCAGATGTTAGGTTGCTTTACGTTAGGATATTCAACGTTATAGACGTATATAATGTCCCCATCGAGATGCAGGAGACGACACGACAGGAATGTTGTAAAATATTACATTCGACATGTTAGGTTGCCTTAGGCTAGGATATATATAGTTATAGACGTATACAATGTTCCCACCGAGAAGTAGGCGACGACACGCCAGGAATGTTGTAAAATATTACACCCGAGATGTTAGATTCCCTTAGGTTAGGATATATAACGTTATAGATGTATATAATGTCCCCATCCAGAAGTAGGCGACGACACGACAGGAATGTTGTAAAATATTACATTCGACATGTTAGGTTGCGTTAGGCTAGAATATATATCGTTATAGACGTATACAATGTTCCCACCGAGAAGTAGGGACCGACATGCCAGGAATGTTGTAAAATATTACATCCGAGATGTTAGGTTGCCTTAGGGTAGGATATACAACGTTATAGATGTATATAACGTCCCCATCGAGAAGTAGGCGACGACACGCCAGGAATGTTGTAAAATATTACATTCTACATTTTGGGTTGCCTTAGGCTAGGATATATGTCGTTATAGACGTATACACTGTTTTCACCGAGAAGTAGGGACCGACATGCCAGGAATGTTGTAAAATATTACATCCCAGATGTTAGGTTGCTTTACGTTAGGATATTCAACGTTATAGACGTATATAATGTCCCCATCGAGATGCAGGAGACGACACGACAGGAATGTTGTAAAATATTACATTCGACATGTTAGGTTGCCTTAGGCTAGGATATATATAGTTATAGACGTATACAATGTTCCCACCGAGAAGTAGGGCCCAACATGCCAGGAATGTTGTAAAATATAACATCCGAGATGTTATGTTGCCATACGTTAGGATATGTAACGTTATAGACGTATATAATGTTCCCACCGAAAAGTAGCAGCCGAAGCGGCAGGAATGTTGTAAAATATTACATCCGAGATGTTAGGTTGCCTTAGGTTAGAATATATATCGTTATAGACGTATATAATGTCCCCACCGAGATGCAGGAGACGACATGACAGGAATGTTGTAAAATATTACATCCCAGATGTTAGGTTGCGTTAGGTTAGGATATACAACGTTATAGATGTATGTAATGTCCTCATCGAGAAGTAGGCGACGACACGCCAGGAATGTTGTAAAATATTACATTCTACAAGTTAGGTTGCCTTAGGCTAGGATATATAACGTTATAGACGTATATAATGATCCCACCGAGAAATAGGGACTGACGCGTCAGGAATGTTCTAAAATATTACACCAGAGATGTTAGGTTCCCTTAGGTTAGGATATACAACGTTATGGACGTATAGAATGTTCCCACCGAGAAGTAGGGACCGACATGCCAGGAATGTTGTAAAATATTACATCCGAGGTGTTAGGATGCCTTAGGCTAGGATATATAACGTTATAGACGTATATAATGATCCCACCGAGAAATAGGGACTGACGCGTCAGGAATGTTCTAAAATATTACACCCGAGATGTTAGGTTCCCTTAGGTTAGGATATACAACGTTATGGACGTATAGAATGTTCCCACCGAGAAGTAGGGACCGACATGCCAGGAATGTTGTAAAATATTACATCCGAGGTGTTAGGTTGCCTTAGGGTAGGATGTACAACGTTATAGATGTATATAATGTCCCCAGCGAGAAGTAGGCGACGACACGCCAGGAATGTTTTAAAATATTACATCCGAGATGTTATGTTGCCTTACGACAGGATATATAACGTTACAGACGTATATGATGTTACCACCGAGACGTAGGGACCGACATGCCAGGAATGTTGTAAAATATTACATCCGAGATGTTAGGTTGCCTTAGGGTAGGATATACAACGTTATAGATGTATATAACGTCCCCATCGAGAAGTAGGCGACGACACGCCAGGAATGTTGTAAAATATTACATTCTACATTTTGGGTTGCCTTAGGCTATGATATATGTCGTTATAGACGTATACATTGTTTCCATCGAGAAGTAGGGACCGACATGCCAGGAATGTTGTAAAATATTACATCCCAGATGTTAGGTTGCTTTAGGTTAGGATATTCAACTTTATAGACGTATATAATGTCCCCATCGAGATGCAGGAGACGACACGACAGGAATGTTGTAAAATATTACATTCGACATGTTAGGTTGCCTTAGGCTACGATATATATAGTTATAGACGTATACAATGTTCCCACCGAGAAGTAGGGCCCAACATGCCAGGAATGTTGTAAAATATAACATCCGAGATGTTATGTTGCCATACATTAGGATATGTAACGTTATAGACGTATATAATGTTCCCACCGAAAAGTAGCAGCCGAAGCGGCAGGAATGTTGTAAAATATTACATCCGAGATGTTAGGTTGCCTTAGGTTAGAATATATATCGTTATAGACGTATATAATGTCCCCATCGAGATGCAGGAGACGACATGACAGGAATGTTGTAAAATATTACATCCCAGATGTTAGGTTGCGTTAGGTTAGGATATACAACGTTATAGATGTATATAATGTCCTCATCGAGAAGTAGGCGACGCCACGCCAGGAATGTTGTAAAATATTACATTCTACAAGTTAGGTTCCCTTAGGCTAGGATATATAACGTTATAGACGTATATAATGATCCCACCGAGAAATAGGGACTGACGCGTCAGGAATGTTCTAAAATATTACACCCGAGATGTTAGGTTCCCTTAGGTTAGGATATACAACGTTATGGACGTATAGAATGTTCCCACCGAGAAGTAGGGACCGACATGCCAGGAATGTTGTAAAATATTACATCCGAGGTGTTAGGATGCCTTAGGCTAGGATATATAACGTTATAGACGTATATAATGATCCCACCGAGAAATAGGGACTGACACGTCAGGAATGTTCTAAAATATTACACCCGAGATGTTAGGTTCCCTTAGGTTAGGATATACAACGTTATGGACGTATAGAATGTTCCCACCGAGAAGTAGGGACCGACATGCCAGGAATGTTGTAAAATATTACATCCGAGGTGTTAGGTTGCCTTAGGGTAGGATGTACAACGTTATAGATGTATATAATGTCCCCAGCGAGAAGAAGGCGACGACACGCCAGGAATGTTTTAAAATATTACATCCGAGATGTTATGTTGCCTTACGACAGGATATATAACGTTACAGACGTATATGATGTTACCACCGAGAAGTACGTGCTCACACGCCAGAAATGTTGTGAAATATTACATCCGAGATGTTAGGTTGCCTTAGGCTAGGATATATAACGTTATAGACGTATATAATGTTCCCACCGAAAAGTAGCAGCCGAAGCGCCAGGAATGTTGTAAAATATTACATCCGAGATGTTAGGTTGCCTTAGGTTAGGATATATATCGTTATAGACGTATATAATGTTCCCACCGAGACGTAGGGACCGACATGCCAGGAATGTTTTAAAATATTACATCCCAGATGTTAGGTTCCGTTAGGTTAGGATATACAACGTTATAGACGTATATAATGTACCCACGGAGACGTAGGGACCGACATGCCAGGAATGTTGTAAAATATTACATCCCAGATGTTAGGTTGCCTTAGGTTAGGATATATATCGTTATAGACGTATATAATGTCCCCATCGAGATGCAGGAGACGACATGACAGGAATGTTGTAAAATATTACGTCCCAGATGTTAGGTTGCGTTAGGTTAGGATATACAACGTTATAGATGTATATAATGTCCTCATCGAGAAGTAGGCGACGCCACGCCAGGAATGTTGTAAAATATTACATTCTACAAGTTAGGTTGCCTTAGGCTAGGATATATAACGTTATAGACGTATATAATGATCCCACCGAGAAATAGGGACTGACGCGTCAGGAATGTTCTAAAATATTACACCCGAGATGTTAGGTTCCCGTAGGTTAGGATATACAACGTTATGGACGTATAGAATGTTCCCACCGAGAGGTAGGGACCGACATGCCAGGAATGTTGTAAAATATTACATCCGAGGTGTTAGGTTGCCTTAGGGTAGGATGTACAACGTTATAGATGTATATAATGTCCCCAGCGAGAAGTAGGCGACGACACGCCAGGAATGTTTTAAAATATTACATCCGAGATGTTATGTTGCCTTACGACAGGATATATAACGTTACAGACGTATATGATGTTACCACCGAGAAGTACGTGCTCACACGCCAGAAATGTTGTGAAATATTACATCCGAGATGTTAGGTTGCCTTAGGCTAGGATATATAACGTTCTAGACGTATATAATGTTCCCACCGAAAAGTAGCAGCCGAAGCGCCAGGAATGTTGTAAAATATTACATCCGAGATGTTAGGTTGCCTTAGGTTAGGATATATATCGTTATAGACGTATATAATGTTCCCACCGAGACGTAGGGACCGACATGCCAGGAATGTTTTAAAATATTACATCCCAGATGTTAGGTTCCGTTAGGTTAGGATATACAACGTTATAGACGTATATAATGTACCCACGGAGACGTAGGGACCGACATGCCAGGAATGTTGTAAAATATTACATCCCAGATGTTAGGTTGCGTTAGGTTAGTATATACAAGGTTATAGACGTATATAATGTTCCCACCGAGAAGTAGGGACCGACATGCCAGGAATGTTGTAAAATATTACATCCGAGGTGTTAGGTTGCCTTAGGGTAGGATGTACAACGTTATAGATGTATATAATGTCCCCAGCGAGAAGTAGGCGACGACACGCCAGGAATGTTTTAAAATATTACATCCGAGATGTTATGTTGCCTTACGACAGGATATATAACGTTACAGACGTATATGATGTTACCACCGAGAAGTACGTGCTCACACGCCAGAAATGTTGTGAAATATTACATCCGAGATGTTAGGTTGCCTTAGGCTAGGATATATAACGTTCTAGACGTATATAATGTTCCCACCGAAAAGTAGCAGCCGAAGCGCCAGGAATGTTGTAAAATATTACATCCGAGATGTTAGGTTGCCTTAGGTTAGGATATATATCGTTATAGACGTATATAATGTTCCCACCGAGACGTAGGGACCGACATGCCAGGAATGTTTTAAAATATTACATCCCAGATGTTAGGTTCCGTTAGGTTAGGATATACAACGTTATAGACGTATATAATGTACCCACGGAGACGTAGGGACCGACATGCCAGGAATGTTGTAAAATATTACATCCCAGATGTTAGGTTGCGTTAGGTTAGTATATACAAGGTTATAGACGTATATAATGTTCCCACCGAGAAGTAGGGACCGACATGCCAGGAATGTTGTAAAATATTACATCCGAGGTGTTAGGTTGCCTTAGGGTAGGATGTACAACGTTATAGATGTATATAATGTCCCCATCGAGAAGTAGGCAACGACACGCCAGGAATGTTGTAAAATATTACACCCGAGATGTTAGGTTCCCTTAGGTTAGGATATATGACGTTATAGATGTATATAATGTCCCTATCCAGAAGTAGGCGACGACACGCCAGGAATGTTGTAAAATATTACATCCCCGATTTTAGGTTGCGTTAGGTTAGAATATACAACGATATAGACGTATATAATGTTCCCATCGAGAAGCAGGCGACGACACGACAGGAATGTTGTAAAATATTACATTCGACATGTTAGGTTGCCTTAGGCTAGAATATATATCGTTATAGACGTATACAATGTTCCCACCGAGAAGTAGGGACCGACATGCCAGGAATGTTGTAAAATATTACATCCGAGATGTTAGGTTGCCTTAGGGTAGGATATACAACGTTATAGATGTATATAACGTCCCCATCGAGAAGTAGGCGACGACACGCCAGGAATGTTGTAAAATATTACATTCTACATTTTGGGTTGCCTTAGGCTACGATATATGTCGTTATAGACGTATACATTGTTTCCATCGAGAAGTAGGTACCGACATGCCAGGAATGTTGTAAAATATTACATCCCAGATGTTAGGTTGCTTTAGGTTAGGATATTCAACTTTATAGACGTATATAATGTCCCCATCGAGATGCAGGAGACGACACGACAGGAATGTTGTAAAATATTACATTCGACATGTTAGGTTGCCTTAGGCTAGGATATATATAGTTATAGACGTATACAATGTTCCCACCGAGAAGTAGGGCCCAACATGCCAGGAATGTTGTAAAATATAACATCCGAGATGTTATGTTGCCATACATTAGGATATGTAACGTTATAGACGTATATAATGTTCCCACCGAAAAGTAGCAGCCGAAGCGGCAGGAATGTTGTAAAATATTACATCCGAGATGTTAGGTTGCCTTAGGTTAGAATATATATCGTTATAGACGTATATAATGTCCCCATCGAGATGCAGGAGACGACATGACAGGAATGTTGTAAAATATTACATCCCAGATGTTAGGTTGCGTTAGGTTAGGATATACAACGTTATAGATGTATGTAATGTCCTCATCGAGAAGTAGGCGACGACACGCCAGGAATGTTGTAAAATATTACATTCTACAAGTTAGGTTGCCTTAGGCTAGGATATATAACGTTATAGACGTATATAATGATCCCACCGAGAAATAGGGACTGACGCGTCAGGAATGTTCTAAAATATTACACCCGAGATGTTAGGTTCCCTTAGGTTAGGATATACAACGTTATGGACGTATAGAATGTTCCCACCGAGAAGTAGGGACCGACATGCCAGGAATGTTGTAAAATATTACATCCGAGGTGTTAGGATGCCTTAGGCTAGGATATATAACGTTATAGACGTATATAATGATCCCACCGAGAAATAGGGACTGACGCGTCAGGAATGTTCTAAAATATTACACCCGAGATGTTAGGTTCCCTTAGGTTAGGATATACAACGTTATGGACGTATAGAATGTTCCCACCGAGAAGTAGGGACCGACATGCCAGGAATGTTGTAAAATATTACATCCGAGGTGTTAGGTTGCCTTAGGGTAGGATGTACAACGTTATAGATGTATATAATGTCCCCAGCGAGAAGTAGGCGACGACACGCCAGGAATGTTTTAAAATATTACATCCGAGATGTTATGTTGCCTTACGACAGGATATATAACGTTACAGACGTATATGATGTTACCACCGAGAAGTACGTGCTCACACGCCAGAAATGTTGTGAAATATTACATCCGAGATGTTAGGTTGCCTTAGGCTAGGATATATAACGTTATAGACGTATATAATGTTCCCACCGAAAAGTAGCAGCCGAAGCGCCAGGAATGTTGTAAAATATTACATCCGAGATGTTAGGTTGCCTTAGGTTAGGATATATATCGTTATAGACGTATATAATGTTCCCACCGAGACGTAGGGACCGACATGCCAGGAATGTTTTAAAATATTACATCCCAGATGTTAGGTTCCGTTAGGTTAGGATATACAACGTTATAGACGTATATAATGTACCCACGGAGACGTAGGGACCGACATGCCAGGAATGTTGTAAAATATTACATCCCAGATGTTAGGTTGCCTTAGGTTAGGATATATATCGTTATAGACGTATATAATGTCCCCATCGAGATGCAGGAGACGACATGACAGGAATGTTGTAAAATATTACGTCCCAGATGTTAGGTTGCGTTAGGTTAGGATATACAACGTTATAGATGTATATAATGTCCTCATCGAGAAGTAGGCGACGCCACGCCAGGAATGTTGTAAAATATTACATTCTACAAGTTAGGTTGCCTTAGGCTAGGATATATAACGTTATAGACGTATATAATGATCCCACCGAGAAATAGGGACTGACGCGTCAGGAATGTTCTAAAATATTACACCCGAGATGTTAGGTTCCCGTAGGTTAGGATATACAACGTTATGGACGTATAGAATGTTCCCACCGAGAGGTAGGGACCGACATGCCAGGAATGTTGTAAAATATTACATCCGAGGTGTTAGGTTGCCTTAGGGTAGGATGTACAACGTTATAGATGTATATAATGTCCCCAGCGAGAAGTAGGCGACGACACGCCAGGAATGTTTTAAAATATTACATCCGAGATGTTATGTTGCCTTACGACAGGATATATAACGTTACAGACGTATATGATGTTACCACCGAGAAGTACGTGCTCACACGCCAGAAATGTTGTGAAATATTACATCCGAGATGTTAGGTTGCCTTAGGCTAGGATATATAACGTTATAGACGTATATAATGTTCCCACCGAAAAGTAGCAGCCGAAGCGCCAGGAATGTTGTAAAATATTACATCCGAGATGTTAGGTTGCCTTAGGTTAGGATATACAACGTTATAGATGTATATAATGTCCCCATCGAGAAGTAGGCAACGACACGCCAGGAATGTTGTAAAATATTACACCCGAGATGTTAGGTTCCCTTAGGTTAGGATATATGACGTTATAGATGTATATAATGTCCCTATCCAGAAGTAGGCGACGACACGCCAGGAATGTTGTAAAATATTACATCCCAGATTTTAGGTTGCGTTAGGTTAGAATATACAACGTTATAGACGTATATAATGTCCCCATCGAGAAGCAGGCGACGACACGACAGGAATGTTGTAAAATATTACATTCGACATGTTAGGTTGCCTTAGGCTAGAATATATATCGTTATAGACGTATACAATGTTCCCACCGAGAAGTAGGGACCGACATGCCAGGAATGTTGTAAAATATTACATCCGAGATGTTAGGTTGCCTTAGGGTAGGATATACAACGTTATAGATGTATATAACGTCCCCATCGAGAAGTAGGCGACGACACGCCAGGAATGTTGTAAAATATTACATTCTACATTTTGGGTTGCCTTAGGCTACGATATATGTCGTTATAGACGTATACATTGTTTCCATCGAGAAGTAGGGACCGACATGCCAGGAATGTTGTAAAATATTACATCCCAGATGTTAGGTTGCTTTAGGTTAGGATATTCAACTTTATAGACGTATATAATGTCCCCATCGAGATGCAGGAGACGACACGACAGGAATGTTGTAAAATATTACATTCGACATGTTAGGTTGCCTTAGGCTACGATATATATAGTTATAGACGTATACAATGTTCCCACCGAGAAGTAGGGCCCAACATGCCAGGAATGTTGTAAAATATAACATCCGAGATGTTATGTTGCCATACATTAGGATATGTAACGTTATAGACGTATATAATGTTCCCACCGAAAAGTAGCAGCCGAAGCGGCAGGAATGTTGTAAAATATTACATCCGAGATGTTAGGTTGCCTTAGGTTAGAATATATATCGTTATAGACGTATATAATGTCCCCATCGAGATGCAGGAGACGACATGACAGGAATGTTGTAAAATATTACATCCCAGATGTTAGGTTGCGTTAGGTTAGGATATACAACGTTATAGATGTATATAATGTCCTCATCGAGAAGTAGGCGACGCCACGCCAGGAATGTTGTAAAATATTACATTCTACAAGTTAGGTTGCCTTAGGCTAGGATATATAACGTTATAGACGTATATAATGATCCCACCGAGAAATAGGGACTGACGCGTCAGGAATGTTCTAAAATATTACACCCGAGATGTTAGGTTCCCGTAGGTTAGGATAAAGAACGTTATGGACGTATAGAATGTTCCCACCGAGAGGTAGGGACCGACATGCCAGGAATGTTGTAAAATATTACATCCGAGGTGTTAGGTTGCCTTAGGGTAGGATGTACAACGTTATAGATGTATATAATGTCCCCAGCGAGAAGTAGGCGACGACACGCCAGGAATGTTTTAAAATATTACATCCGAGATGTTATGTTGCCTTACGACAGGATATATAACGTTACAGACGTATATGATGTTACCACCGAGAAGTACGTGCTCACACGCCAGAAATGTTGTGAAATATTACATCCGAGATGTTAGGTTGCCTTAGGCTAGGATATATAACGTTATAGACGTATATAATGTTCCCACCGAAAAGTAGCAGCCGAAGCGCCAGGAATGTTGTAAAATATTACATCCGAGATGTTAGGTTGCCTTAGGTTAGGATATATATCGTTATAGACGTATATAATGTTCCCACCGAGACGTAGGGACCGACATGCCAGGAATGTTTTAAAATATTACATCCCAGATGTTAGGTTCCGTTAGGTTAGGATATACAACGTTATAGACGTATATAATGTACCCACGGAGACGTAGGGACCGACATGCCAGGAATGTTGTAAAATATTACATCCCAGATGTTAGGTTGCGTTAGGTTAGTATATACAAGGTTATAGACGTATATAATGTTCCCACCGAGAAGTAGGGACCGACATGCCAGGAATGTTGTAAAATATTACATCCGAGATGTTAGGTTGCCTTAGGTTAGGATATACAACGTTATAGATGTATATAATGTCCCCATCGAGAAGTAGGCAACGACACGCCAGGAATGTTGTAAAATATTACACCCGAGATGTTAGGTTCCCTTAGGTTAGGATATATGACGTTATAGATGTATATAATGTCCCTATCCAGAAGTAGGCGACGACACGCCAGGAATGTTGTAAAATATTACATCCCCGATTTTAGGTTGCGTTAGGTTAGAATATACAACGATATAGACGTATATAATGTCCCCATCGAGAAGCAGGCGACGACACGACAGGAATGTTGTAAAATATTACATTCGACATGTTAGGTTGCCTTAGGCTAGAATATATATCGTTATAGACGTATACAATGTTCCCACCGAGAAGTAGGGACCGACATGCCAGGAATGTTGTAAAATATTACATCCGAGATGTTAGGTTGCCTTAGGGTAGGATATACAACGTTATAGATGTATATAACGTCCCCATCGAGAAGTAGGCGACGACACGCCAGGAATGTTGTAAAATATTACATTCTACATTTTGGGTTGCCTTAGGCTACGATATATGTCGTTATAGACGTATACATTGTTTCCATCGAGAAGTAGGTACCGACATGCCAGGAATGTTGTAAAATATTACATCCCAGATGTTAGGTTGCTTTAGGTTAGGATATTCAACTTTATAGACGTATATAATGTCCCCATCGAGATGCAGGAGACGACACGACAGGAATGTTGTAAAATATTACATTCGACATGTTAGGTTGCCTTAGGCTAGGATATATATAGTTATAGACGTATACAATGTTCCCACCGAGAAGTAGGGCCCAACATGCCAGGAATGTTGTAAAATATAACATCCGAGATGTTATGTTGCCATACATTAGGATATGTAACGTTATAGACGTATATAATGTTCCCACCGAAAAGTAGCAGCCGAAGCGGCAGGAATGTTGTAAAATATTACATCCGAGATGTTAGGTTGCCTTAGGTTAGAATATATATCGTTATAGACGTATATAATGTCCCCATCGAGATGCAGGAGACGACATGACAGGAATGTTGTAAAATATTACATCCCAGATGTTAGGTTGCGTTAGGTTAGGATATACAACGTTATAGATGTATGTAATGTCCTCATCGAGAAGTAGGCGACGACACGCCAGGAATGTTGTAAAATATTACATTCTACAAGTTAGGTTGCCTTAGGCTAGGATATATAACGTTATAGACGTATATAATGATCCCACCGAGAAATAGGGACTGACGCGTCAGGAATGTTCTAAAATATTACACCCGAGATGTTAGGTTCCCTTAGGTTAGGATATACAACGTTATGGACGTATAGAATGTTCCCACCGAGAAGTAGGGACCGACATGCCAGGAATGTTGTAAAATATTACATCCGAGGTGTTAGGATGCCTTAGGCTAGGATATATAACGTTATAGACGTATATAATGATCCCACCGAAAAGTAGCAGCCGAAGCGCCAGGAATGTTGTAAAATATTACATCCGAGATGTTAGGTTGCCTTAGGTTAGGATATATATCGTTATAGACGTATATAATGTTCCCACCGAGACGTAGGGACCGACATGCCAGGAATGTTTTAAAATATTACATCCCAGATGTTAGGTTCCGTTAGGTTAGGATATACAACGTTATAGACGTATATAATGTACCCACGGAGACGTAGGGACCGACATGCCAGGAATGTTGTAAAATATTACATCCCAGATGTTAGGTTGCCTTAGGTTAGGATATATATCGTTATAGACGTATATAATGTCCCCATCGAGATGCAGGAGACGACATGACAGGAATGTTGTAAAATATTACGTCCCAGATGTTAGGTTGCGTTAGGTTAGGATATACAACGTTATAGATGTATATAATGTCCTCATCGAGAAGTAGGCGACGCCACGCCAGGAATGTTGTAAAATATTACATTCTACAAGTTAGGTTGCCTTAGGCTAGGATATATAACGTTATAGACGTATATAATGATCCCACCGAGAAATAGGGACTGACGCGTCAGGAATGTTCTAAAATATTACACCCGAGATGTTAGGTTCCCGTAGGTTAGGATATACAACGTTATGGACGTATAGAATGTTCCCACCGAGAGGTAGGGACCGACATGCCAGGAATGTTGTAAAATATTACATCCGAGGTGTTAGGTTGCCTTAGGGTAGGATGTACAACGTTATAGATGTATATAATGTCCCCAGCGAGAAGTAGGCGACGACACGCCAGGAATGTTTTAAAATATTACATCCGAGATGTTATGTTGCCTTACGACAGGATATATAACGTTACAGACGTATATGATGTTACCACCGAGAAGTACGTGCTCACACGCCAGAAATGTTGTGAAATATTACATCCGAGATGTTAGGTTGCCTTAGGCTAGGATATATAACGTTATAGACGTATATAATGTTCCCACCGAAAAGTAGCAGCCGAAGCGCCAGGAATGTTGTAAAATATTACATCCGAGGTGTTAGGATGCCTTAGGCTAGGATATATAACGTTATAGACGTATATAATGATCCCACCGAAAAGTAGCAGCCGAAGCGCCAGGAATGTTGTAAAATATTACATCCGAGATGTTAGGTTGCCTTAGGTTAGGATATATATCGTTATAGACGTATATAATGTTCCCACCGAGACGTAGGGACCGACATGCCAGGAATGTTTTAAAATATTACATCCCAGATGTTAGGTTCCGTTAGGTTAGGATATACAACGTTATAGACGTATATAATGTACCCACGGAGACGTAGGGACCGACATGCCAGGAATGTTGTAAAATATTACATCCCAGATGTTAGGTTGCCTTAGGTTAGGATATATATCGTTATAGACGTATATAATGTCCCCATCGAGATGCAGGAGACGACATGACAGGAATGTTGTAAAATATTACGTCCCAGATGTTAGGTTGCGTTAGGTTAGGATATACAACGTTATAGATGTATATAATGTCCTCATCGAGAAGTAGGCGACGCCACGCCAGGAATGTTGTAAAATATTACATTCTACAAGTTAGGTTGCCTTAGGCTAGGATATATAACGTTATAGACGTATATAATGATCCCACCGAGAAATAGGGACTGACGCGTCAGGAATGTTCTAAAATATTACACCCGAGATGTTAGGTTCCCGTAGGTTAGGATAAAGAACGTTATGGACGTATAGAATGTTCCCACCGAGAGGTAGGGACCGACATGCCAGGAATGTTGTAAAATATTACATCCGAGGTGTTAGGTTGCCTTAGGGTAGGATGTACAACGTTATAGATGTATATAATGTCCCCAGCGAGAAGTAGGCGACGACACGCCAGGAATGTTTTAAAATATTACATCCGAGATGTTATGTTGCCTTACGACAGGATATATAACGTTACAGACGTATATGATGTTACCACCGAGAAGTACGTGCTCACACGCCAGAAATGTTGTGAAATATTACATCCGAGATGTTAGGTTGCCTTAGGCTAGGATATATAACGTTATAGACGTATATAATGTTCCCACCGAAAAGTAGCAGCCGAAGCGCCAGGAATGTTGTAAAATATTACATCCGAGATGTTAGGTTGCCTTAGGTTAGGATATATATCGTTATAGACGTATATAATGTTCCCACCGAGACGTAGGGACCGACATGCCAGGAATGTTTTAAAATATTACATCCCAGATGTTAGGTTCCGTTAGGTTAGGATATACAACGTTATAGACGTATATAATGTACCCACGGAGACGTAGGGACCGACATGCCAGGAATGTTGTAAAATATTACATCCCAGATGTTAGGTTGCGTTAGGTTAGTATATACAAGGTTATAGACGTATATAATGTTCCCACCGAGAAGTAGGGACCGACATGCCAGGAATGTTGTAAAATATTACATCCGAGATGTTAGGTTGCCTTAGGTTAGGATATACAACGTTATAGATGTATATAATGTCCCCATCGAGAAGTAGGCAACGACACGCCAGGAATGTTGTAAAATATTACACCCGAGATGTTAGGTTCCCTTAGGTTAGGATATATGACGTTATAGATGTATATAATGTCCCTATCCAGAAGTAGGCGACGACACGCCAGGAATGTTGTAAAATATTACATCCCCGATTTTAGGTTGCGTTAGGTTAGAATATACAACGATATAGACGTATATAATGTCCCCATCGAGAAGCAGGCGACGACACGACAGGAATGTTGTAAAATATTACATTCGACATGTTAGGTTGCCTTAGGCTAGAATATATATCGTTATAGACGTATACAATGTTCCCACCGAGAAGTAGGGACCGACATGCCAGGAATGTTGTAAAATATTACATCCGAGATGTTAGGTTGCCTTAGGGTAGGATATACAACGTTATAGATGTATATAACGTCCCCATCGAGAAGTAGGCGACGACACGCCAGGAATGTTGTAAAATATTACATTCTACATTTTGGGTTGCCTTAGGCTACGATATATGTCGTTATAGACGTATACATTGTTTCCATCGAGAAGTAGGTACCGACATGCCAGGAATGTTGTAAAATATTACATCCCAGATGTTAGGTTGCTTTAGGTTAGGATATTCAACTTTATAGACGTATATAATGTCCCCATCGAGATGCAGGAGACGACACGACAGGAATGTTGTAAAATATTACATTCGACATGTTAGGTTGCCTTAGGCTAGGATATATATAGTTATAGACGTATACAATGTTCCCACCGAGAAGTAGGGCCCAACATGCCAGGAATGTTGTAAAATATAACATCCGAGATGTTATGTTGCCATACATTAGGATATGTAACGTTATAGACGTATATAATGTTCCCACCGAAAAGTAGCAGCCGAAGCGGCAGGAATGTTGTAAAATATTACATCCGAGATGTTAGGTTGCCTTAGGTTAGAATATATATCGTTATAGACGTATATAATGTCCCCATCGAGATGCAGGAGACGACATGACAGGAATGTTGTAAAATATTACATCCCAGATGTTAGGTTGCGTTAGGTTAGGATATACAACGTTATAGATGTATGTAATGTCCTCATCGAGAAGTAGGCGACGACACGCCAGGAATGTTGTAAAATATTACATTCTACAAGTTAGGTTGCCTTAGGCTAGGATATATAACGTTATAGACGTATATAATGATCCCACCGAGAAATAGGGACTGACGCGTCAGGAATGTTCTAAAATATTACACCCGAGATGTTAGGTTCCCTTAGGTTAGGATATACAACGTTATGGACGTATAGAATGTTCCCACCGAGAAGTAGGGACCGACATGCCAGGAATGTTGTAAAATATTACATCCGAGGTGTTAGGATGCCTTAGGCTAGGATATATAACGTTATAGACGTATATAATGATCCCACCGAAAAGTAGCAGCCGAAGCGCCAGGAATGTTGTAAAATATTACATCCGAGATGTTAGGTTGCCTTAGGTTAGGATATATATCGTTATAGACGTATATAATGTTCCCACCGAGACGTAGGGACCGACATGCCAGGAATGTTTTAAAATATTACATCCCAGATGTTAGGTTCCGTTAGGTTAGGATATACAACGTTATAGACGTATATAATGTACCCACGGAGACGTAGGGACCGACATGCCAGGAATGTTGTAAAATATTACATCCCAGATGTTAGGTTGCCTTAGGTTAGGATATATATCGTTATAGACGTATATAATGTCCCCATCGAGATGCAGGAGACGACATGACAGGAATGTTGTAAAATATTACGTCCCAGATGTTAGGTTGCGTTAGGTTAGGATATACAACGTTATAGATGTATATAATGTCCTCATCGAGAAGTAGGCGACGCCACGCCAGGAATGTTGTAAAATATTACATTCTACAAGTTAGGTTGCCTTAGGCTAGGATATATAACGTTATAGACGTATATAATGATCCCACCGAGAAATAGGGACTGACGCGTCAGGAATGTTCTAAAATATTACACCCGAGATGTTAGGTTCCCGTAGGTTAGGATATACAACGTTATGGACGTATAGAATGTTCCCACCGAGAGGTAGGGACCGACATGCCAGGAATGTTGTAAAATATTACATCCGAGGTGTTAGGTTGCCTTAGGGTAGGATGTACAACGTTATAGATGTATATAATGTCCCCAGCGAGAAGTAGGCGACGACACGCCAGGAATGTTTTAAAATATTACATCCGAGATGTTATGTTGCCTTACGACAGGATATATAACGTTACAGACGTATATGATGTTACCACCGAGAAGTACGTGCTCACACGCCAGAAATGTTGTGAAATATTACATCCGAGATGTTAGGTTGCCTTAGGCTAGGATATATAACGTTATAGACGTATATAATGTTCCCACCGAAAAGTAGCAGCCGAAGCGCCAGGAATGTTGTAAAATATTACATCCGAGATGTTAGGTTGCCTTAGGTTAGGATATATATCGTTATAGACGTATATAATGTTCCCACCGAGACGTAGGGACCGACATGCCAGGAATGTTTTAAAATATTACATCCCAGATGTTAGGTTCCGTTAGGTTAGGATATACAACGTTATAGACGTATATAATGTACCCACGGAGACGTAGGGACCGACATGCCAGGAATGTTGTAAAATATTACATCCCAGATGTTAGGTTGCGTTAGGTTAGTATATACAAGGTTATAGACGTATATAATGTTCCCACCGAGAAGTAGGGACCGACATGCCAGGAATGTTGTAAAATATTACATCCGAGATGTTAGGTTGCCTTAGGTTAGGATATACAACGTTATAGATGTATATAATGTCCCCATCGAGAAGTAGGCAACGACACGCCAGGAATGTTGTAAAATATTACACCCGAGATGTTAGGTTCCCTTAGGTTAGGATATATGACGTTATAGATGTATATAATGTCCCTATCCAGAAGTAGGCGACGACACGCCAGGAATGTTGTAAAATATTACATCCCAGATTTTAGGTTGCGTTAGGTTAGAATATACAACGATATAGACGTATATAATGTCCCCATCGAGAAGCAGGCGACGACACGACAGGAATGTTGTAAAATATTACATTCGACATGTTAGGTTGCCTTAGGCTAGAATATATATCGTTATAGACGTATACAATGTTCCCACCGAGAAGTAGGGACCGACATGCCAGGAATGTTGTAAAATATTACATCCGAGATGTTAGGTTGCCTTAGGGTAGGATATACAACGTTATAGATGTATATAACGTCCCCATCGAGAAGTAGGCGACGACACGCCAGGAATGTTGTAAAATATTACATTCTACATTTTGGGTTGCCTTAGGCTACGATATATGTCGTTATAGACGTATACATTGTTTCCATCGAGAAGTAGGTACCGACATGCCAGGAATGTTGTAAAATATTACATCCCAGATGTTAGGTTGCTTTAGGTTAGGATATTCAACTTTATAGACGTATATAATGTCCCCATCGAGATGCAGGAGACGACACGACAGGAATGTTGTAAAATATTACATTCGACATGTTAGGTTGCCTTAGGCTAGGATATATATAGTTATAGACGTATACAATGTTCCCACCGAGAAGTAGGGCCCAACATGCCAGGAATGTTGTAAAATATAACATCCGAGATGTTATGTTGCCATACATTAGGATATGTAACGTTATAGACGTATATAATGTTCCCACCGAAAAGTAGCAGCCGAAGCGGCAGGAATGTTGTAAAATATTACATCCGAGATGTTAGGTTGCCTTAGGTTAGAATATATATCGTTATAGACGTATATAATGTCCCCATCGAGATGCAGGAGACGACATGACAGGAATGTTGTAAAATATTACATCCCAGATGTTAGGTTGCGTTAGGTTAGGATATACAACGTTATAGATGTATGTAATGTCCTCATCGAGAAGTAGGCGACGACACGCCAGGAATGTTGTAAAATATTACATTCTACAAGTTAGGTTGCCTTAGGCTAGGATATATAACGTTATAGACGTATATAATGATCCCACCGAGAAATAGGGACTGACGCGTCAGGAATGTTCTAAAATATTACACCCGAGATGTTAGGTTCCCTTAGGTTAGGATATACAACGTTATGGACGTATAGAATGTTCCCACCGAGAAGTAGGGACCGACATGCCAGGAATGTTGTAAAATATTACATCCGAGGTGTTAGGATGCCTTAGGCTAGGATATATAACGTTATAGACGTATATAATGATCCCACCGAGAAATAGGGACTGACGCGTCAGGAATGTTCTAAAATATTACACCCGAGATGTTAGGTTCCCTTAGGTTAGGATATACAACGTTATGGACGTATAGAATGTTCCCACCGAGAAGTAGGGACCGACATGCCAGGAATGTTGTAAAATATTACATCCGAGGTGTTAGGTTGCCTTAGGGTAGGATGTACAACGTTATAGATGTATATAATGTCCCCAGCGAGAAGTAGGCGACGACACGCCAGGAATGTTTTAAAATATTACATCCGAGATGTTATGTTGCCTTACGACAGGATATATAACGTTACAGACGTATATGATGTTACCACCGAGAAGTACGTGCTCACACGCCAGAAATGTTGTGAAATATTACATCCGAGATGTTAGGTTGCCTTAGGCTAGGATATATAACGTTATAGACGTATATAATGTTCCCACCGAAAAGTAGCAGCCGAAGCGCCAGGAATGTTGTAAAATATTACATCCGAGATGTTAGGTTGCCTTAGGTTAGGATATATATCGTTATAGACGTATATAATGTTCCCACCGAGACGTAGGGACCGACATACCAGGAATGTTTTAAAATATTACATCCCAGATGTTAGGTTCCGTTAGGTTAGGATATACAACGTTATAGACGTATATAATGTACCCACGGAGACGTAGGGACCGACATGCCAGGAATGTTGTAAAATATTACATCCCAGATGTTAGGTTGCCTTAGGTTAGGATATATATCGTTATAGACGTATATAATGTCCCCATCGAGATGCAGGAGACGACATGACAGGAATGTTGTAAAATATTACGTCCCAGATGTTAGGTTGCGTTAGGTTAGGATATACAACGTTATAGATGTATATAATGTCCTCATCGAGAAGTAGGCGACGCCACGCCAGGAATGTTGTAAAATATTACATTCTACAAGTTAGGTTGCCTTAGGCTAGGATATATAACGTTATAGACGTATATAATGATCCCACCGAGAAATAGGGACTTTCGCGTCAGGAATGTTCTAAAATATTACACCCGAGATGTTAGGTTCCCGTAGGTTAGGATATACAACGTTATGGACGTATAGAATGTTCCCACCGAGAGGTAGGGACCGACATGCCAGGAATGTTGTAAAATATTACATCCGAGGTGTTAGGTTGCCTTAGGGTAGGATGTACAACGTTATAGATGTATATAATGTCCCCAGCGAGAAGTAGGCGACGACACGCCAGGAATGTTTTAAAATATTACATCCGAGATGTTATGTTGCCTTACGACAGGATATATAACGTTACAGACGTATATGATGTTACCACCGAGAAGTACGTGCTCACACGCCAGAAATGTTGTGAAATATTACATCCGAGATGTTAGGTTGCCTTAGGCTAGGATATATAACGTTATAGACGTATATAATGTTCCCACCGAAAAGTAGCAGCCGAAGCGCCAGGAATGTTGTAAAATATTACATCCGAGATGTTAGGTTGCCTTAGGTTAGGATATATATCGTTATAGACGTATATAATGTTCCCACCGAGACGTAGGGACCGACATGCCAGGAATGTTTTAAAATATTACATCCCAGATGTTAGGTTCCGTTAGGTTAGGATATACAACGTTATAGACGTATATAATGTACCCACGGAGACGTAGGGACCGACATGCCAGGAATGTTGTAAAATATTACATCCCAGATGTTAGGTTGCGTTAGGTTAGTATATACAAGGTTATAGACGTATATAATGTTCCCACCGAGAAGTAGGGACCGACATGCCAGGAATGTTGTAAAATATTACATCCGAGATGTTAGGTTGCCTTAGGTTAGGATATACAACGTTATAGATGTATATAATGTCCCCATCGAGAAGTAGGCAACGACACGCCAGGAATGTTGTAAAATATTACACCCGAGATGTTAGGTTCCCTTAGGTTAGGATATATGACGTTATAGATGTATATAATGTCCCTATCCAGAAGTAGGCGACGACACGCCAGGAATGTTGTAAAATATTACATCCCAGATTTTAGGTTGCGTTAGGTTAGAATATACAACGTTATAGACGTATATAATGTCCCCATCGAGAAGCAGGCGACGACACGACAGGAATGTTGTAAAATATTACATTCGACATGTTAGGTTGCCTTAGGCTAGAATATATATCGTTATAGACGTATACAATGTTCCCACCGAGAAGTAGGGACCGACATGCCAGGAATGTTGTAAAATATTACATCCGAGATGTTAGGTTGCCTTAGGGTAGGATATACAACGTTATAGATGTATATAACGTCCCCATCGAGAAGTAGGCGACGACACGCCAGGAATGTTGTAAAATATTACATTCTACATTTTGGGTTGCCTTAGGCTATGATATATGTCGTTATAGACGTATACATTGTTTCCATCGAGAAGTAGGGACCGACATGCCAGGAATGTTGTAAAATATTACATCCCAGATGTTAGGTTGCTTTAGGTTAGGATATTCAACTTTATAGACGTATATAATGTCCCCATCGAGATGCAGGAGACGACACGACAGGAATGTTGTAAAATATTACATTCGACATGTTAGGTTGCCTTAGGCTACGATATATATAGTTATAGACGTATACAATGTTCCCACCGAGAAGTAGGCGACGACACGCCAGGAATGTTTTAAAATATTACATCCGAGATGTTATGTTGCCTTACGACAGGATATATAACGTTACAGACGTATATGATGTTACCACCGAGAAGTACGTGCTCACACGCCAGAAATGTTGTGAAATATTACATCCGAGATGTTAGGTTGCCTTAGGCTAGGATATATAACGTTATAGACGTATATAATGTTCCCACCGAAAAGTAGCAGCCGAAGCGCCAGGAATGTTGTAAAATATTACATCCGAGATGTTAGGTTGCCTTAGGTTAGGATATATATCGTTATAGACGTATATAATGTTCCCACCGAGACGTAGGGACCGACATGCCAGGAATGTTTTAAAATATTACATCCCAGATGTTAGGTTCCGTTAGGTTAGGATATACAACGTTATAGACGTATATAATGTACCCACGGAGACGTAGGGACCGACATGCCAGGAATGTTGTAAAATATTACATCCCAGATGTTAGGTTGCGTTAGGTTAGTATATACAAGGTTATAGACGTATATAATGTTCCCACCGAGAAGTAGGGACCGACATGCCAGGAATGTTGTAAAATATTACATCCGAGATGTTAGGTTGCCTTAGGTTAGGATATACAACGTTATAGATGTATATAATGTCCCCATCGAGAAGTAGGCAACGACACGCCAGGAATGTTGTAAAATATTACACCCGAGATGTTAGGTTCCCTTAGGTTAGGATATATGACGTTATAGATGTATATAATGTCCCTATCCAGAAGTAGGCGACGACACGCCAGGAATGTTGTAAAATATTACATCCCAGATTTTAGGTTGCGTTAGGTTAGAATATACAACGTTATAGACGTATATAATGTCCCCATCGAGAAGCAGGCGACGACACGACAGGAATGTTGTAAAATATTACATTCGACATGTTAGGTTGCCTTAGGCTAGAATATATATCGTTATAGACGTATACAATGTTCCCACCGAGAAGTAGGGACCGACATGCCAGGAATGTTGTAAAATATTACATCCCAGATGTTAGGTTGCTTTAGGTTAGGATATTCAACTTTATAGACGTATATAATGTCCCCATCGAGATGCAGGAGACGACACGACAGGAATGTTGTAAAATATTACATTCGACATGTTAGGTTGCCTTAGGCTACGATATATATAGTTATAGACGTATACAATGTTCCCACCGAGAAGTAGGGCCCAACATGCCAGGAATGTTGTAAAATATAACATCCGAGATGTTATGTTGCCATACATTAGGATATGTAACGTTATAGACGTATATAATGTTCCCACCGAAAAGTAGCAGCCGAAGCGGCAGGAATGTTGTAAAATATTACATCCGAGATGTTAGGTTGCCTTAGGTTAGAATATATATCGTTATAGACGTATATAATGTCCCCATCGAGATGCAGGAGACGACATGACAGGAATGTTGTAAAATATTACATCCCAGATGTTAGGTTGCGTTAGGTTAGGATATACAACGTTATAGATGTATATAATGTCCTCATCGAGAAGTAGGCGACGCCACGCCAGGAATGTTGTAAAATATTACATTCTACAAGTTAGGTTGCCTTAGGCTAGGATATATAACGTTATAGACGTATATAATGATCCCACCGAGAAATAGGGACTGACGCGTCAGGAATGTTCTAAAATATTACACCCGAGATGTTAGGTTCCCGTAGGTTAGGATATACAACGTTATGGACGTATAGAATGTTCCCACCGAGAGGTAGGGACCGACATGCCAGGAATGTTGTAAAATATTACATCCGAGGTGTTAGGTTGCCTTAGGGTAGGATGTACAACGTTATAGATGTATATAATGTCCCCAGCGAGAAGTAGGCGACGACACGCCAGGAATGTTTTAAAATATTACATCCGAGATGTTATGTTGCCATACGACAGGATATATAACGTTACAGACGTATATGATGTTACCACCGAGAAGTACGTGCTCACACGCCAGAAATGTTGTGAAATATTACATCCGAGATGTTAGGTTGCCTTAGGCTAGGATATATAACGTTATAGACGTATATAATGTTCCCACCGAAAAGTAGCAGCCGAAGCGCCAGGAATGTTGTAAAATATTACATCCGAGATGTTAGGTTGCCTTAGGTTAGGATATATATCGTTATAGACGTATATAATGTTCCCACCGAGACGTAGGGACCGACATGCCAGGAATGTTTTAAAATATTACATCCCAGATGTTAGGTTCCGTTAGGTTAGGATATACAACGTTATAGACGAATATAATGTACCCACGGAGACGTAGGGACCGACATGCCAGGAATGTTGTAAAATATTACATCCGAGATGTTAGGTTGCCTTAGGTTAGGATATACAACGTTATAGATGTATATAATGTCCCCATCGAGAAGTAGGCAACGACACGCCAGGAATGTTGTAAAATATTACACCCGAGATGTTAGGTTCCCTTAGGTTAGGATATATGACGTTATAGATGTATATAATGTCCCTATCCAGAAGTAGGCGACGACACGCCAGGAATGTTGTAAAATATTACATCCCAGATTTTAGGTTGCGTTAGGTTAGAATATACAACGTTATAGACGTATATAATGTCCCCATCGAGAAGCAGGCGACGACACGACAGGAATGTTGTAAAATATTACATTCGACATGTTAGGTTGCCTTAGGCTAGAATATATATCGTTATAGACGTATACAATGTTCCCACCGAGAAGTAGGGACCGACATGCCAGGAATGTTGTAAAATATTACATCCGAGATGTTAGGTTGCCTTAGGGTAGGATATACAACGTTATAGATGTATATAACGTCCCCATCGAGAAGTAGGCGACGACACGCCAGGAATGTTGTAAAATATTACATTCTACATTTTGGGTTGCCTTAGGCTACGATATATGTCGTTATAGACGTATACATTGTTTCCATCGAGAAGTAGGGACCGACATGCCAGGAATGTTGTAAAATATTACATCCCAGATGTTAGGTTGCTTTAGGTTAGGATATTCAACTTTATAGACGTATATAATGTCCCCATCGAGATGCAGGAGACGACACGACAGGAATGTTGTAAAATATTACATTCGACATATTAGGTTGCCTTAGGCTAGGATATATATAGTTATAGACGTATACAATGTTCCCACCGAGAAGTAGGGCCCAACATGCCAGGAATGTTGTAAAATATTACATCCGAGATGTAAGGTTCCCTTAGGTTAGGATATATATCGTTATAGACGTATATAACGTTCCCACCGAGACGTAGGGACCGACATGCCAGGAATGTTGAGAATATTACATCCCAGATGTTAGGTTGCTTTAGGTTAGGATATGTATCGTTTTAGACGTATACAATGTTCCCACCGAGAAGTAGGGACCGACTTGCCAGGAATGTTGTAAAATATTACATCCGAGATGTTAGGTTGCCTTAGGGTAGGATATACAACGTTATAGATGTATATAACGTCCCCATCGAGAAGTAGGCGACGACACGCCAGGAATGTTGTAAAATATTACATTCTACATTTTGGGTTGCCTTAGGCTAGGATATATGTCGTCATAGACGTATACATTGTTTTCACCGAGAAGTAGGGACCGACATGCCAGGAATGTTGTAAAATATTACATCCCAGATGTTAGGTTGCTTTACGTTAGGATATTCAACGTTATAGACGTATATAATGTCCCCATCGAGATGCAGGAGACGACACGACAGGAATGTTGTAAAATATTACATTCGACATGTTAGGTTGCCTTAGGCTAGGATATATATAGTTATAGACGTATACAATGTTCCCACCGAGAAGTAGGCGACGACACGCCAGGAATGTTGTAAAATATTACACCCGAGATGTTAGATTCCCTTAGGTTAGGATATATAACGTTATAGATGTATATAATGTCCCCATCCAGAAGTAGGCGACGACACGACAGGAATGTTGTAAAATATTACATTCGACATGTTAGGTTGCGTTAGGCTAGAATATATATCGTTATAGACGTATACAATGTTCCCACCGAGAAGTAGGGACCGACATGCCAGGAATGTTGTAAAATATTACATCCGAGATGTTAGGTTGCCTTAGGGTAGGATATACAACGTTATAGATGTATATAACGTCCCCATCGAGAAGTAGGCGACGACACGCCAGGAATGTTGTAAAATATTACATTCTACATTTTGGGTTGCCTTAGGCTAGGATATATGTCGTTATAGACGTATACATTGTTTTCACCGAGAAGTAGGGACCGACATGCCAGGAATGTTGTAAAATATTACATCCCAGATGTTAGGTTGCTTTACGTTAGGATATTCAACGTTATAGACGTATATAATGTCCCCATCGAGATGCAGGAGACGACACGACAGGAATGTTGTAAAATATTACATTCGACATGTTAGGTTGCCTTAGGCTAGGATATATATAGTTATAGACGTATACAATGTTCCCACCGAGAAGTAGGGCCCAACATGCCAGGAATGTTGTAAAATATAACATCCGAGATGTTATGTTGCCATACGTTAGGATATGTAACGTTATAGACGTATATAATGTTCCCACCGAAAAGTAGCAGCCGAAGCGGCAGGAATGTTGTAAAATATTACATCCGAGATGTTAGGTTGCCTTAGGTTAGAATATATATCGTTATAGACGTATATAATGTCCCCATCGAGATGCAGGAGACGACATGACAGGAATGTTGTAAAATATTACATCCCAGATGTTAGGTTGCGTTAGGTTAGGATATACAACGTTATAGATGTATGTAATGTCCTCATCGAGAAGTAGGCGACGACACGCCAGGAATGTTGTAAAATATTACATTCTACAAGTTAGGTTGCTTTAGGCTAGGATATATAACGTTATAGACGTATATAATGATCCCACCGAGAAATAGGGACTGACGCGTCAGGAATGTTCTAAAATATTACACCCGAGATGTTAGGTTCCCTTAGGTTAGGATATACAACGTTATGGACGTATAGAATGTTCCCACCGAGAAGTAGGGACCGACATGCCAGGAATGTTGTAAAATATTACATCCGAGGTGTTAGGATGCCTTAGGCTAGGATATATAACGTTATAGACGTATATAATGATCCCACCGAGAAATAGGGACTGACGCGTCAGGAATGTTCTAAAATATTACACCCGAGATGTTAGGTTCCCTTAGGTTAGGATATACAACGTTATGGACGTATAGAATGTTCCCACCGAGAAGTAGGGACCGACATGCCAGGAATGTTGTAAAATATTACATCCGAGGTGTTAGGTTGCCTTAGGGTAGGATGTACAACGTTATAGATGTATATAATGTCCCCAGCGAGAAGTAGGCGACGACACGCCAGGAATGTTTTAAAATATTACATCCGAGATGTTATGTTGCCTTACGACAGGATATATAACGTTACAGACGTATATGATGTTACCACCGAGAAGTACGTGCTCACACGCCAGAAATGTTGTGAAATATTACATCCGAGATGTTAGGTTGCCTTAGGGTAGGATATATAACGTTATAGACGTATATAATGTTCCCACCGAAAAGTAGCAGCCGAAGCGCCAGGAATGTTGTAAAATATTACATCCGAGATGTTCGGTTCCGTTAGGTTAGGATATACAACGTTATAGACGTATATAATGTACCCACGGAGACGTAGGGACCGACATGCCAGGAATGTTGTAAAATATTACATCCCAGATGTTAGGTTGCGTTAGGTTAGTATATACAAGGTTATAGACGTATATAATGTTCCCATCGAGTAGCAGGCGACGACACGCCAGAATGTTGTAAAATATTACATCCGAGATGTTAGGTTGCCTTAGGTTAGGATATACAACGTTATAGATGTATATAATATCCCCATCGAGAAGTAGGCGACGACACGCCAGGAATGTTGTAAAATATTACACCCGAGATGTTAGGTTCCCTTAGGTTAGGATATATGACGTTATAGATGTATATAATGTCCCTATCCAGAAGTAGGCGACGACACGCCAGGAATGTTGTAAAATATTACATCCCAGGTTTTAGGTTGCGTTAGGTTAGAATATACAACGTTATAGACGTATATAATGTCCCCATCGACAAGCAGGCGACGACACGACAGGAATGTTGTAAAATATTACATTCGACATGTTAGGTTGCCTTAGGCTAGAATATATATCGTTATAGACGTATACAATGTTCCCACCGAGACGTAGGGACCGACATGCCAGGAATGTTGAAAATATTACATCCCAGATGTTAGGTTGCTTTAGGTTAGGATATGTATCGTTATAGACGTATACAATGTTCCCACCGAGAAGTAGGGACCGACTTGCCAGGAATGTTGTAAAATATTACATCCGAGATGTTAGGTTGCCTTAGGATAGGATATACAACGTTATAGATGTATATAACGTCCCCATCGAGAAGTAGGCGACGACACGCCAGGAATGTTGTAAAATATTACATTCGACATGTTGGGTTGCCTTAGGCTAGGATATGTATCGTTATAGACGTATACAATGTTCCCACCGAGAAGTAGGGACCGACATGCCAGGAATGTTGTAAAATATTACATCCGAGGTGTTAGGTTGCCTTAGGGTAGGATGTACAACGTTATAGATGTATATAATGTCCCCAGCGAGAAGTAGGCGACGACACGCCAGGAATGTTTTAAAATATTACATCCGAGATGTTATGTTGCCTCACGACAGGATATATAACGTTACAGACGTATATGATGTTACCACCGAGAAGTACGTGCTCACACGCCAGAAATGTTGTGAAATATTACATCCGAGATGTTAGGTTGCCTTAGGCTAGGATATATAACGTTATAGACGTATATAATGTTCCCACCGAAAAGTAGCAGCCGAAGCGCCAGGAATGTTGTAAAATATTACATTCGACATGTTGGGTTGTGTTAGGCTAGGATATGTATCGTTATAGACGTATACAATGTTCCCACCGAGAAGTAGGGCCCGACATGCCAGGAATGTTGTAAAATATTACATTCTACAAGTTAGGTTGCCTTAGGCTAGGATATATAACGTTATAGACGTATATAATGATCCCACCGAGAAATAGGGACTGACGCGTCAGGAATGTTCTAAAATATTACACCCGAGATGTTAGGTTCCCTTAGGTTAGGATATACAACGTTATGGACGTATAGAATGTCCCCATCGAGATGCAGGAGACGACACGACAGGAATGTTGTAAAATATTACATTCGACATGTTAGGTTGCCTTAGGCTAGGATATATATAGTTATAGACGTATACAATGTTCCCACCGAGAAGCAGGCGACGACACGCCAGGAATGTTGTAAAATATTACATCCGAGGTGTTAGGTTGCCTTAGGGTAGGATGTACAACGTTATAGATGTATATAATGTCCCCAGCGAGAAGTAGGCGACGACACGCCAGGAATGTTGTAAAATATTACATTCGACATGTTGGGTTGCCTTAGGCTAGGATATGTATCGTTATAGACGTATACAATGTTCCCACCGAGAAGTAGGGCCCGACATGCCAGGAATGTTGTAAAATATTACATCCGAGATGTTAGGTTGCCCTAGGTTAGGATATACAACGTTATAGATGTATATAATGTCCCCATCGAGAAGTAGGCAACGACACGCCAGGAATGTTGTAAAATATTACACCCGAGATGTTAGGTTCCCTTAGGTTAGGATATATGACGTTATAGATGTATATAATGTCCCTATCCAGAAGTAGGCGACGACACGCCAGGAATGTTGTAAAATATTACATCCCAGATTTTAGGTTGCGTTAGGTTAGAATATACAACGTTATAGTCGTATATAATGTCCCCATCGAGAAGCAGGCGACGACACGACAGGAATGTTGTAAAATATTACATTCTACATGTTGGGTTGCCTTAGGCTAGGATATATGTCGTTATAGACGTATACATTGTTCCCACCGAGAAGTAGGGACCGACATGCCAGGAATGTTGTAAAATATTACATCCGAGACGTTAGGTTGCCTTAGGGTAGGATATACAACGTTATAGATGTATATAACGTCCCCATCGAGAAGTAGGCGACGACACGCCAGGAATGTTGTAAAATATTACATTCTACATTTTGGGTTGCCTTAGGCTACGATATATGTCGTTATAGACGTATACATTGTTTCCATCGAGAAGTAGGGACCGACATGCCAGGAATGTTGTAAAATATTACATCCCAGATGTTAGGTTGCTTTAGGTTAGGATATTCAACTTTATAGACGTATATAATGTCCCCATCGAGATGCAGGAGACGACACGACAGGAATGTTGTAAAATATTACATTCGACATGTTAGGTTGCCTTAGGCTAGGATATATATAGTTATAGACGTATACAATGTTCCCACCGAGAAGTAGGGCCCAACATGCCAGGAATGTTGTAAAATATTACATCCGAGATGTAAGGTTCCCTTAGGTTAGGATATATATCGTTATAGACGTATATAACGTTCCCACCGAGACGTAGGGACCGACATGCCAGGAATGTTGAAAATATTACATCCCAGATGTTAGGTTGCGATAGGTTAGGATATACAACGTTCTAGACGTACATAAAGTCCCCATCGAGAAGCAGGCGACGACACGCCAGGAATGTTGTAAAATATAACTTCCGAGATGTTATGTTGCCATACGTTAGGATATGTAACGTTATAGACGTATATAATGTTCCCACCGAAAAGTAGCAGCCGAAGCGCCAGGAATGTTGTAAAATATTACATCCGAGATGTTAGGTTGCCTTAGGTTAGGATATATATCGTTATAGACGTATATAATGTCCCCATCGAGATGCAGGAGACGACATGACAGGAATGTTGTAAAATATTACATCCCAGATGTTAGGTTGCGTTAGGTTAGGATATACAACGTTATAGATGTATATAATGTCCTCATCGAGAAGTAGGCGACGACACGCCAGGAATGTTGTAAAATATTACATTCTACAAGTTAGGTTGCCTTAGGCTAGGATATATAACGTTATAGACGTATATAATGATCCCACCGAGAAATAGGGACTGACGCGTCAGGAATGTTCTAAAATATTACACCCGAGATGTTAGGTTCCCTTAGGTTAGGATATACAACGTTATGGACGTATAGAATGTCCCCATCGAGATGCAGGAGACGACACGACAGGAATGTTGTAAAATATTACATTCGACATGTTAGGTTGCCTTAGGCTAGGATATATATAGTTATAGACGTATACAATGTTCCCACCGAGAAGCAGGCGACGACACGCCAGGAATGTTGTAAAATATTACATCCGAGGTGTTAGGTTGCCTTAGGGTAGGATGTACAACGTTATAGATGTATATAATGTCCCCATCGAGAAGTAGGCAACGACACGCCAGGAATGTTGTAAAATATTACACCCGAGATGTTAGGTTCCCTTAGGTTAGGATATATGACGTTATAGATGTATATAATGTCCCTATCCAGAAGTAGGCGACGACACGCCAGGAATGTTGTAAAATATTACATCCCAGATTTTAGGTTGCGTTAGGTTAGAATATACAACGTTATAGTCGTATATAATGTCCCCATCGAGAAGCAGGCGACGACACGACAGGAATGTTGTAAAATATTACATTCGACATGTTAGGTTGCCTTGGGCTAGAATATATATCGTTATAGACGTATACAATGTTCCCACCGAGAAGTAGGGACCGACATGCCAGGAATGTTGTAAAATATTACATCCGAGATGTTAGGTTGCCTTAGGGTAGGATATACAACGTTATAGATGTATATAATGTCCCCATCCAGAAGTAGGCGACGACACGCCAGGAATGTTGTAAAATATTACATTCTACATGTTGGGTTGCCTTAGGCTAGGATATATGTCGTTATAGACGTATACATTGTTTCCACCGAGATGTAGGGACCGACATGCCACGAATGTTGTAAAATATTACATCCCAGATGTTATGTTGCTTTAGGTTAGGATATTCAACGTTATAGACGTATATAATGTCCCCATCGAGATGCAGGAGACGACACGACAGGAATGTTGTAAAATATTACATTCGACATGTTAGGTTGCCTTAGGATAGGATATATATAGTTATAGACGTATACAATGTTCCCACCGAGAAGTAGGGCCCAACATGCCAGGAATGTTGTAAAATATTACATCCGAGATGTAAGGTTCCCTTAGGTTAGGATATACAACGTTATGGACGTATAGAATGTTCCCACCGAGAAGTAGGGACCGACATGCCAGGAATGTTGTAAAATATTACATCCGAGGTGTTAGGATGTCTTAGGGTAGGATGTACAACGTTATAGATGTATATAATGTCCCCAGCGAGAAGTAGGCGACGACACGCCAGGAATGTTGTAAAATATTACATTCGACATGTTGGGTTGCCTTAGGCTAGGATATGTATCGTTATAGACGTATACAATGTTCCCACCGAGAAGTAGGGACCGACTTGCCAGGAATGTTGTAAAATATTACATCCGATATGTTAAGTTGCCTTAGGGTAGGATATACTACGCTATAGATGTATATAACGTCCCCATCGAGAAGTAGGCGACGACACGCCAGGAATGTTGTAAAATATTACATTCTACATTTTGGGTTGCCTTAGGCTAGGATAGATGTCGTTATAGACGTACACATTGTTTCCACCGAGAAGTAGGGACCGACATGCCAGGAATGTTGTAAAATATTACATCCCAGATGTTAGGTTGCTTTAGGTTAGGATATTCAACGTTATAGACGTATATAATGACCCCATCGAGATGCAGGAGACGACACGACAGGAATGTTGTAAAATATTACATTCGACATGTTAGGTTGCCTTAGGCTAGGATATACATAGTTATAGACGTATACAATGTTCCCACCGAGAAGTAGGCGACGACACGCCAGGAATGTTGTAAAATATTACACCCGAGATGTTAGGTTCCCTTAGGTTAGGACATACAGCGTTATAGACGTATAGAATGTCCCCATCGAGAAGCAGGCGCCGACACGGCAGGAATGTTGTAAAATATTACATTCGACATGTTAGGTTGCCTTAGGCTAGAATATATATCGTTATAGACGTATACAATGTTCCCACCGAGAAGTAGGGACCGACATGACAGGAATGTTGTAAAATATTACATCCGAGATGTTAGGTTGCCTTAGGGTAGGATATACAACGTTATAGATGTATATAACGTCCCCATCGAGAAGTAGGCGACGACACGCCAGGAATGTTGTAAAATATTACATTCTACATTTTGGGTTGCCTTAGGCTACGATATATGTCGTTATAGACGTATATAATGTTCCCACCGAAAAGTAGCAGCCGAAGCGCCAGGAATGTTGTAAAATATTACATCCGAGATGTTAGGTTGCCTTAGGTTAGGATATATATCGTTATAGACGTATATAATGTCCCCATCGAGATGCAGGAGACGACATGACAGGAATGTTGTAAAATATTACGTCCCAGATGTTAGGTTGCGTTAGGTTAGGATATACAACGTTATAGATGTATATAACGTCCCCATCGAGAAGTAGGCGACGACACGCCAGGAATGTTGTAAAATATTACATTCTACATTTTGGGTTGCCTTAGGCTACGATATATGTCGTTATAGACGTATACATTGTTTCCATCGTGAAGTAGGGACCGACATGCCAGGAATGTTGTAAAATATTACATCCCAGATGTTAGGTTGCTTTAGGTTAGGATATTCAACTTTATAGACGTATATAATGTCCCCATCGAGATGCAGGAGACGACACGCCAGGAATGTTGTAAAATATAACATCCGAGATGTTATGTTGCCATACGTTAGGATATGTAACGTTATAGACGTATATAATGTTCCCACCGAAAAGTAGCAGCCGAAGCGCCAGGAATGTTGTAAAATATTACATCCGAGATGTTAGGTTGCCTTAGGTTAGGATATATATCGTTATAGACGTATATAATGTCCCCATCGAGATGCAGGAGACGACATGACAGGAATGTTGTAAAATATTACGTCCCAGATGTTAGGTTGCGTTAGGTTAGGATATACAACGTTATAGATGTATATAACGTCCCCATCGAGAAGTAGGCGACGACACGCCAGGAATGTTGTAAAATATTACATTCTACATTTTGGGTTGCCTTAGGCTAGGATATATGTCGTTATAGACGTATACATTGTTTTCACCGAGAAGTAGGGACCGACATGCCAGGAATGTTGTAAAATATTACATCCCAGATGTTAGGTTGCTTTAGGTTAGGATATTCAACGTTATAGACGTATATAATGTCCCCATCGAGATGCAGGAGACGACACGACAGGAATGTTGTAAAATATTACATTCGACATGTTAGGTTGCCTTAGGCTAGGATATATATAGTTATAGACGTATACAATGTTCCCACCGAGAAGTAGGCGACGACACGCCAGGAATGTTGTAAAATATTACACCCGAGATGTTAGATTCCCTTAGGTTAGGATATATAACGTTATAGATGTATATAATGTCCCCATCCAGAAGTAGGCGACGACACGACAGGAATGTTGTAAAATATTACATTCGACATGTTAGGTTGCGTTAGGCTAGAATATATATCGTTATAGACGTATACAATGTTCCCACCGAGAAGTAGGGACCGACATGCCAGGAATGTTGTAAAATATTACATCCGAGATGTTAGGTTGCCTTAGGTTAGGATATACAACGTTATAGATGTATATAATGTCCCCATCGAGAAGTAGGCAACGACACGCCAGGAATGTTGTAAAATATTACACCCGAGATGTTAGGTTCCCTTAGGTTAGGATATATGACGTTATAGATGTATATAATGTCCCTATCCAGAAGTAGGCGACGACACGCCAGGAATGTTGTAAAATATTACATCCCAGATTTTAGGTTGCGTTAGGTTAGAATATACAACGTTATAGACGTATATAATGTCCCCATCGAGAAGCAGGCGACGACACGACAGGAATGTTGTAAAATATTACATTCGACATGTTAGGTTGCCTTAGGCTAGAATATATATCGTTATAGACGTATACAATGTTCCCACCGAGAAGTACGGACCGACATGCCAGGAATGTTGTAAAATATTACATCCGAGATGTTAGGTTGCCTTAGGGTAGGATATACAACGTTATAGATGTATATAACGTCCCCATTGAGAAGTAGGCGACGACACGCCAGGAATGTTGTAAAATATTACATTCTACATTTTGGGTTGCCTTAGGCTACGATATATGTCGTTATAGACGTATACATTGTTTCCATCGAGAAGTAGGGACCGACATGCCAGGAATGTTGTAAAATATTACATCCCAGATGTTAGGTTGCTTTAGGTTAGGATATTCAACTTTATAGACGTATATAATGTCCCCATCGAGATGCAGGAGACGACACGACAGGAATGTTGTAAAATATTACATTCGACATGTTAGGTTGCCTTAGGCTAGGATATATAACGTTATAGACGTATATAATGTTCCCACCGAAAAGTAGCAGCCGAAGCGCCAGGAATGTTGTAAAATATTACATCCGAGATGTTAGGTTGCCTTAGGTTAGGATATATATCGTTATAGACGTATATAATGTTCCCACCGAGACGTAGGGACCGACATGCCAGGAATGTTTTAAAATATTACATCCCAGATGTTAGGTTCCGCTAGGTTAGGATATACAACGTTATAGACGTATATAATGTACCCACGGAGACGTAGGGACCGACATGCCAGGAATGTTGTAAAATATTACATCCCAGATGTTAGGTTGCGTTAGGTTAGTATATACAAGGTTATAGACGTATATAATGTTCCCATCGAGAAGCAGGCGACGACACGCCAGAATGTTGTAAAATATTACATCCGAGATGTTAGGTTGCCTTAGGTTAGGATATACAACGTTATAGATGTATATAATATCCCCATCGAGAAGTAGGCGACGACACGCCAGGAATGTTGTAAAATATTACACCCGAGATGTTAGGTTCCCTTAGGTTAGGATATATGACGTTATAGATGTATATAACGTCCCCATCGAGAAGTAGGCGACGCCACGCCAGGAATGTTGTAAAATATTACATTCTACATTTTGGGTTGCCTTAGGCTAGGATATATGTCGTTATAGACGTATACATTGTTTTCACCGAGAAGTAGGGACCGACATGCCAGGAATGTTGTAAAATATTACATCCCAGATGTTAGGTTGCTTTAGGTTAGGATATTCAACGTTATAGACGTATATAATGTCCCCATCGAGATGCAGGAGACGACACGACAGGAATGTTGTAAAATATTACATTCGACATGTTAGGTTGCCTTAGGCTAGGATATATATAGTTATAGACGTATACAATGTTCCCACCGAGAAGTAGGCGAGGACACGCCAGGAATGTTGTAAAATATTACACCCGAGATGTTAGATTCCCTTAGGTTAGGATATATAACGTTATAGATGTATATAATGTCCCCATCCAGAAGTAGGCGACGACACGACAGGAATGTTGTAAAATATTACATTCGACATGTTAGGTTGCGTTAGGCTAGAATATATATCGTTATAGACGTATACAATGTTCCCACCGAGAAGTAGGGACCGACATGCCAGGAATGTTGTAAAATATTACATCCGAGATGTTAGGTTGCCTTAGCCTAGGATATACAACGTTATAGATGTATATAATGTCCCCATCGAGAAGTAGGCAACGACAGGCCAGGAATGTTGTAAAATATTACACCCGAGATGTTAGGTTCCCTTAGGTTAGGATATATGACGTTATAGATGTATATAATGTCCCTATCCAGAAGTAGGCGACGACACGCCAGGAATGTTGTAAAATATTACATCCCAGATTTTAGGTTGCGTTAGGTTAGAATATACAACGTTATAGACGTATATAATGTCCTCATCGAGAAGCAGGCGACGACACGACAGGAATGTTGTAAAATATTACATTCGACATGTTAGGTTGCCTTAGGCTAGAATATATATCGTTATAGACGTATACAATGTTCCCACCGAGAAGTAGGGACCGACATGCCAGGAATGTTGTAAAATATTACATCCGAGATGTTAGGTTGCCTTAGGGTAGGATATACAACGTTATAGATGTATATAACGTCCCCATCGAGAAGTAGGCGACGACACGCCAGGAATGTTGTAAAATATTACATTCTACATTTTGGGTTGCCTTAGGCTACGATATATGTCGTTATAGACGTATACATTGTTTCCATCGAGAAGTAGGGACCCACATGCCAGGAATGTTGTAAAATATTACATCCCAGATGTTAGGTTGCTTTAGGTTAGGATATTCAACGTTATAGACGTATATAATGTCCCCATCGAGATGCAGGAGACGACACGACAGGAATGTTGTAAAATATTACATTCGACATGTTACGTTGCCTTAGGCTAGGATATATATAGTTATAGACGTATATAATGTCCCCATCGAGATGCAGGAGACGACATGACAGGAATGTTGTAAAATATTACATCCCAGATGTTAGGTTGCGTTAGGTTAGGATATACAACGTTATAGATGTATATAATGTCCTCATCGAGAAGTAGGCGACGACACGCCAGGAATGTTGTAAAATATTACATTCGACATGTTAGGTTGCGTTAGGCTAGAATATATATCGCTATAGACGTATACAATGTTCCCACCGAGAAGTAGGGACCGACATGCCAGGAATGTTGTAAAATATTACATCCGAGATGTTAGGTTGCCTTAGGTTAGGATATACAACGTTATAGATGTATATAATATCCCCATCGAGAAGTAGGCGACGACACGCCAGGAATGTTGTAAAATATTACACCCGAGATGTTAGGTTCCCTTAGGTTAGGATATATGACGTTATAGATGTATATAATGTCCCTATCCAGAAGTAGGCGACGACACGCCAGGAATGTTGTAAAATATTACATCCCAGGTTTTAGGTTGCGTTAGGTTAGAATATACAACGTTATAGACGTATATAATGTCCCCATCGACAAGCAGGCGACGACACGACAGGAATGTTGTAAAATATTACATTCGACATGTTAGGTTGCGTTAGGCTAGAATATATATCGTTATAGACGTATACAATGTTCCCACCGAGAAGTAGGGACCGACATGCCAGGAATGTTGTAAAATATTACATCCGAGATGTTAGGTTGCCTTAGGGTAGGATATACAACGTTATAGATGTATATAACGTCCCCATCGAGAAGTAGGCGACGACACGCCAGGAATGTTGTAAAATATTACATTCTACATTTTGGGTTGCCTTAGGCTACGATATATGTCGTTATAGACGTATACATTGTTTCCATCGAGAAGTAGGGACCGACATGCCAGGAATGTTGTAAAATATTACATCCCAGATGTTAGGTTGCTTTAGGTTAGGATATTCAACTTTATAGACGTATATAATGTCCCCATCGAGATGCAGGAGACGACACGACAGGAATGTTGTAAAATATTACATCCGAGATGTTAGGTTGCCTTAGGTTAGGATATATATCGTTATAGACGTATATAATGTCCCCATCGAGATGCAGGAGACGACATGACAGGAATGTTGTAAAATATTACATCCCAGATGTTAGGTTGCGTTAGGTTAGGATATACAACGTTATAGATGTATATAATGTCCTCATCGAGAAGTAGGCGACGACAAGCCAGGAATGTTGTAAAATATTACATCCGAGATGTTAGGTTGCCTTAGGTTAGGATATACAACGTTATAGATGTATATAATGTTCCCATAGAGAAGTAGGCGACGACACGCCAGGAATGTTGTAAAATAATACATTCTACAAGTGAGGTTGCCTTAGGCTAGGATATATAACGTTATAGACGTATATAATGTTTCCACCGAGAAGTAGGGACCGACATGACAGGAATGTTGTAAAATATTACATCCGAGATGTTAGGTTGCCTTAGGTTAGGATATACAACGTTATAGATGTATATAATGTCCCCATCGAGAAGTAGGCGACGACACGCCAGGAATGTTGTAAAATATTACACCCGAGATGTTAGGTTCCCTTAGGTTAGGATATATGACGTTATAGATGTATATAATGTCCCCATCCAGAAGTAGGCGACGACACGCCAGGAATGTTGTAAAATATAACATCCCAGATGTTAGGTTGCGTTAGGTTAGAATATACAACGTTATAGACGTATATAATGTCCCCATCGAGAAGCAGGCGATGACAAGACAGGAATGTTGTAAAATATTACATTCGACATGTTAGGTTGCCTTAGGCTAGAATATATATCGTTATAGACGTATACAATGTTCCCACCGAGAAGTAGGGACCGACATGCTAGGAATGTTGTAAAATATTACATCCGAGATGTTAGGTTGCCTTAGGTTAGGATATACAACGTTATAGACGTATATAATGTCCCCATCGAGAAGTAGGCGACGACACGCCAGGAATGTTGTAAAATATTACACCCGAGATGTTAGGTTCCCTTAGGTTAGGATATATGACGTTATAGATGTATATAATGTCCCCATCCAGAAGTAGGCGACGACACGCCAGGAATGTTGTAAAATATAACATCCCAGATGTTAGGTTGCGTTAGGTTAGAATATACAACGTTATAGACGTATATAATGTCCCCATCGAGAAGCAGGCGACGACACGACAGGAATGTTGTAAAATATTACATTCGACATGTTAGGTTGCCTTAGGCTAGAATATATATCGTTATAGACGTATACAATGTTCCCACCGAGAAGTAGGGACCGACATGCTAGGAATGTTGTAAAATATTACATCCCAAACGTTAGGTTGCGTTAGGTTAGAATATACAACGTTATAGACGTATATAATGTCCCCATCGAGAAGCAGGCGACGACACGACAGGAACGTTGTAAAATATTACATTCGACATGTTAGGTAGCCTTAGGCTAGAATATATATCGTTATATACGTATACAATGTTCCCACCGAGAAGTAGGGACCGACATGCCAGGAATGCTGTAAAATATTACATCCGAGATGTTAGGTTGCCTTAGGTTAGGATATATATCGTTATAGACATATATAATGTTCCCACCGAGACGTGGGGACCGACATGCCAGGGATCTTGTAAAATATTACATCCCAGATTTAGGTTGCTTTAGGTTAGGATATTCAACGTTATAGACGGATATAATGTCCCCATCGAGAAGTGGGCGACGATCCACCAGGAATGTTGTAAAATATTACATCCCAGATGTTAGGTTGCGTTAGGTTAGTATATACAAGGTTATAGACGTATATAATGTCCCCATCGAGAATCAGGCGACGACACGCCAGAATGTTGTAGAATATTACATCCGAGATGTTAGGTTGCCTTAGGTTAGGATATATGACGTTATAGATGTATATAATGTCCCCATCCAGAAGTAGGCGACGACACGCCAGGAATGTTGTAAAATATAACATCCCAGATGTTAGGTTGCGTTAGGTTAGAATATACAACGTTATAGACGTATATAATGTCCCCATCGAGAAGCAGGCGACGACACGACAGGAATGTTGTAAAATATTACATTCGACATGTTAGGTTGCCTTAGGCTAGAATATATATCGTTATAGACGTATACAATGTTCCCACCGAGAAGTAGGGACCGACATGCTAGGAATGTTGTAAAATATTACATCCCAGACGTTAGGTTGCGTTAGGTTAGAATATACAACGTTATAGACGTATATAATGTCCCCATCGAGAAGCAGGCGACGACACGACAGGAACGTTGTAAAATATTACATTCGACATGTTAGGTAGCCTTAGGCTAGAATATATATCGTTATAGACGTATACAATGTTCCCACCGAGAAGTAGGGACCGACATGCCAGGAATGCTGTAAAATATTACATCCGAGATGTTAGGTTGCCTTAGGTTAGGATATATATCGTTATAGACGTATATAATGTTCCCACCGAGACGTGGGGACCGACATGCCAGGGATCTTGTAAAATATTACATCCCAGATTTAGGTTGCTTTAGGTTAGGATATTCAACGTTATAGACGTATATAATGTCCCCATCGAGAAGTGGGCGACGATCCACCAGGAATGTTGTAAAATATTACATCCCAGATGTTAGGTTGCGTTAGGTTAGTATATACAAGGTTATAGACGTATATAATGTCCCCATCGAGAATCAGGCGACGACACGCCAGAATGTTGTAGAATATTACATCCGAGATGTTAGGTTGCCTTAGGTTAGGATATACAACGTTATAGATGTATATAATGTCCCCATCGAGAAGTAGGCGACGACACGCCAGGAATGTTGTAAAATATTACACCCGAGATGTTAGGTTCCCTTAGGTTAGGATATATGACGTTATAGATGTATATAATGTCCCCATCCAGAAGTAGGCGACGACACGCCAGGAATGTTGTCAAATATAACATCCCAGATGTTAGGTTGTGTTAGGTTAGAATATACAACGTTATAGACGTATATAATGTCCCCATCGAGAAGCTGGCGACGACACGACAGGAATGTTGTAAAATATTACATTCGACATGTTAGGTTGCCTTAGGCTAGAATATATATCGTTATAGACGTATACAATGTTCCCACCGAGAAGTAGGGACCGACATGCTAGGAATGTTGTAAAATATTACATCCGAGATGTTAGGTTGCCTTAGGTTAGGATATACAACGTTATAGACGTATATAATGTCCCCATCGAGAAGTAGGCGACGACACGCCAGGAATGTTGTAAAATATTACACCCGAGATGTTAGGTTCCCTTAGGTTAGGATATACAAAGTTATAGACGTATATAATGTCCCCATCGAGAAGCGGGCGACGACCCACCAGGAATGTTGTAAAATATTACATCCCAGATGTTAGGTTGCGTTAGGTTAGTATATACAAGGTTATAGACGTATATAATGTCCCCATCGAGAAGCAGGCGACGACACGCCAGAATGTTGTAAAATATTACATTCGAGATGTTAGGTTGCCTTAGGTTAGGATATACAACGTTATAGATGTATATAATGTCCCCATCGAGAAGTAGGCGACGACACGCCAGGAATGTTGTAAAATATTACACCCGAGATGTTAGGTTCCCTTAGGTTAGGATATATGACGTTATAGATGTATATAATGTCCCCATCCAGAAGTAGGCGACGACACGCCAGGAATGTTGTAAAATATTACACCCGAGATGTTAGGTTCCCTTAGGTTAGGATATACAACGTTATAGACGTATATAATGTCCCCATCGAGAAGCGGGCGACGACCCACCAGGAATGTTGTAAAATATTACATCCCAGATGTTAGGTTGCGTTAGGTTAGAATATACAACGTTATAGACGTATATAATGGCCCCATCGAGAAGCAGGCGACGACACGACAGGAATGTTGTAAAATATTACATTCGACATGTTAGGTTGCCTTCGGCTAGAATATATATCGTTATAGACGTATACAATGTTCCCACCGAGAAGTAGGGACCGACATGCCAGGAATGTTGTAAAATATTACATCCGAGATGTTAGGTTGCCTTAGGTTAGGATATACAACGTTATAGATGTGTAGAATGTCCCCATCGAGAAGTAGGCGACGACACGCCAGGAATGTTGTAAAATAATACATTCTACAAGTGAGGTTGCGTTAGGTTAGTATATACAAGGTTATAGACGTATATAATGTCCCCATCGAGAATCAGGCGACGACACGCCAGAATGTTGTAGAATATTACATCCGAGATGTTAGGTTGCCTTAGGTTAGGATATACAACGTTATAGATGTATATAATGTCCCCATCGAGAAGTAGGCGACGACACGCCAGGAATGTTGTAAAATATTACACCCGAGATGTTAGGTTCCCTTAGGTTAGGATATATGACGTTATAGATGTATATAATGTCCCCATCCAGAAGTAGGCGACGACACGCCAGGAATGTTGTCAAATATAACATCCCAGATGTTAGGTTGTGTTAGGTTAGAATATACAACGTTATAGACGTATATAATGTCCCCATCGAGAAGCTGGCGACGACACGACAGGAATGTTGTAAAATATTACATTCGACATGTTAGGTTGCCTTAGGCTAGAATATATATCGTTATAGACGTATACAATGTTCCCACCGAGAAGTAGGGACCGACATGCTAGGAATGTTGTAAAATATTACATCCGAGATGTTAGGTTGCCTTAGGTTAGGATATACAACGTTATAGACGTATATAATGTCCCCATCGAGAAGTAGGCGACGACACGCCAGGAATGTTGTAAAATATTACACCCGAGATGTTAGGCTCCCTTAGGTTAGGATATACAAAGTTATAGACGTATATAATGTCCCCATCGAGAAGCGGGCGACGACCCACCAGGAATGTTGTAAAATATTACATCCCAGATGTTAGGTTGCGTTAGGTTAGTATATACAAGGTTATAGACGTATATAATGTCCCCATCGAGAAGCAGGCGACGACACGCCAGAATGTTGTAAAATATTACATTCGAGATGTTAGGTTGCCTTAGGTTAGGATATACAACGTTATAGATGTATATAATGTCCCCATCGAGAAGTAGGCGACGACACGCCAGGAATGTTGTAAAATATTACACCCGAGATGTTAGGTTCCCTTAGGTTAGGATATATGACGTTATAGATGTATATAATGTCCCCATCCAGAAGTAGGCGACGACACGCCAGGAATGTTGTAAAATATTACACCCGAGATGTTAGGTTCCCTTAGCTTAGGATATACAACGTTATAGACGTATATAATGTCCCCATCGAGAAGCGGGCGACGACCCACCAGGAATGTTGTAAAATATTACATCCCAGATGTTAGGTTGCGTTAGGTTAGTATATACAAGGTTATAGACGTATATAATGTCCCCATCGAGAAGCAGGCGACGACACGCCAGAATGTTGTAAAATATTACATTCGAGATGTTAGGTTGCCTTAGGTTAGGATATACAACGTTATAGATGTATATAATGTCCCCATCGAGAAGAAGGCGACGACACGCCACGAATGTTGTAAAATATTACACCCGAGATGTTAGGTTCCCTTAGGTTAGGATATATGACGTTATAGATGTATATAATGTCCCCATCCAGAAGTAGGCGACGACACGCCAGGAATGTTGTAAAATATAACATCCCAGATGTTAGGTTGCGTTAGGTTAGAATATACAACGTTATAGACGTATATAATGGCCCCATCGAGAAGCAGGCGACGACACGACAGGAATGTTGTAAAATATTACATTCGACATGTTAGGTTGCCTTCGGCTAGAATATATATCGTTATAGACGTATACAATGTTCCCACCGAGAAGTAGGGACCGACATGCCAGGAATGTTGTAAAATATTACATCCGAGATGTTAGGTTGCCTTAGGTTAGGATATACAACGTTATAGATGTGTAGAATGTCCCCATCGAGAAGTAGGCGACGACACGCCAGGAATGTTGTAAAATAATACATTCTACAAGTGAGGTTGCCTTAGGCTAGGATATATAACGTTATAGACGTATATAATGTTTCCACCGAGAAGTAGGGACCGACATGACAGGAATGTTGTAAAATATTACATCCGAGATGTTAGGTTGCCTTAGGTTAGGATATACAACGTTATAGATGTATATAATGTCCCCATCGAGAAGTAGGCGACGACACGCCAGGAATGTTGTAAAATATTACACCCGAGATGTTAGGTTCCCTTAGGTTAGGATATATGACGTTATAGATGTATATAATGTCCCCATCCAGAAGTAGGCGACGACACGCCAGGAATGTTGTAAAATACAACATCCCAGATGTTAGGTTGCGTTACGTTAGAATATACAACGTTATAGACGTATATAATGTCCCCATCGAGAAGCAGGCGATGACAAGACAGGAATGTTGTAAAATATTACATTCGACATGTTAGGTTGCCTTAGGCTAGAATATATATCGTTATAGACGTATACAATGTTCCCACCGAGAAGTAGGGACCGACATGCTAGGAATGTTGTAAAATATTACATCCGAGATGTTAGGTTGCCTTAGGTTAGGATATACAACGTTATAGACGTATATAATGTCCCCATCGAGAAGTAGGCGACGACACGCCAGGAATGTTGTAAAATATTACACCCGAGATGTTAGGTTCCCTTAGGTTAGGATATATGACGTTATAGATGTATATAATGTCCCCATCCAGAAGTAGGCGACGACACGCCAGGAATGTTGTAAAATATAACATCCCAGATGTTAGGTTGCGTTAGGTTAGAATATACAACGTTATAGACGTATATAATGTCCCCATCGAGAAGCAGGCGACGACACGACAGGAATGTTGTAAAATATTACATTCGACATGTTAGGTTGCCTTAGGCTAGAATATATATCGTTATAGACGTATACAATGTTCCCACCGAGAAGTAGGGACCGACATGCTAGGAATGTTGTAAAATATTACATCCCAGACGTTAGGTTGCGTTAGGTTAGAATATACAACGTTATAGACGTATATAATGTCCCCATCGAGAAGCAGGCGACGACACGACAGGAACGTTGTAAAATATTACATTCGACATGTTAGGTAGCCTTAGGCTAGAATATATATCGTTATAGACGTATACAATGTTCCCACCGAGAAGTAGGGACCGACATGCCAGGAATGCTGTAAAATATTACATCCGAGATGTTAGGTTGCCTTAGGTTAGGATATATATCGTTATAGACGTATATAATGTTCCCACCGAGACGTTGGGACCGACATGCCAGGGATCTTGTAAAATATTACATCCCAGATTTAGGTAGCTTTAGGTTAGGATATTCAACGTTATAGACGTATATAATGTCCTCATCGAGAAGTGGGCGACGATCCACCAGGAATGTTGTAAAATATTACATCCCAGATGTTAGGTTGCGTTAGGTTAGTATATACAAGGTTATAGACGTATATAATGTCCCCATCGAGAATCAGGCGACGACACGCCAGAATGTTGTAGAATATTACATCCGAGATGTTAGGTTGCCTTAGGTTAGGATATATGACGTTATAGATGTATATAATGTCCCCATCCAGAAGTAGGCGACGACACGCCAGGAATGTTGTAAAATATAACATCCCAGATGTTAGGTTGCGTTAGGTTAGAATATACAACGTTATAGACGTATATAATGTCCCCATCGAGAAGCAGGCGACGACACGACAGGAATGTTGTAAAATATTACATTCGACATGTTAGGTTGCCTTAGGCTAGAATATATATCGTTATAGACGTATACAATGTTCCCACCGAGAAGTAGGGACCGACATGCTAGGAATGTTGTAAAATATTACATCCCAGACGTTAGGTTGCGTTAGGTTAGAATATACAACGTTATAGACGTATATAATGTCCCCATCGAGAAGCAGGCGACGACACGACAGGAACGTTGTAAAATATTACATTCGACATGTTAGGTAGCCTTAGGCTAGAATATATATCGTTATAGACGTATACAATGTTCCCACCGAGAAGTAGGGACCGACATGCCAGGAATGCTGTAAAATATTACATCCGAGATGTTAGGTTGCCTTAGGTTAGGATATATATCGTTATAGACGTATATAATGTTCCCACCGAGACGTGGGGACCGACATGCCAGGGATCTTGTGAAATATTACATCCCAGATTTAGGTTGCTTTAGGTTAGGATATTCAACGTTATAGACGTATATAATGTCCCCATCGAGAAGTGGGCGACGATCCACCAGGAATGTTGTAAAATATTACATCCCAGATGTTCGGTTGCGTTAGGTTAGTATATACAAGGTTATAGACGTATATAATGTCCCCATCGAGAATCAGGCGACGACACGCCAGAATGTTGTAGAATATTACATCCGAGATGTTAGGTTGCCTTAGGTTAGGATATACAACGTTATAGATGTATATAATGTCCCCATCGAGAAGTAGGCGACGACACGCCAGGAATGTTGTAAAATATTACACCCGAGATGTTAGGTTCCCTTAGGTTAGGATATATGACGTTATAGATGTATATAATGTCCCCATCCAGAAGTAGGCGACGACACGCCAGGAATGTTGTCAAATATAACATCCCAGATGTTAGGTTGTGTTAGGTTAGAATATACAACGTTATAGACGTATATAATGTCCCCATCGAGAAGCTGGCGACGACACGACAGGAATGTTGTAAAATATTACATTCGACATGTTAGGTTGCCTTAGGCTAGAATATATATCGTTATAGACGTATACAATGTTCCCACCGAGAAGTAGGGACCGACATGCTAGGAATGTTGTAAAATATTACATCCGAGATGTTAGGTTGCCTTAGGTTAGGATATACAACGTTATAGACGTATATAATGTCCCCATCGAGAAGTAGGCGACGACACGCCAGGAATGTTGTAAAATATTACACCCGAGATGTTAGGTTCCCTTAGGTTAGGATATACAACGTTATAGACGTATATAATGTCCCCATCGAGAAGCGGGCGACGACCCACCGGGAATGTTGTAAAATATTACATCCCAGATGTTAGGTTGCGTTAGGTTAGAATATACAACGTTATAGATGTATATAATGTCCCCATCGAGAAGTAGGCGACGACACGCCAGGAATGTTGTAAAATATTACACCCGAGATGTTAGGTTCCCTTAGGTTAGGATATATGACGTTATAGATGTATATAATGTCCCCATCCAGAAGTAGGCGACGACACGCCAGGAATGTTGTAAAATATAACATCCCAGATGTTAGGTTGCGTTAGGTTAGAATATACAACGTTATAGACGTATATAATGTCCCCATCGAGAAGCTGGCGACGACACGACAGGAATGTTGTAAAATATTACATTCGACATGTTAGGTTGCCTTAGGCTAGAATATATATCGTTATAGACGTATACAATGTTCCCACCGAGAAGTAGGGACCGACATGCTAGGAATGTTGTAAAATATTACATCCGAGATGTTAGGTTGCCTTAGGTTAGGATATACAACGTTATAGACGTATATAATGTCCCCATCGAGAAGTAGGCGACGACACGCCAGGAATGTTGTAAAATATTACACCCGAGATGTTAGGTTCCCTTAGGTTAGGATATACAACGTTATAGACGTATATAATGTCCCCATCGAGAAGCGGGCGACGACCCACCAGGAATGTTGTAAAATATTACATCCCAGATGTTAGGTTGCGTTAGGTTAGTATATACAAGGTTATAGACGTATATAATGTCCCCATCGAGAAGCAGGCGACGACACGCCAGAATGTTGTAAAATATTACATTCGAGATGTTAGGTTGCCTTAGGTTAGGATATACAACGTTATAGATGTATATAATGTCCCCATCGAGAAGTAGGCGACGACACGCCACGAATGTTGTAAAATATTACACCCGAGATGTTAGGTTCCCTTAGGTTAGGATATATGACGTTATAGATGTATATAATGTCCCCATCCAGAAGTAGGCGACGACACGCCAGGAATGTTGTAAAATATAACATCCCAGATGTTAGGTTGCGTTAGGTTAGAATATACAACGTTATAGATGTGTAGAATGTCCCCATCGAGAAGTAGGCGACGACACGCCAGGAATGTTGTAAAATAATACATTCTACAAGTGAGGTTGCCTTAGGCTAGGATATATAACGTTATAGACGTATATAATGTTTCCACCGAGAAGTAGGGACCGACATGACAGGAATGTTGTAAAATATTACATCCGAGATGTTAGGTTGCCTTAGGTTAGGATATACAACGTTATAGATGTATATAATGTCCCCATCGAGAAGTAGGCGACGACACGCCAGGAATGTTGTAAAATATTACACCCGAGATGTTAGGTTCCCTTAGGTTAGGATATATGACGTTATAGATGTATATAATGTCCCCATCCAGAAGTAGGCGACGACACGCCAGGAATGTTGTAAAATACAACATCCCAGATGTTAGGTTGCGTTAGGTTAGAATATACAACGTTATAGACGTATATAATGTCCCCATCGAGAAGCAGGCGATGACAAGACAGGAATGTTGTAAAATATTACATTCGACATGTTAGGTTGCCTTAGGCTAGAATATATATCGTTATAGACGTATACAATGTTCCCACCGAGAAGTAGGGACCGACATGCTAGGAATGTTGTAAAATATTACATCCGAGATGTTAGGTTGCCTTAGGTTAGGATATACAACGTTATAGATGTATATAATGTCCCCATCGAGAAGTAGGCGACGACACGCCAGGAATGTTGTAAAATATTACACCCGAGATGTTAGGTTCCCTTAGGTTAGGATATATGACGTTATAGATGTATATAATGTCCCCATCCAGAAGTAGGCGACGACACGCCAGGAATGTTGTAAAATACAACATCCCAGATGTTAGGTTGCGTTACGTTAGAATATACAACGTTATAGACGTATATAATGTCCCCATCGAGAAGCAGGCGATGACAAGACAGGAATGTTGTAAAATATTACATTCGACATGTTAGGTTGCCTTAGGCTAGAATATATATCGTTATAGACGTATACAATGTTCCCACCGAGAAGTAGGGACCGACATGCTAGGAATGTTGTAAAATATTACATCCGAGATGTTAGGTTGCCTTAGGTTAGGATATACAACGTTATAGACGTATATAATGTCCCCATCGAGAAGTAGGCGACGACACGCCAGGAATGTTGTAAAATATTACACCCGAGATGTTAGGTTCCCTTAGGTTAGGATATATGACGTTATAGATGTATATAATGTCCCCATCCAGAAGTAGGCGACGACACGCCAGGAATGTTGTAAAATATAACATCCCAGATGTTAGGTTGCGTTAGGTTAGAATATACAACGTTATAGACGTATATAATGTCCCCATCGAGAAGCAGGCGACGACACGACAGGAATGTTGTAAAATATTACATTCGACATGTTAGGTTGCCTTAGGCTAGAATATATATCGTTATAGACGTATACAATGTTCCCACCGAGAAGTAGGGACCGACATGCTAGGAATGTTGTAAAATATTACATCCCAGACGTTAGGTTGCGTTAGGTTAGAATATACAACGTTATAGACGTATATAATGTCCCCATCGAGAAGCAGGCGACGACACGACAGGAACGTTGTAAAATATTACATTCGACATGTTAGGTAGCCTTAGGCTAGAATATATATCGTTATAGACGTATACAATGTTCCCACCGAGAAGTAGGGACCGACATGCCAGGAATGCTGTAAAATATTACATCCGAGATGTTAGGTTGCCTTAGGTTAGGATATATATCGTTATAGACGTATATAATGTTCCCACCGAGACGTGGGGACCGACATGCCAGGGATCTTGTAAAATATTACATCCCAGATTTAGGTAGCTTTAGGTTAGGATATTCAACGTTATAGACGTATATAATGTCCTCATCGAGAAGTGGGCGACGATCCACCAGGAATGTTGTAAAATATTACATCCCAGATGTTAGGTTGCGTTAGGTTAGTATATACAAGGTTATAGACGTATATAATGTCCCCATCGAGAATCAGGCGACGACACGCCAGAATGTTGTAGAATATTACATCCGAGATGTTAGGTTGCCTTAGGTTAGGATATATGACGTTATAGATGTATATAATGTCCCCATCCAGAAGTAGGCGACGACACGCCAGGAATGTTGTAAAATATAACATCCCAGATGTTAGGTTGCGTTAGGTTAGAATATACAACGTTATAGACGTATATAATGTCCCCATCGAGAAGCAGGCGACGACACGACAGGAATGTTGTAAAATATTACATTCGACATGTTAGGTTGCCTTAGGCTAGAATATATATCGTTATAGACGTATACAATGTTCCCACCGAGAAGTAGGGACCGACATGCTAGGAATGTTGTAAAATATTACATCCCAGACGTTAGGTTGCGTTAGGTTAGAATATACAACGTTATAGACGTATATAATGTCCCCATCGAGAAGCAGGCGACGACACGACAGGAACGTTGTAAAATATTACATTCGACATGTTAGGTAGCCTTAGGCTAGAATATATATCGTTATAGACGTATACAATGTTCCCACCGAGAAGTAGGGACCGACATGCCAGGAATGCTGTAAAATATTACATCCGAGATGTTAGGTTGCCTTAGGTTAGGATATATATCGTTATAGACGTATATAATGTTCCCACCGAGACGTGGGGACCGACATGCCAGGGATCTTGTGAAATATTACATCCCAGATTTAGGTTGCTTTAGGTTAGGATATTCAACGTTATAGACGTATATAATGTCCCCATCGAGAAGTGGGCGACGATCCACCAGGAATGTTGTAAAATATTACATCCCAGATGTTAGGTTGCGTTAGGTTAGTATATACAAGGTTATAGACGTATATAATGTCCCCATCGAGAATCAGGCGACGACACGCCAGAATGTTGTAGAATATTACATCCGAGATGTTAGGTTGCCTTAGGTTAGGATATACAACGTTATAGATGTATATAATGTCCCCATCGAGAAGTAGGCGACGACACGCCAGGAATGTTGTAAAATATTACACCCGAGATGTTAGGTTCCCTTAGGTTAGGATATATGACGTTATAGATGTATATAATGTCCCCATCCAGAAGTAGGCGACGACACGCCAGGAATGTTGTCAAATATAACATCCCAGATGTTAGGTTGTGTTAGGTTAGAATATACAACGTTATAGACGTATATAATGTCCCCATCGAGAAGCTGGCGACGACACGACAGGAATGTTGTAAAATATTACATTCGACATGTTAGGTTGCCTTAGGCTAGAATATATATCGTTATAGACGTATACAATGTTCCCACCGAGAAGTAGGGACCGACATGCTAGGAATGTTGTAAAATATTACATCCGAGATGTTAGGTTGCCTTAGGTTAGGATATACAACGTTATAGACGTATATAATGTCCCCATCGAGAAGTAGGCGACGACACGCCAGGAATGTTGTAAAATATTACACCCGAGATGTTAGGTTCCCTTAGGTTAGGATATACAACGTTATAGACGTATATAATGTCCCCATCGAGAAGCGGGCGACGACCCACCGGGAATGTTGTAAAATATTACATCCCAGATGTTAGGTTGCGTTAGGTTAGAATATACAACGTTATAGATGTATATAATGTCCCCATCGAGAAGTAGGCGACGACACGCCAGGAATGTTGTAAAATATTACACCCGAGATGTTAGGTTCCCTTAGGTTAGGATATATGACGTTATAGATGTATATAATGTCCCCATCCAGAAGTAGGCGACGACACGCCAGGAATGTTGTAAAATATAACATCCCAGATGTTAGGTTGCGTTAGGTTAGAATATACAACGTTATAGACGTATATAATGTCCCCATCGAGAAGCTGGCGACGACACGACAGGAATGTTGTAAAATATTACATTCGACATGTTAGGTTGCCTTAGGCTAGAATATATATCGTTATAGACGTATACAATGTTCCCACCGAGAAGTAGGGACCGACATGCTAGGAATGTTGTAAAATATTACATCCGAGATGTTAGGTTGCCTTAGGTTAGGATATACAACGTTATAGACGTATATAATGTCCCCATCGAGAAGTAGGCGACGACACGCCAGGAATGTTGTAAAATATTACACCCGAGATGTTAGGTTCCCTTAGGTTAGGATATACAACGTTATAGACGTATATAATGTCCCCATCGAGAAGCGGGCGACGACCCACCAGGAATGTTGTAAAATATTACATCCCAGATGTTAGGTTGCGTTAGGTTAGTATATACAAGGTTATAGACGTATATAATGTCCCCATCGAGAAGCAGGCGACGACACGCCAGAATGTTGTAAAATATTACATTCGAGATGTTAGGTTGCCTTAGGTTAGGATATACAACGTTATAGATGTATATAATGTCCCCATCGAGAAGTAGGCGACGACACGCCACGAATGTTGTAAAATATTACACCCGAGATGTTAGGTTCCCTTAGGTTAGGATATATGACGTTATAGATGTATATAATGTCCCCATCCAGAAGTAGGCGACGACACGCCAGGAATGTTGTAAAATATAACATCCCAGATGTTAGGTTGCGTTAGGTTAGAATATACAACGTTATAGATGTGTAGAATGTCCCCATCGAGAAGTAGGCGACGACACGCCAGGAATGTTGTAAAATAATACATTCTACAAGTGAGGTTGCCTTAGGCTAGGATATATAACGTTATAGACGTATATAATGTTTCCACCGAGAAGTAGGGACCGACATGACAGGAATGTTGTAAAATATTACATCCGAGATGTTAGGTTGCCTTAGGTTAGGATATACAACGTTATAGATGTATATAATGTCCCCATCGAGAAGTAGGCGACGACACGCCAGGAATGTTGTAAAATATTACACCCGAGATGTTAGGTTCCCTTAGGTTAGGATATATGACGTTATAGATGTATATAATGTCCCCATCCAGAAGTAGGCGACGACACGCCAGGAATGTTGTAAAATACAACATCCCAGATGTTAGGTTGCGTTAGGTTAGAATATACAACGTTATAGACGTATATAATGTCCCCATCGAGAAGCAGGCGATGACAAGACAGGAATGTTGTAAAATATTACATTCGACATGTTAGGTTGCCTTAGGCTAGAATATATATCGTTATAGACGTATACAATGTTCCCACCGAGAAGTAGGGACCGACATGCTAGGAATGTTGTAAAATATTACATCCGAGATGTTAGGTTGCCTTAGGTTAGGATATACAACGTTATAGACGTATATAATGTCCCCATCGAGAAGTAGGCGACGACACGCCAGGAATGTTGTAAAATATTACACCCGAGATGTTAGGTTCCCTTAGGTTAGGATATATGACGTTATAGATGTATATAATGTCCCCATCCAGAAGTAGGCGACGACACGCCAGGAATGTTGTAAAATATAACATCCCAGATGTTAGGTTGCGTTAGGTTAGAATATACAACGTTATAGACGTATATAATGTCCCCATCGAGAAGCAGGCGACGACACGACAGGAATGTTGTAAAATATTACATTCGACATGTTAGGTTGCCTTAGGCTAGAATATATATCGTTATAGACGTATACAATGTTCCCACCGAGAAGTAGGGACCGACATGCTAGGAATGTTGTAAAATATTACATCCCAGACGTTAGGTTGCGTTAGGTTAGAATATACAACGTTATAGACGTATATAATGTCCCCATCGAGAAGCAGGCGACGACACGACAGGAACGTTGTAAAATATTACATTCGACATGTTAGGTAGCCTTAGGCTAGAATATATATCGTTATAGACGTATACAATGTTCCCACCGAGAAGTAGGGACCGACATGCCAGGAATGCTGTAAAATATTACATCCGAGATGTTAGGTTGCCTTAGGTTAGGATATATATCGTTATAGACGTATATAATGTTCCCACCGAGACGTGGGGACCGACATGCCAGGGATCTTGTAAAATATTACATCCCAGATTTAGGTTGCTTTAGGTTAGGATATTCAACGTTATAGACGTATATAATGTCCCCATCGAGAAGTGGGCGACGATCCACCAGGAATGTTGTAAAATATTACATCCCAGATGTTAGGTTGCGTTAGGTTAGTATATACAAGGTTATAGACGTATATAATGTCCCCATCGAGAATCAGGCGACGACACGCCAGAATGTTGTAGAATATTACATCCGAGATGTTAGGTTGCCTTAGGTTAGGATATACAACGTTATAGATGTATATAATGTCCCCATCGAGAAGTAGGCGACGACACGCCAGGAATGTTGTAAAATATTACACCCGAGATGTTAGGTTCCCTTAGGTTAGGATATATGACGTTATAGATGTATATAATGTCCCCATCCAGAAGTAGGCGACGACACGCCAGGAATGTTGTCAAATATAACATCCCAGATGTTAGGTTGTGTTAGGTTAGAATATACAACGTTATAGACGTATATAATGTCCCCATCGAGAAGCTGGCGACGACACGACAGGAATGTTGTAAAATATTACATTCGACATGTTAGGTTGCCTTAGGCTAGAATATATATCGTTATAGACGTATACAATGTTCCCACCGAGAAGTAGGGACCGACATGCTAGGAATGTTGTAAAATATTACATCCGAGATGTTAGGTTGCCTTAGGTTAGGATATACAACGTTATAGACGTATATAATGTCCCCATCGAGAAGTAGGCGACGACACGCCAGGAATGTTGTAAAATATTACACCCGAGATGTTAGGTTCCCTTAGGTTAGGATATATGACGTTATAGATGTATATAATGTCCCCATCCAGAAGTAGGCGACGACACGCCAGGAATGTTGTAAAATATAACATCCCAGATGTTAGGTTGCGTTAGGTTAGAATATACAACGTTATAGATGTATATAATGTCCCCAGCGAGAAGTGGGCGACGACACGCCAGGAATGTTGTAAAATATTACATCCGAGATGTTATGTTACCTTACGACAGGATATATAACGTTACAGACGTATATGATGTTACCAGCGAGAAGTACGTGCTCACACGCCAGAAATGTTGTGAAATATTACATCCGAGATGTTAGGTTGCCTTAGGTTAGGATATATATCGTTATAGACGTATATAATGTTCCCACCGAGACGTAGGGACCGACATGCCAGGAATGTTTTAAAATATTACATCCCAGATGTTAGGTTCCGTTAGGTTAGGATATACAACGTTATAGACGTATATAATGTACCCACGGAGACGTAGGGACCGACATGCCAGGAATGTTGTAAAATATTACATCCCAGATGTTAGGTTGCGTTAGGTTAGTATATACAAGGTTATAGACGTATATAATGTTCCCATCGAGAAGCAGGCGACGACACGCCAGGAATGTTGTAAAATATTACACCCGAGATGTTAGGTTCCCTTAGGTTAGGATATATGACGTTATAGATGTATATAATGTCCCTATCCAGAAGTAGGCGTCGACACGCCAGGAATGTTGTAAAATATTACATCCCAGGTTTTAGGTTGCGTTAGGTTAGAATATACAACGTTATAGACGTATATAATGTCCCCATCGACAAGCAGGCGACGACACGACAGGAATGTTGTAAAATATTACATTCGACATGTTAGGTTGCCTTAGGCTAGAATATATATCGTTATAGACGTATACAATGTTCCCACCGAGAAGTAGGGACCGACATGCCAGGAATGTTGTAAAATATTACATCCGAGATGTTAGGTTGCCTTAGGGTAGGATATACAACGTTATAGATGTATATAACGTCCCCATCGAGAAGTAGGCGACGACACGCCAGGAATGTTGTAAAATATTACATTCTACATTTTGGGTTGCCTTAGGCTACGATATATGTCGTTATAGACGTATACATTGTTTCCATCGAGAAGTAGGGACCGACATGCCAGGAATGTTGTAAAATATTACATCCCAGATGTTAGGTTGCTTTAGGTTAGGATATTCAACTTTATAGACGTATATAATGTCCCCATCGAGATGCAGGAGACGACACGACAGGAATGTTGTAAAATATTACATTCGACATGTTAGGTTGCCTTAGGCTAGGTTATATATAGTTATAGACGTATACAATGTTCCCACCGAGAAGTAGGGCCCAACATGCCAGGAATGTTGTAAAATATTACATCCGAGATGTAAGGTTCCCTTAGGTTAGGATATATGTCGTTATAGACGTATATAACGTTCCCACCGAGACGTAGGGACCGACATGCCAGGAATGTTGAAAATATTACATCCCAGATGTTAGGTTGCGATAGGTTAGGATATACAACGTTCTAGACGTACATAAAGTCCCCATCGAGAAGCAGGCGACGACACGCCAGCAATGTTGTAAAATATAACATCCGAGATGTTATGTTGCCATACGTTAGGATATGTAACGTTATAGACGTATATAATGTTCCCACCGAAAAGTAGCAGCCGAAGCGCCAGGAATGTTGTAAAATATTACATCCGAGATGTTAGGTTGCCTTAGGTTAGGATATATATCGTTATAGACGTATATAATGTCCCCATCGAGATGCAGGAGACGACATGACAGGAATGTTGTAAAATATTACATCCCAGATGTTAGGTTGCGTTAGGTTAGGATATACAACGTTATAGATGTATATAATGTCCTCATCGAGAAGTAGGCGACGACAAGCCAGGAATGTTGTAAAATATTACATCCGAGATGTTAGGTTGCCTTAGGTTAGGATATACAACGTTATAGATGTATATAATGTTCCCATAGAGAAGTAGGCGACGACACGCCAAGAATGTTGTAAAATAATACATTCTACAAGTGAGGTTGCCTTAGGCTAGGATATATAACGTTATAGACGTATATAATGTTTCCACCGAGAAGTAGGGACCGACATGCTAGGAATGTTGTAAAATATTACATCCGAGATGTTAGGTTGCCTTAGGTTAGGATATACAACGTTATAGACGTATATATTGTCCCCATCGAGAAGTAGGCGACGACACGCCAGGAATGTTGTAAAATATTACACCCGAGATGTTAGGTTCCCTTAGGTTAGGATATATGACGTTATAGATGTATATAATGTCCCCATCCAGAAGTAGGCGACGACACGCCAGGAATGTTGTAAAATATAACATCCAAGATGTTAGGTTGCGTTAGGTTAGAATATACAACGTTATAGACGTATATAATGTCCCCATCGAGAAGCAGGCGACGACACGACAGGAATGTTGTAAAATATTACATTCGACATGTTAGGTTGCCTTAGGCTAGAATATATATCGTTATAGACGTATACAATGTTCCCACCGAGAAGTAGGGGCCGACATGCTAGGAATGTTGTAAAATATTACATCCCAGACGTTAGGTTGCGTTAGGTTAGAATATACAACGTTATAGACGTATATAATGTCCCCATCGAGAAGCAGGCGACGACACGCCAGGAATGTTGTAAAATATTACATTCTACATGTTGGGTTGCCTTAGGCTAGGATATATATCTTTATAGACGTATACATTGTTTCCACCGAGAAGTAGGGACCGACATGCCAGGAATGTTGTAAAATATTACATCCGAGATGTTAGGTTGCCTTAGGTTAGGATATATATCGTTATAGACGTATATAATGTTCCCACCGAGACGTGGGGACCGACATGCCAGGGATCTTGTAAAATATTACATCCCAGATTTAGGTTGCTTTAGGTTAGGATATTCAACGTTATAGACGTATATAATGTCCCCATCGAGAAGCTGGCGACGACCCACCAGGAATGTTGTAAAATATTACATCCCAGATGTTAGGTTGCGTTAGGTTAGTATATACAAGGTTATAGACGTATATAATGTCCCCATCGAGAAGCAGGCGACGACACGCCAGAATGTTGTAAAATATTACATCCGAGATGTTAGGTTGCCTTAGGTTAGGATATACAACGTTATAGACGTATATAATGTCCCCATCGAGAAGCAGGCGACGACACGACAGGAATGTTGTAAAATATTACATCCCAGATGTTAGGTTGCGTTAGGTTAGAATATACAACGTTATAGACGTATATAATGTCCCCATCGAGAAGCAGGCGACGACACGACAGGAATGTTGTAAAATATTACATCCCAGATGTTAGTTTGCGTTAGGTTAGAATATACCACGTTATTGACGTATATAATGTCCCCATCGGGAAGCAGGCGACGACACGACAGGAATGTTGTAAAATATTACATCCCAGATGTTAGGTTGCGTTAGGTTAGAATATACAACGTTATAGACGTATATAATGTCCCCATCGAGAAGCAGGCGACGACACGACAGTAATGTTGTAAAATATTACATTCGACATGTTAGGTTGCCTTAGGTTAGGATATATGACGGTATAGATGTATATAATGTCCCCGTCGAGAAGCAGGCGACGACACGACAGGAATGTTGTAAAATATTACATCCCAGATGTTAGGTTGCGTTAGGTTAGAATATACAACGTTATAGACGTATATAATGTCCCCATCGAGAAGCAGGCGACGACACGACAGGAATGTTGTAAAATATTACATTCGACATGTTAGGTAGCCTTAGGCTAGAATATATATCGTTATAGACGTATACAATGTTCCCACCGAGAAGTAGGGACCGACATGCCAGGAATGCTGTAAAATACTACATCCGAGATGTTAGGTTGCCTTAGGTTAGGATATACAACGTTATAGATGTATATAATGTCCCCATCGAGAAGTAGGCGACGACACGCCAGGAATGTTGTAAAATATTACATTCTACATGTTGGGTTGCCTTAGGCTAGGATATATATCGTTATAGACGTATACATTGTTTCCACCGAGAAGTAGGGACCGACATGCCAGGAATGTTGTAAAATATTACATCCGAGATGTTAGGTTGCCTTAGGTTAGGATGTATATCGTTATAGACGTATATAATGTTCCCACCGAGACGTGGGGACCGACATGCCAGGGATCTTGTAAAATATTACATCCCAGATTTAGGTTGCTTTAGGTTAGGATATTCAACGTTATAGACGTATATAATGTCCCCATCGAGAAGTGGGCGACGATCCACCAGGAATGTTGTAGAATATTACATCCGAGATGTTAGGTTGCCTTAGGTTAGGATATACAACGTTATAGATGTATATAATGTCCCCATCGAGAAGTAGGCGACGACACGCCAGGAATGTTGTAAAATATTACACCCGAGATGTTAGGTTCCCTTAGGTTAGGATATATGACGTTATAGATGTATATAATGTCCCCATCCAGAAGTAGGCGACGACACGCCAGGAATGTTGTAAAATATAACATCCCAGATGTTAGGTTGTGTTAGGTTAGGATATGTAACGTTATAGACGTATATAATGTTCCCACCGAAAAGTAGCAGCCGAAGCGCCAGGAATGTTGTAAAATATAACATCCCAGATGTTAGGTTGCCTTAGGCTAGAATATATCTCGTTATAGACGTATACAATGTTCCCACCGAGAAGTAGGGACCGACATGACAGGAATGTGGTAAAATATTACATCCGAGATGTTAGGTTGCCTTAGGCTAGGATATATAACGTTATAGACGTATATAATGTTCCCATCGAGAAGTAGGCGACGACACGCCAGGAATGTTGTAAAATATTATACCCGAGATGTTAGGTTCCCTTAGGTTAGGATATATGACGTTATAGATGTATATAACGTCCCCATCCAGAAGTAAGCGACGACACGCCAGGAATGTTGTAAAATATTACATCCCAGATGTTAGGTTGCGTTAGGTTAGAATATACCACGTTATTGACGTATATAATGTCCCCATCGAGAAGCAGGCGACGACACGCCAGGAATGTTGTAAAATATTACACCCGAGATGTTAGGTTCCCTTAGGTTAGGATATATGACGTTATAGATGTATATAATGTCCCCATCCAGAAGTAGGCGACGACACGCCAGGAATGTTGTAAAATATAACATCCCAGATGTTAGGTTGTGTTAGGTTAGGATATGTAACGTTATAGACGTATATAATGTTCCCACCGAAAAGTAGCAGCCGAAGCGCCAGGAATGTTGTAAAATATAACATCCCAGATGTTAGGTTGCCTTAGGCTAGAATATATCTCGTTATAGACGTATACAATGTTCCCACCGAGAAGTAGGGACCGACATGACAGGAATGTGGTAAAATATTACATCCGAGATGTTAGGTTGCCTTAGGCTAGGATATATAACGTTATAGACGTATATAATGTTCCCATCGAGAAGTAGGCGACGACACGCCAGGAATGTTGTAAAATATTATACCCGAGATGTTAGGTTCCCTTAGGTTAGGATATATGACGTTATAGATGTATATAACGTCCCCATCCAGAAGTAAGCGACGACACGCCAGGAATGTTGTAAAATATTACATCCCAGATGTTAGGTTGCGTTAGGTTAGAATATACCACGTTATTGACGTATATAATGTCCCCATCGAGAAGCAGGCGACGACACGACAGGAATGTTGTAAAATATTACATCCCAGATGTTAGTTTGCGTTAGGTTAGAATATACCACGTTATTGACGTATATAATGTCCCCATCGGGAAGCAGGCGACGACACGACAGGAATGTTGTAAAATATTACATCCCAGATGTTAGGTTGCGTTAGGTTAGAATATACAACGTTATAGACGTATATAATGTCCCCATCGAGAAGCAGGCGACGACACGACAGGAATGTTGTAAAATATTACATTCGACATGTTAGGTTGCCTTAGGTTAGGATATATGACGGTATAGATGTATATAATGTCCCCGTCGAGAAGCAGGCGAAGACACGACAGGAATGTTGTAAAATATTACATCCCAGATGTTAGGTTGCGTTAGGTTAGAATATACAACGTTATAGACGTATATAATGTCCCCATCGAGAAGCAGGCGACGACACGACAGGAATGTTGTAAAATATTACATTCGACATGTTAGGTTGCCTTAGGCTAGGATATATATCGTTATAGACGTATACAATGTTCCCACCGAGAAGTAGGGACCGACATGACAGAAATGTTGTAAAATATTGCATCCGAGATGTTAGGTTGCCTTAGGTTAGGATATGCAACGTTATAGATGTATATAATGTCCCCATCGAGAAGTAGGCGACGACACGCCAGGAATGTTGTAAAATATTACACCCGAGATGTTAGGTTCCCTTAGGTTAGGATATATGACGTTATAGATGTATATAATGTCCCCATCGAGAAGTAGGCGACGACACGCCAGGAATGTTGTAAAATATAACATCCCAGATGTTAGGTTGCGTTAGGTTAGAGTATACAACGTTATAGACGTATATAATGTCCCCATCGAGAAGCAGGCGACGACACGACAGGAATGTTGTAAAATATTACATTCGACATGTTAGGTTGCCTTAGGCTAGAATATATATCGTTATAGACGTATACAATGTTCCCACCGAGAAGTAGGGACCGACATGCCAGGAGTGTTGTAAAATATTACATCCGAGATGTTAGGTTGCCTTAGGTTAGGATATACAACGTTATAGATGTGTATAATGTCCCCATCGAGAAGTAGGCGACGACACGCCAGGAATGTTGTAAAATATTACATTCTACATGTTGGGTTGCCTTAGGCTAGGATATATATCGTTATAGACGTATACATTGTTTCCACCGAGAAGTAGGGACCGACATGCCAGGGATCTTGTAAAATATTACATCCCAGATTTAGGTTGCTTTAGGTTAGGATATTCAACGTTATAGACGTATATAATGTCCCCATCGAGAAGCTGGCGACGACCCACCAGGAATGTTGTAAAATATTACATCCCAGATGTTAGGTTGCGTTAGGTTAGTATATACAAGGTTATAGACGTATATAATGTCCCCATCGAGAAGCAGGCGACGACACGCCAGAATGTTGTAAAATATTACATCCGAGATGTTAGGTTGCCTTAGGTTAGGATATACAACGTTATAGACGTATATAATGTCCCCATCGAGAAGCAGGCGACGACACGACAGGAATGTTGTACAATATTATATTCGACATGTTAGGTTGCCTTAGGCTAGAATATATATCGTTATAGACGTATACAATGTTCCCACCGAGAAGTAGGGACCGACATGCTAGGAATGTTGTAAAATATTACATCCCAGACGTTAGGTTGCGTTAGGTTAGAATATACAACGTTATAGACGTATATAATGGCCCCATCGAGAAGCAGGCGACGACACGACAGGAACGTTGTAAAATATTACATTCGACATGTTAGGTAGCCTTAGGCTAGAATATATATCGTTATAGACGTATACAATGTTCCCACCGAGAAGTAGGGACCGACATGCCAGGAATGTTGTAAAATATTACATCCGAGATGTTAGGTTGCCTTAGGTTAGGATATACAACGTTATAGATGTGTAGAATGTCCCCATCGAGAAGTAGGCGACGACACGCCAGGAATGTTGTAAAATATTACATTCTACATGTTGGGTTGCCTTAGGCTAGGATATATATCGTTATAGACGTATACATTGTTTCCACCGAGAAGTAGGGACCGACATGCCAGGAATGTTGTAAAATATTACATCCGAGATGTTAGGTTGCCTTAGGTTAGGATATATATCGTTATAGACGTATATAATGTTCCCACCGTGACGTGGGGACCGACATGCCAGGGATCTTGTAAAATATTACATCCCAGATGTTAGGTTGCTTTAGGTTAGGATATTCAACGTTATAGACGTATATAATGTCCCCATCGAGAAGCGGGCGACGACCCACCAGGTCTGATGTAAAATATTACATCCCAGATTTTAGGTTGCGTTAGGTTAGTATATACAAGGTTATAGACGTATATAATGTCCCCATCGAGAAGCAGGCGACGACACGCCAGAATGTTGTAAAATATTACATCCGAGATGTTAGGTTGCGTTAGGTTAGGATATACAACGTTATAGACGTACATAAAGTCCCCATCGAGAAGCAGGCGACGACACGCCAGGAATGTTGTAATATATAACATCCGAGATGTTATGTTGCCATACGTTAGGATATGTAACGTTATAGACGTATATAATGTTCCCACCGAAAAGTAGCAGCCGAAGCGCCAGGAATGTTGTAAAATATTACATCCGAGATGTTAGGTTGCCTTAGGTTAGGATATATATCGTTATAGACGTATAGAATGTTCCCACCGAGAAGTAGGGGCCGACGTGTCAGCAATGTTGTAAAATATTACACCCGAGATGTTAGGTTGCCTTAGGTTAGGGTATATATGGTTACAGACGTATATAATGTTCCCACCGAGATGTAGTGACCGACATGCCAGGAATGTTGTAAAATATTACATCCGAGATGTTAGGTTGCCTTAGGTTAGGATATATATCGTTATAGACGTATATAATGATCCCACCGAGACGTAGGGACCGACATGCCAGGAAAGTATCAAAATATTACATCCGATATGTTAGGTTCCTTTAGGTTAGGATATATGACGTTATAGATGTATATAATGTCCACATCCAGAAGTAGGCGACGACACGCCAGGAATGTTGTAAAATATTACATCCCAGATGTTAGGTTGCGTTAGGTTAGAATATACAAAGTTATAGACGTATATAATGTTCCCACCGAAAAGTAGCAGCCGAAGCGCCAGGAATGTTGTAAAATATTACATCCGAGATGTTAGGTTGCCTTAGGTTAGGATATATATCGTTATAGACGTATAGAATGTTCCCACCGAGAAGTAGGGGCCGACGCGTCAGCAATGTTGTAAAATATTACACCCGAGATGTTAGGTTCCCTTAGGTTAGGATATACAACGTTATAGACGTATAGAATGTTCCCACCGAGAAGTAGGGACCGACATGCCAGGAATGTTGTAAAATATTACATCCGAGATGTTAGGTTGCCTTAGGTTAGGGTATATATCGTTACAGACGTATATAATGTTCCCACCCAGATGTAGTGACCGACATGCCAGGAATGTTGTAAAATATTACATCCGAGATGTTAGGTTGCCTTAGGTGAGGATATATATCGTTATAGACGTATATAATGATCCCACCGAGACGTAGGGACCGACATGCCAGGAAAGTATCAAAATATTACATCCGATATGTTAGGTTCCTTTAGGTTAGGATATATGACGTTATAGATGTATATAATGTCAACATCCAGAAGTAGGCGACGACACGCCAGGAATGTTGTAAAATATTACATCCCAGATGTTAGGTTGCGTTAGGTTAGAATATACCACGTTATTGACCTATATAATGTCCCCATCGAGAAGCAGGCGACGACACGACATGAATGTTGTAAAATATTACATTCGACATGTTAGGTTGCCTTAGGCTAGGATATATATCGTTATAGACGTATACAATGTTCCCACCGAGAAGTAGGGACCGACATGCCAGGAATGTTGTAAAATATTACATCCGAGATGTTAGGTTGCCTTAGGTTAGGATATACAACGTTATAGATGTGTAGAATGTCCCCATCGAGAAGTAGGCGACGACACGCCAGGAATGTTGTAAAATATTACATTCTACATGTTGGGTTGCCTTAGGCTAGGATATATATCGTTATAGACGTATACATTGTTTCCACCGAGAAGTAGGGACCGACATGCCAGGAATGTTGTAAAATATTACATCCGAGATGTTAGGTTCCCTTAGGTTAGGATATATATCGTTATAGACGTATATAATGTTCCCACCGAGACGTGGGGACCGACATGCCAGGGATCTTGTAAAATATTACATCCCAGATGTTAGGTTGCTTTAGGTTAGGATATTCAACGTTATAGACGTATATAATGTCCCCATCGAGAAGCGGGCGACGACCCACCAGGCCTGATGTAAAATATTACATCCCAGATTTTAGGTTGCGTTAGGTTAGTATATACAAGGTTATAGACGTATATAATGTCCCCATCGAGAAGCAGGCGACGACACGCCAGAATGTTGTAAAATATTACATCCGAGATGTTAGGTTGCGTTAGGTTAGGATATACAACGTTATAGACGTACATAAAGTCCCCATCGAGAAGCAGGCGACGACACGCCAGGAATGTTGTAACATATAACATCCGAGATGTTATGTTGCCATACGTTAGGATATGTAACGTTATAGACGTATAGAATGTTCCCACCGAAAAGTAGCAGCCGAAGCGCCAGGAATGTTGTAAAATATTACATCCGAGATGTTAGGTTGCCTTAGGTTAGGATATATATCGTTATAGACGTATAGAATGTTCCCACCGAGAAGTAGGGGCCGACGCGTCAGCAATGTTGTAAAATATTACACCCGAGATGTTAGGTTCCCTTAGGTTAGGATATACAACGTTATAGACGTATAGGATGTTCCCACCGAGAAGCAGGCGACGACACGACAGGAATGTTGTAAAATATTACATCCCAGATGTTAGGTTGCGTTAGGTTAGGATATACAACGTTATAGATGTATATAATGTCCCCATCGAGAAGTAGGCGACGACACGCCAGGAATGTTGTAAAATATTACACCCGAGATGTTAGGTTCTCTTAGGTTAGGATATATGACGTTATAGATGTATATAATGTCCCCATCCAGAAGTAGGCGACGACACGCCAGGAATGTTGTACAATATAACATCCCAGATGTTAGGTTGCCTTAGGCTAGAATATATCTCGTTATAGACGTATACAATGTTCCCACCGAGAAGTAGGGACCGACATGACAGGAATGTGGTAAAATATTACATCCGAGATGTTAGGTTGCCTTAGGCTAGGATATATAACGTTATAGACGTATATAATGTTCCCATCGAGAAGTAGGCGACGACACGCCAGGAATGTTGTAAAATATTATACCCGAGATGTTAGGTTCCCTTAGGTTAGGATATATGACGTTATAGATGTATATAACGTCCCCATCCAGAAGTAAGCGACGACACGCCAGGAATGTTGTAAAATATTACATCCCAGATGTTAGGTTGCGTTAGGTTAGAATATACCACGTTATTGACGTATATAATGTCCCCATCGAGAAGCAGGCGACGACACGACAGGAATGTTGTAAAATATTACATTCGACATGTTAGGTTGCCTTAGGTTAGGATATATGACGGTATAGATGTATATAATGTCCCCGTCGAGAAGCAGGCGACGACACGACAGGAATGTTGTAAAATATTACATCCCAGATGTTAGGTTGCGTTAGGTTAGAATATACAACGTTATAGACGTATATAATGTCCCCATCGAGAAGCAGGCGACGACACGACAGGAATGTTGTAAAATATTACATTCGACATGTTAGGTTGCCTTAGGCTAGGATATATATCGTTATAGACGTATACAATGTTCCCACCGAGAAGTAGGGACCGACATGCCAGGGATCTTGTAAAATATTACATCCCAGATTTAGGTTGCTTTAGGTTAGGATATTCAACGTTATAGACGTATATAATGTCCCCATCGAGAAGCTGGCGACGACCCACCAGGAATGTTGTAAAATATTACATCCCAGATGTTAGGTTGCGTTAGGTTAGTATATACAAGGTTATAGACGTATATAATGTCCCCATCGAGAAGCAGGCGACGACACGCCAGAATGTTGTAAAATATTACATCCGAGATGTTAGGTTGCCTTAGGTTAGGATATACAACGTTATAGACGTATATAATGTCCCCATCGAGAAGCAGGCGACGACACGACAGGAATGTTGTAAAATATTACATCCCAGATGTTAGGTTGCGTTAGGTTAGAATATACAACGTTATAGACGTATATAATGTCCCCATCGAGAAGCAGGCGACGACACGACAGGAATGTTGTAAAATATTACATCCCAGATGTTAGTTTGCGTTAGGTTAGAATATACCACGTTATTGACGTATATAATGTCCCCATCGGGAAGCAGGCGACGACACGACAGGAATGTTGTAAAATATTACATCCCAGATGTTAGGTTGCGTTAGGTTAGGATATACAACGTTATAGACGTATAGAATGTTCCCACCGAGAAGTAGGGACCGACATGCCAGGAATGTTGTAAAATATTACATCCCAGATGTTAGGTTGCGTTAGGTTAGGATATACAACGTTATAGATGTATATAATGTCCCCATCGAGAAGTAGGCGACGACACGCCAGGAATGTTGTAAAATATTACACCCGAGATGTTAGGTTCCCTTAGGTTAGGATATATGACGTTATAGATGTATATAATGTCCCCATCCAGAAGTAGGCGACGACACGCCAGGAATGTTGTAAAATATAACATCCCAGATGTTAGGTTGCGTTAGGTTAGAATATACACCGTTATAGACGTATATAATGTCCCCATCGTGAAGCAGGCGACTACACGACAGGAATGTTGTAAAATATTACATTCGACATGTTAGGTTGCCTTAGGCTAGAATATATATCGTTATAGACGTATACAATGTTCCCGCCGAGAAGTAGGGACCGACATGCCAGGAATGTTGTAAAATATTACATCCGAGATGTTAGGTTGCGTTAGGTTAGGATATACAACGTTATAGACGTATATAATGTCCCCATCGAGAAGTAGGCGACGACACGCCAGGAATGTTGTAAAATATTACACCCGAGATGTTAGGTTCCCTTAGGTTAGGATATACAACGTTATAGACGTATATAATGTCCCCATCGAGAAGCAGGCGACGACACGACAGGAACGTTGTAAAATATTACATTCGACATGTTAGGTAGCCTTAGGCTAGAATATATATCGTTATAGACGTATACAATGTTCCCACCGAGAAGTAGGGACCGACATGCCAGGAATGTTGTAAAATATTACATCCGAGATGTTAGGTTGCGTTAGGTTAGGATATACAACGTTATAGACGTATATAATGTCCCCATCGAGAAGTAGGCGACGACACGCCAGGAATGTTGTAAAATATTACACCCGAGATGTTAGGTTCCCTTAGGTTAGGATATACAACGTTATAGACGTATATAATGTCCCCATAGAGAAGCAGGCGACGACACGACAGGAACGTTGTAAAATATTACATTCGACATGTTAGGTAGCCTTAGGCTAGAATATATATCGTTATAGACGTATACAATGTTCCCACCGAGAAGTAGGGACCGACATGCCAGGAATGTTGTAAAATATTACATCCGAGATGTTAGGTTGCCTTAGGTTAGGATATACAACGTTATAGATGTGTAGAATGTCCCCATCGAGAAGTAGGCGACGACACGCCAGGAATGTTGTAAAATATTACATTCTACATGTTGGGTTGCCTTAGGCTAGGATATATATCGTTATAGACGTATACATTGTTTCCACCGAGAAGTAGGGACCGACATGCCAGGAATGTTGTAAAATATTACATCCGAGATGTTAGGTTGCCTTAGGTTAGGATATATATCGTTATAGACGTATATAATGTTCCCACCGAGACGTGGGGACCGACATGCCAGGGATCTTGTAAAATATTACATCCCAGATGTTAGGTTGCTTTAGGTTAGGATATTCAACGTTATAGACGTATATAATGTCCCCATCGAGAAGCGGGCGACGACCCACCAGGTCTGATGTAAAATATTACATCCCAGATTTTAGGTTGCGTTAGGTTAGTATATACAAGGTTATAGAGGTATATAATGTCCCCATCGAGAAGCAGGCGACGACACGCCAGAATGTTGTAAAATATTACATCCGAGATGTTAGGTTGCGTTAGGTTAGGATATACAACGTTATAGACGTACATAAAGTCCCCATCGAGAAGCAGGCGACGACACGCCAGGAATGTTGTAATATATAACATCCGAGATGTTATGTTGCCATACGTTAGGATATGTAACGTTATAGACGTATATAATGTTCCCACCGAAAAGTAGCAGCCGAAGCGCCAGGAATGTTGTAAAATATTACATCCGAGATGTTAGGTTGCCTTAGGTTAGGATATATATCGTTATAGACGTATAGAATGTTCCCACCGAGAAGTAGGGGCCGACGCGTCAGCAATGTTGTAAAATATTACACCCGAGATGTTAGGTTCCCTTAGGTTAGGATATACAACGTTATAGGCGTATAGAATGTTCCCACCGAGAAGTAGGGACCGACATGCCAGGAATGTTGTAAAATATTACATCCGAGATGTTAGGTTGCCTTAGGTTAGGGTATATATGGTTACAGACGTATATAATGTTCCCACCGAGATGTAGTGACCGACATGCCAGGCATGTTGTAAAATATTACATCCGAGATGTTAGGTTGCCTTAGGTTAGGATATATATCGTTATAGACGTATATAATGATCCCACCGAGACGTAGGGACCGACATGCCAGGAAAGTATCAAAATATTACATCCGATATGTTAGGTTCCTTTAGGTTAGGATATATGACGTTATAGATGTATATAATGTCCACATCCAGAAGTAGGCGACGACACGCCAGGAATGTTGTAAAATATTACATCCCAGATGTTAGGTTGCGTTAGGTTAGAATATACCACGTTATTGACCTATATAATGTCCCCATCGAGAAGCAGGCGACGACACGACATGAATGTTGTAAAATATTACATTCGACATGTTAGGTTGCCTTAGGCTAGGATATATATCGTTATAGACGTATACAATGTTCCCACCGAGAAGTAGGGACCGACATGCCAGGAATGTTGTAAAATATTACATCCGAGATGTTAGGTTGCCTTAGGTTAGGATATACAACGTTATAGATGTGTAGAATGTCCCCATCGAGAAGTAGGCGACGACACGCCAGGAATGTTGTAAAATATTACATTCTACATGTTGGGTTGCCTTAGGCTAGGATATATATCGCTATAGACGTATACATTGTTTCCACCGAGAAGTAGGGACCGACATGCCAGGAATGTTGTAAAATATTACATCCGAGATGTTAGGTTCCCTTAGGTTAGGATATATATCGTTATAGACGTATATAATGTTCCCACCGAGACGTGGGGACCGACATGCCAGGGATCTTGTAAAATATTACATCCCAGATGTTAGGTTGCTTTAGGTTAGGATATTCAACGTTATAGACGTATATAATGTCCCCATCGAGAAGCGGGCGACGACCCACCAGGCCTGATGTAAAATATTACATCCCAGATTTTAGGTTGCGTTAGGTTAGTATATACAAGGTTATAGACGTATATAATGTCCCCATCGAGAAGCAGGCGACGACACGCCAGAATGTTGTAAAATATTACATCCGAGATGTTAGGTTGCGTTAGGTTAGGATATACAACGTTATAGACGTACATAAAGTCCCCATCGAGAAGCAGGCGACGACACGCCAGGAATGTTGTAACATATAACATCCGAGATGTTATGTTGCCATACGTTAGGATATGTAACGTTATAGACGTATATAATGTTCCCACCGAAAAGTAGCAGCCGAAGCGCCAGGAATGTTGTAAAATATTACATCCGAGATGTTAGGTTGCCTTAGGTTAGGATATATATCGTTATAGACGTATAGAATGTTCCCACCGAGAAGTAGGGGCCGACGCGTCAGCAATGTTGTAAAATATTACACCCGAGATGTTAGGTTCCCTTAGGTTAGGATATACAACGTTATAGACGTATAGAATGTTCCCACCGAGAAGTAGGGACCGCCATGCCAGGAATGTTGTAAAATATTACATCCCAGATGTTAGGTTGCGTTAGGTTAGGATATACAACGTTATAGATGTATATAATGTCCCCATCGAGAAGTAGGCGACGACACGCCAGGAATGTTGTAAAATATTACACCCGAGATGTTAGGTTCCCTTAGGTTAGGATATATGACGTTATAGATGTATATAATGTCCCCATCCAGAAGTAGGCGACGACACGCCAGGAATGTTGTAAAATATAACATCCCAGATGTTAGGTTGCGTTAGGTTAGAATATACACCGTTATAGACGAATATAATGTCCCCATCGAGAAGCAGGCGACGACACGACAGGAATGTTGTAAAATATTACATTCGACATGTTAGGTTGCCTTAGGCTACAATATATATCGTTATAGACGTATACAATGTTTCCACCGAGAAGTAGGGACCGACATGCCAGGAATGTTGTAAAATATTACATCCGAGATGTTAGGTTGCCTTAGGTTAGGATATACAACGTTATAGATGTGTAGAATGTCCCCATCGAGAAGTAGGCGACGACACACCAGGAATGTTGTAAAATATTACATTCTACATGTCGGGTTGCCTTAGGCTAGGATATATATCGTTATAGACGTATACATTGTTTCCACTGAGAAGTAGGGACCGACATGCCAGGAATGTTGTAAAATATTACATCCGAGATGTTAGGTTGCCTTAGGTTAGGATATATATCGTTATAGACGTATATAATGTTCCCACCGAGACGTGGGGACCGACATGCCAGGGATCTTGTAAAATATTACATCCCAGATGTTAGGTTGCTTTAGGTTAGGATATTCAACGTTATAGACGTATATAATGTCCCCATCGAGAAGCGGGCGACGACCCACCAGGTCTGATGTAAAATATTACATCCCAGATTTTAGGTTGCGTTAGGTTAGTATATACAAGGTTATAGACGTATATAATGTCCCCATCGAGAAGCAGGCGACGACACGCCAGAATGTTGTAAAATATTACATCCGAGATGTTAGGTTGCGTTAGGTTAGGATATACAACGTTATAGACGTACATAAAGTCCCCATCGAGAAGCAGGCGACGACACGCCAGGAATGTTGTAATATATAACATCCGAGATGTTATGTTGCCATACGTTAGGATATGTAACGATATAGACGTATATAATGTTCCCACCGAAAAGTAGCAGCCGAAGCGCCAGGAATGTTGTAAAATATTACATCCGAGATGTTAGGTTGCCTTAGGTTAGGATATATATCGTTATAGACGTATAGAATGTTCCCACCGAGAAGTAGGGGCCGACGCGTCAGCAATGTTGTAAAATATTACACCCGGGATGTTAGGTTCCCTTAGGTTAGGATATACAACGTTATAGACGTATAGAATGTTCCCACCGAGAAGCAGGCGACGACACGACAGGAATGTTGTAAAATATTACATCCCAGATGTTAGGTTGCGTTAGGTTAGGATATACAACGTTATAGATGTATATAATGTCCCCATCGAGAAGTAGGCGACGACACGCCAGGAATGTTGTAAAATATTACACCCGAGATGTTAGGTTCCCTTAGGATAGGATATATGACGTTATAGATGTATATAACGTCCCCATCCAGAAGTAAGCGACGACACGCCAGGAATGTTGTAAAATATTACATCCCAGATGTTAGGTTGCGTTAGGTTAGAATATACCACGTTATTGACGTATATAATGTCCCCATCGAGAAGCAGGCGACGACACGACAGGAATGTTGTAAAATATTACATCCCAGATGTTAATTTGCGTTAGGTTAGAATATACCACGTTATTGACGTATATAATGTCCCCATCGAGAAGCAGGCGACGACACGACAGGAATGTTGTAAAATATTACATCCCAGATGTTAGGTTGCGTTAGGTTAGAATATACAACGTTATAGACGTATATAATGTCCCCATCGAGAAGCAGGCGACGACACGACAGGAATGTTGTAAAATATTACATTCGACATGTTAGGTTGCCTTAGGTTAGGATATATGACGGTATAGATGTATATAATGTCCCCATCCAGAAGTAGGCGACGACACGCCAGGAATGTTGTAAAATATTACATCCCAGATGTTAGGTTGCGTTAGGTTAGAATATACAACGTTATAGATGTATATAATGTCCCCATCGAGAAGCAGGCGACGACACGACAGGAATGTTGTAAAATATTACATTCGACATGTTAGGTTGCCTTAGGCTAGGATATATATCGTTATAGACGTATACAATGTTCCCACCGAGAAGTAGGGACCGACATGACAGGAATGTTGTAAAATATTGCATCCGAGATGTTAGGTTGCCTTAGGTTAGGATATACAACGTTATAGATGTATATAATGTCCCCATCGAGAAGTAGGCGACGACACGCCAGGAATGTTGTAAAATATTACACCCGAGATGTTAGGTTCCCTTAGGTTAGGATATATGACGTTATAGATGTATATAATGTCCCCATCGAGAAGTAGGCGACGACACGCCAGGAATGTTGTAAAATATAACATCCCAGATGTTAGGTTGCGTTAGGTTAGAGTATACAACGTTATAGACGTATATAATGTCCCCATCGAGAAGCAGGCGACGACACGACAGGAATGTTGTACAATATTATATTCGACATGTTAGGTTGCCTTAGGCTAGAATATATATCGTTATAGACGTATACAATGTTCCCACCGAGAAGTAGGGACCGACATGCTAAGAATGTTGTAAAATATTACATCCCAGACGTTAGGTTGCGTTAGGTTGGAATATACAACGTTATAGACGTATATAATGTCCCCATCGAGAAGCAGGCGACGACACGACAGGAACGTTGTAAAATATTACATTCGACATGTTAGGTAGCCTTAGGCTAGAATATATATCGTTATAGACGTATACAATGTTCCCACCGAGAAGTAGGGACCGACATGCCAGGAATGCTGTAAAATATTACATCCGAGATGTTAGGTTGCCTTAGGTTAGGATATACAACGTTATAGATGTATACAATGTCCCCATCGAGAAGTAGGCGACGACACGCCAGGAATGTTGTAAAATATTACATTCTACATGTTGGGTTGCCTTAGGCTAGGATATATATCGTTATAGACGTATACATTGTTTCCACCGAGAAGTAGGGACCGACATGCCAGGAATGTTGTAAAATATTACATCCGAGATGTTAGGTTGCCTTAGGTTAGGATATATATCGTTATAGACGTATATAATGTTCCCACCGAGACGTGGGGACCGACATGCCAGGGATCTTGTAAAATATTACATCCCAGATTTAGGTTGCTTTAGGTTAGGATATTCAACGTTATAGACGTATATAATGTCCCCATCGAGAAGTGGGCGACGATCCACCAGGAATGTTGTAAAATATTACATCCCAGATGTTAGGCTGCGTTAGGTTAGTATATACAAGGTTATAGACGTATATAATGTCCCCATCGAGAATCAGGCGACGACACGCCAGAATGTTGTAGAATATTACATCCGAGATGTTAGGTTGCCTTAGGTTAGGATATACAACGTTATAGATGGTTATAATGTCCCCATCGAGAAGTAGGCGACGACACGCCAGGAATGTTGTAAAATATAACATCCCAGATGTTAGGTTGCGTTAGGTTAGAATATACACCGTTATCGACGTATATAATGTCCCCATCGAGAAGCAGGCGACGACACGACAGGAATGTTGTAAAATATTACATTCGACATGTTAGGTTGCCTTAGGCTAGAATATATATCGTTATAGACGTATACAATGTTCCCGCCGAGAAGTAGGGACCGACATGCCAGGAATGTTGTAAAATATTACATCCGAGATGTTAGGTTGCCTTAGGTTAGGATATACAACGTTATAGATGTGTAGAATGTCCCCATCGAGAAGCAGGCGACGACACGCCAGGAATGTTGTAAAATATTACATTCTACATGTTGGGTTGCCTTAGGCTAGGATATATATCGTTATAGACGTATACATTGTTTCCACCGAGAAGTAGGGACCGACATGCCAGGAATGTTGTAAAATATTACATCCGAGATGTTAGGTTGCCTTAGGTTAGGATATATATCGTTATAGACGTATATAAGGTTCCCACCGAGACGTGGGGACCGACATGCCAGGGATCTTGTAAAATATTACATCCCAGATGTTAGGTTGCTTTAGGTTAGGATATTCAACGTTATAGACGTATATAATGTCCCCATCGAGAAGCGGGCGACGACCCACCAGGTCTGATGTAAAATATTACATCCCAGATTTTAGGTTGCGTTAGGTTAGTATATACAAGGTTATAGACGTATATAATGTCCCCATCGAGAAGCAGGCGACGACACGCCAGAATGTTGTAAAATATTACATCCGAGATGTTAGGTTGCGTTAGGTTAGGATATACAACGTTATAGACGTACATAAAGTCCCCATCGAGAAGCAGGCGACGACACGCCAGGAATGTTGTAATATATAACATCCGAGATGTTATGTTGCCATACGTTAGGATATGTAACGTTATAGACGTATATAATGTTCCCACCGAAAAGTAGCAGCCGAAGCGCCAGGAATGTTGTAAAATATTACATCCGAGATGTTAGGTTGCCTTAGGTTAGGATATATATCGTTATAGACGTATAGAATGTTCCCACCGAGAAGTAGGGGCCGACGCGTCAGCAATGTTGTAAAATATTACACCCGAGATGTTAGGTTCCCTTAGGTTAGGATATACAACGTTATAGGCGTATAGAATGTTCCCACCGAGAAGTAGGGACCGACATGCCAGGAATGTTGTAAAATATTACATCCGAGATGTTAGGTTGCCTTAGGTTAGGGTATATATGGTTACAGACTTATATAATGTTCCCACCGAGATGTAGTGACCGACATGCCAGGAATGTTGTAAAATATTACATCCGAGATGTTAGGTTGCCTTAGGTTAGGATATATATCGTTATAGACGTATAGAATGTTCCCACTCAGAAGTAGGGGCCGACGCGTCAGCAATGTTGTAAAATATTACACCCGAGATGTTAGGTTCCCTTAGGTTAGGATATACAACGTTATAGACGTATAGAATGTTCCCACCGAGAAGTAGGGACCGACATGCTAGGAATGTTGTAAAATATTACATCCGAGATGTTAGGTTGCCTTAGGTTAGGGTATATATCGTTACAGACGTATATAATGTTCCCACCCAGATGTAGTGACCGACATGCCAGGAATGTTGTAAAATATTACATCCGAGATGTTAGGTTGCCTTAGGTTAGGATATATATCGTTATAGACGTATATAATGATCCCACCGAGACGTAGGGACCGACATGCCAGGAAAGTATCAAAATATTACATCCGATATGTTAGGTTCCTTTAGGTTAGGATATATGACGTTATAGATGTATATAATGTCAACATCCAGAAGTAGGCGACGACACGCCAGGAATGTTGTAAAATATTACATCCCAGATGTTAGGTTGCGTTAGGTTAGAATATACCACGTTATTGACCTATATAATGTCCCCATCGAGAAGCAGGCGACGACACGACATGAATGTTGTAAAATATTACATTCGACATGTTAGGTTGCCTTAGGCTAGGATATATATCGTTATAGACGTATACAATGTTCCCGCCGAGAAGTAGGGACCGACATGCCAGGAATGTTGTAAAATATTACATCCGAGATGTTAGGTTGCCTTAGGTTAGGATATACAACGTTATAGATGTGTAGAATGTCCCCATCGAGAAGCAGGCGACGACACGCCAGGAATGTTGTAAAATATTACATTCTACATGTTGGGTTGCCTTAGGCTAGGATATATATCGTTATAGACGTATACATTGTTTCCACCGAGAAGTAGGGACCGACATGCCAGGAATGTTGTAAAATATTACATCCGAGATGTTAGGTTGCCTTAGGTTAGGATATATATCGTTATAGACGTATATAAGGTTCCCACCGAGACGTGGGGACCGACATGCCAGGGATCTTGTAAAATATTACATCCCAGATGTTAGGTTGCTTTAGGTTAGGATATTCAACGTTATAGACGTATATAATGTCCCCATCGAGAAGCGGGCGACGACCCACCAGGTCTGATGTAAAATATTACATCCCAGATTTTAGGTTGCGTTAGGTTAGTATATACAAGGTTATAGACGTATATAATGTCCCCATCGAGAAGCAGGCGACGACACGCCAGAATGTTGTAAAATATTACATCCGAGATGTTAGGTTGCGTTAGGTTAGGATATACAACGTTATAGACGTACATAAAGTCCCCATCGAGAAGCAGGCGACGACACGCCAGGAATGTTGTAATATATAACATCCGAGATGTTATGTTGCCATACGTTAGGATATGTAACGTTATAGACGTATATAATGTTCCCACCGAAAAGTAGCAGCCGAAGCGCCAGGAATGTTGTAAAATATTACATCCGAGATGTTAGGTTGCCTTAGGTTAGGATATATATCGTTATAGACGTTTAGAATGTTCCCAACGAGAAGTAGGGGCCGACGCGTCAGCAATGTTGTAAAATATTACACCCGAGATGTTAGGTTCCCTTAGGTTAGGATATACAACGTTATAGACGTATAGAATGTTCCCACCGAGAAGTAGGGACCGCCATGCCAGGAATGTTGTAAAATATTACATCCCAGATGTTAGGTTGCGTTAGGTTAGGATATACAACGTTATAGATGTATATAATGTCCCCATCGAGAAGTAGGCGACGACACGCCAGGAATGTTGTAAAATATTACACCCGAGATGTTAGGTTCCCTTAGGTTAGGATATATGACGTTATAGATGTATATAATGTCCCCATCCAGAAGTAGGCGACGACACGCCAGGAATGTTGTAAAATATAACATCCCAGATGTTAGGTTGCGTTAGGTTAGAATATACACCGTTATAGACGAATATAATGTCCCCATCGAGAAGCAGGCGACGACACGACAGGAATGTTGTAAAATATTACATTCGACATGTTAGGTTGCCTTAGGCTACAATATATATCGTTATAGACGTATACAATGTTCCCACCGAGAAGTAGGGACCGACATGCCAGGAATGTTGTAAAATATTACATCCGAGATGTTAGGTTGCCTTAGGTTAGGATATACAACGTTATAGATGTGTAGAATGTCCCCATCGAGAAGTAGGCGACGACACGCCAGGAATGTTGTAAAATATTACATTCTACATGTTGGGTTGCCTTAGGCTAGGATATATATCGTTATAGACGTATACATTGTTTCCACTGAGAAGTAGGGACCGACATGCCAGGAATGTTGTAAAATATTACATCCGAGATGTTAGGTTGCCTTAGGTTAGGATATATATCGTTATAGACGTATATAATGTTCCCACCGAGACGTGGGGACCGACATGCCAGGGATCTTGTAAAATATTACATCCCAGATGTTAGGTTGCTTTAGGTTAGGATATTCAACGTTATAGACGTATATAATGTCCCCATCGAGAAGCGGGCGACGACCCACCAGGTCTGATGTAAAATATTACATCCCAGATTTTAGGTTGCGTTAGGTTAGTATATACAAGGTTATAGACGTATATAATGTCCCCATCGAGAAGCAGGCGACGACACGCCAGAATGTTGTAAAATATTACATCCGAGATGTTAGGTTGCGTTAGGTTAGGATATACAACGTTATAGACGTACATAAAGTCCCCATCGAGAAGCAGGCGACGACACGCCAGGAATGTTGTAATATATAACATCCGAGATGTTATGTTGCCATACGTTAGGATATGTAACGATATAGAGGTATATAATGTTCCCACCGAAAAGTAGCAGCCGAAGCGCCAGGAATGTTGTAAAATATTACATCCGAGATGTTAGGTTGCCTTAGGTTAGGATATATATCGTTATAGACGTATAGAATGTTCCCACCGAGAAGTAGGGGCCGACGCGTCAGCAATGTTGTAAAATATTACACCCGGGATGTTAGGTTCCCTTAGGTTAGGATATACAACGTTATAGACGTATAGAATGTTCCCACCGAGAAGCAGGCGACGACACGACAGGAATGTTGTAAAATATTACATCCCAGATGTTAGGTTGCGTTAGGTTAGGATATACAACGTTATAGATGTATATAATGTCCCCATCGAGAAGTAGGCGACGACACGCCAGGAATGTTGTAAAATATTACACCCGAGATGTTAGGTTCCCTTAGGATAGGATATATGACGTTATAGATGTATATAACGTCCCCATCCAGAAGTAAGCGACGACACGCCAGGAATGTTGTAAAATATTACATCCCAGATGTTAGGTTGCGTTAGGTTAGAATATACCACGTTATTGACGTATATAATGTCCCCATCGAGAAGCAGGCGACGACACGACAGGAATGTTGTAAAATATTACATCCCAGATGTTAATTTGCGTTAGGTTAGAATATACCACGTTATTGACGTATATAATGTCCCCATCGAGAAGCAGGCGACGACACGACAGGAATGTTGTAAAATATTACATCCCAGATGTTAGGTTGCGTTAGGTTAGAATATACAACGTTATAGACGTATATAATGTCCCCATCGAGAAGCAGGCGACGACACGACAGGAATGTTGTAAAATATTACATTCGACATGTTAGGTTGCCTTAGGTTAGGATATATGACGGTATAGATGTATATAATGTCCCCATCCAGAAGTAGGCGACGACACGCCAGGAATGTTGTAAAATATTACATCCCAGATGTTAGGTTGCTTTAGGTTAGGATATTCAACGTTATAGACGTATATAATGTCCCCATCGAGAAGCGGGCGACGACCCACCAGGTCTGATGTAAAATATTACATCCCAGATTTTAGGTTGCGTTAGGTTAGTATATACAAGGTTATAGACGTATATAATGTCCCCATCGAGAAGCAGGCGACGACACGCCAGAATGTTGTAAAATATTACATCCGAGATGTTAGGTTGCGTTAGGTTAGGATATACAACGTTATAGACGTACATAAAGTCCCCATCGAGAAGCAGGCGACGACACGCCAGGAATGTTGTAATATATAACATCCGAGATGTTATGTTGCCATACGTTAGGATATGTAACGTTATAGACGTATATAATGTTCCCACCGAAAAGTAGCAGCCGAAGCGCCAGGAATGTTGTAAAATATTACATCCGAGATGTTAGGTTGCCTTAGGTTAGGATATATATCGTTATAGACGTATAGAATGTTCCCACCGAGAAGTAGGGGCCGACGCGTCAGCAATGTTGTAAAATATTACACCCGAGATGTTAGGTTCCCTTAGGTTAGGATATACAACGTTATAGGCGTATAGAATGTTCCCACCGAGAAGTAGGGACCGACATGCCAGGAATGTTGTAAAATATTACATCCGAGATGTTAGGTTGCCTTAGGTTAGGGTATATATGGTTACAGACTTATATAATGTTCCCACCGAGATGTAGTGACCGACATGCCAGGAATGTTGTAAAATATTACATCCGAGATGTTAGGTTGCCTTAGGTTAGGATATATATCGTTATAGACGTATAGAATGTTCCCACTCAGAAGTAGGGGCCGACGCGTCAGCAATGTTGTAAAATATTACACCCGAGATGTTAGGTTCCCTTAGGTTAGGATATACAACGTTATAGACGTATAGAATGTTCCCACCGAGAAGTAGGGACCGACATGCTAGGAATGTTGTAAAATATTACATCCGAGATGTTAGGTTGCCTTAGGTTAGGGTATATATCGTTACAGACGTATATAATGTTCCCACCCAGATGTAGTGACCGACATGCCAGGAATGTTGTAAAATATTACATCCGAGATGTTAGGTTGCCTTAGGTTAGGATATATATCGTTATAGACGTATATAATGATCCCACCGAGACGTAGGGACCGACATGCCAGGAAAGTATCAAAATATTACATCCGATATGTTAGGTTCCTTTAGGTTAGGATATATGACGTTATAGATGTATATAATGTCAACATCCAGAAGTAGGCGACGACACGCCAGGAATGTTGTAAAATATTACATCCCAGATGTTAGGTTGCGTTAGGTTAGAATATACCACGTTATTGACCTATATAATGTCCCCATCGAGAAGCAGGCGACGACACGACATGAATGTTGTAAAATATTACATTCGACATGTTAGGTTGCCTTAGGCTAGGATATATATCGTTATAGACGTATACAATGTTCCCGCCGAGAAGTAGGGACCGACATGCCAGGAATGTTGTAAAATATTACATCCGAGATGTTAGGTTGCCTTAGGTTAGGATATACAACGTTATAGATGTGTAGAATGTCCCCATCGAGAAGCAGGCGACGACACGCCAGGAATGTTGTAAAATATTACATTCTACATGTTGGGTTGCCTTAGGCTAGGATATATATCGTTATAGACGTATACATTGTTTCCACCGAGAAGTAGGGACCGACATGCCAGGAATGTTGTAAAATATTACATCCGAGATGTTAGGTTGCCTTAGGTTAGGATATATATCGTTATAGACGTATATAAGGTTCCCACCGAGACGTGGGGACCGACATGCCAGGGATCTTGTAAAATATTACATCCCAGATGTTAGGTTGCTTTAGGTTAGGATATTCAACGTTATAGACGTATATAATGTCCCCATCGAGAAGCGGGCGACGACCCACCAGGTCTGATGTAAAATATTACATCCCAGATTTTAGGTTGCGTTAGGTTAGTATATACAAGGTTATAGACGTATATAATGTCCCCATCGAGAAGCAGGCGACGACACGCCAGAATGTTGTAAAATATTACATCCGAGATGTTAGGTTGCGTTAGGTTAGGATATACAACGTTATAGACGTACATAAAGTCCCCATCGAGAAGCAGGCGACGACACGCCAGGAATGTTGTAATATATAACATCCGAGATGTTATGTTGCCATACGTTAGGATATGTAACGTTATAGACGTATATAATGTTCCCACCGAAAAGTAGCAGCCGAAGCGCCAGGAATGTTGTAAAATATTACATCCGAGATGTTAGGTTGCCTTAGGTTAGGATATATATCGTTATAGACGTTTAGAATGTTCCCAACGAGAAGTAGGGGCCGACGCGTCAGCAATGTTGTAAAATATTACACCCGAGATGTTAGGTTCCCTTAGGTTAGGATATACAACGTTATAGACGTATAGAATGTTCCCACCGAGAAGTAGGGACCGCCATGCCAGGAATGTTGTAAAATATTACATCCCAGATGTTAGGTTGCGTTAGGTTAGGATATACAACGTTATAGATGTATATAATGTCCCCATCGAGAAGTAGGCGACGACACGCCAGGAATGTTGTAAAATATTACACCCGAGATGTTAGGTTCCCTTAGGTTAGGATATATGACGTTATAGATGTATATAATGTCCCCATCCAGAAGTAGGCGACGACACGCCAGGAATGTTGTAAAATATAACATCCCAGATGTTAGGTTGCGTTAGGTTAGAATATACACCGTTATAGACGAATATAATGTCCCCATCGAGAAGCAGGCGACGACACGACAGGAATGTTGTAAAATATTACATTCGACATGTTAGGTTGCCTTAGGCTACAATATATATCGTTATAGACGTATACAATGTTCCCACCGAGAAGTAGGGACCGACATGCCAGGAATGTTGTAAAATATTACATCCGAGATGTTAGGTTGCCTTAGGTTAGGATATACAACGTTATAGATGTGTAGAATGTCCCCATCGAGAAGTAGGCGACGACACGCCAGGAATGTTGTAAAATATTACATTCTACATGTTGGGTTGCCTTAGGCTAGGATATATATCGTTATAGACGTATACATTGTTTCCACTGAGAAGTAGGGACCGACATGCCAGGAATGTTGTAAAATATTACATCCGAGATGTTAGGTTGCCTTAGGTTAGGATATATATCGTTATAGACGTATATAATGTTCCCACCGAGACGTGGGGACCGACATGCCAGGGATCTTGTAAAATATTACATCCCAGATGTTAGGTTGCTTTAGGTTAGGATATTCAACGTTATAGACGTATATAATGTCCCCATCGAGAAGCGGGCGACGACCCACCAGGTCTGATGTAAAATATTACATCCCAGATTTTAGGTTGCGTTAGGTTAGTATATACAAGGTTATAGACGTATATAATGTCCCCATCGAGAAGCAGGCGACGACACGCCAGAATGTTGTAAAATATTACATCCGAGATGTTAGGTTGCGTTAGGTTAGGATATACAACGTTATAGACGTACATAAAGTCCCCATCGAGAAGCAGGCGACGACACGCCAGGAATGTTGTAATATATAACATCCGAGATGTTATGTTGCCATACGTTAGGATATGTAACGATATAGAGGTATATAATGTTCCCACCGAAAAGTAGCAGCCGAAGCGCCAGGAATGTTGTAAAATATTACATCCGAGATGTTAGGTTGCCTTAGGTTAGGATATATATCGTTATAGACGTATAGAATGTTCCCACCGAGAAGTAGGGGCCGACGCGTCAGCAATGTTGTAAAATATTACACCCGGGATGTTAGGTTCCCTTAGGTTAGGATATACAACGTTATAGACGTATAGAATGTTCCCACCGAGAAGCAGGCGACGACACGACAGGAATGTTGTAAAATATTACATCCCAGATGTTAGGTTGCGTTAGGTTAGGATATACAACGTTATAGATGTATATAATGTCCCCATCGAGAAGTAGGCGACGACACGCCAGGAATGTTGTAAAATATTACACCCGAGATGTTAGGTTCCCTTAGGATAGGATATATGACGTTATAGATGTATATAACGTCCCCATCCAGAAGTAAGCGACGACACGCCAGGAATGTTGTAAAATATTACATCCCAGATGTTAGGTTGCGTTAGGTTAGAATATACCACGTTATTGACGTATATAATGTCCCCATCGAGAAGCAGGCGACGACACGACAGGAATGTTGTAAAATATTACATCCCAGATGTTAATTTGCGTTAGGTTAGAATATACCACGTTATTGACGTATATAATGTCCCCATCGAGAAGCAGGCGACGACACGACAGGAATGTTGTAAAATATTACATCCCAGATGTTAGGTTGCGTTAGGTTAGAATATACAACGTTATAGACGTATATAATGTCCCCATCGAGAAGCAGGCGACGACACGACAGGAATGTTGTAAAATATTACATTCGACATGTTAGGTTGCCTTAGGTTAGGATATATGACGGTATAGATGTATATAATGTCCCCATCCAGAAGTAGGCGACGACACGCCAGGAATGTTGTAAAATATTACATCCCAGATGTTAGGTTGCGTTAGGTTAGAATATACAACGTTATAGATGTATATAATGTCCCCATCGAGAAGCAGGCGACGACACGACAGGAATGTTGTAAAATATTACATTCGACATGTTAGGTTGCCTTAGGCTAGGATATATATCGTTATAGACGTATACAATGTTCCCACCGAGAAGTAGGGACCGACATGACAGGAATGTTGTAAAATATTGCATCCGAGATGTTAGGTTGCCTTAGGTTAGGATATACAACGTTATAGATGTATATAATGTCCCCATCGAGAAGTAGGCGACGACACGCCAGGAATGTTGTAAAATATTACACCCGAGATGTTAGGTTCCCTTAGGTTAGGATATATGACGTTATAGATGTATATAATGTCCCCATCGAGAAGTAGGCGACGACACGCCAGGAATGTTGTAAAATATAACATCCCAGATGTTAGGTTGCGTTAGGTTAGAGTATACAACGTTATAGACGTATATAATGTCCCCATCGAGAAGCAGGCGACGACACGACAGGAATGTTGTACAATATTATATTCGACATGTTAGGTTGCCTTAGGCTAGAATATATATCGTTATAGACGTATACAATGTTCCCACCGAGAAGTAGGGACCGACATGCTAGGAATGTTGTAAAATATTACATCCCAGACGTTAGGTTGCGTTAGGTTGGAATATACAACGTTATAGACGTATATAATGTCCCCATCGAGAAGCAGGCGACGACACGACAGGAACGTTGTAAAATATTACATTCGACATGTTAGGTAGCCTTAGGCTAGAATATATATCGTTATAGACGTATACAATGTTCCCACCGAGAAGTAGGGACCGACATGCCAGGAATGCTGTAAAATATTACATCCGAGATGTTAGGTTGCCTTAGGTTAGGATATACAACGTTATAGATGTATACAATGTCCCCATCGAGAAGTAGGCGACGACACGCCAGGAATGTTGTAAAATATTACATTCTACATGTTGGGTTGCCTTAGGCTAGGATATATATCGTTATAGACGTATACATTGTTTCCACCGAGAAGTAGGGACCGACATGCCAGGAATGTTGTAAAATATTACATCCGAGATGTTAGGTTGCCTTAGGTTAGGATATATATCGTTATAGACGTATATAATGTTCCCACCGAGACGTGGGGACCGACATGCCAGGGATCTTGTAAAATATTACATCCCAGATTTAGGTTGCTTTAGGTTAGGATATTCAACGTTATAGACGTATATAATGTCCCCATCGAGAAGTGGGCGACGATCCACCAGGAATGTTGTAAAATATTACATCCCAGATGTTAGGCTGCGTTAGGTTAGTATATACAAGGTTATAGACGTATATAATGTCCCCATCGAGAATCAGGCGACGACACGCCAGAATGTTGTAGAATATTACATCCGAGATGTTAGGTTGCCTTAGGTTAGGATATACAACGTTATAGATGGTTATAATGTCCCCATCGAGAAGTAGGCGACGACACGCCAGGAATGTTGTAAAATATAACATCCCAGATGTTAGGTTGCGTTAGGTTAGAATATACACCGTTATAGACGTATATAATGTCCCCATCGAGAAGCAGGCGACGACACGACAGGAATGTTGTAAAATATTACATTCGACATGTTAGGTTGCCTTAGGCTAGAATATATATCGTTATAGACGTATACAATGTTCCCGCCGAGAAGTAGGGACCGACATGCCAGGAATGTTGTAAAATATTACATCCGAGATGTTAGGTTGCCTTAGGTTAGGATATACAACGTTATAGATGTGTAGAATGTCCCCATCGAGAAGCAGGCGACGACACGCCAGGAATGTTGTAAAATATTACATTCTACATGTTGGGTTGCCTTAGGCTAGGATATATATCGTTATAGACGTATACATTGTTTCCACCGAGAAGTAGGGACCGACATGCCAGGAATGTTGTAAAATATTACATCCGAGATGTTAGGTTGCCTTAGGTTAGGATATATATCGTTATAGACGTATATAAGGTTCCCACCGAGACGTGGGGACCGACATGCCAGGGATCTTGTAAAATATTACATCCCAGATGTTAGGTTGCTTTAGGTTAGGATATTCAACGTTATAGACGTATATAATGTCCCCATCGAGAAGCGGGCGACGACCCACCAGGTCTGATGTAAAATATTACATCCCAGATTTTAGGTTGCGTTAGGTTAGTATATACAAGGTTATAGACGTATATAATGTCCCCATCGAGAAGCAGGCGACGACACGCCAGAATGTTGTAAAATATTACATCCGAGATGTTAGGTTGCGTTAGGTTAGGATATACAACGTTATAGACGTACATAAAGTCCCCATCGAGAAGCAGGCGACGACACGCCAGGAATGTTGTAATATATAACATCCGAGATGTTATGTTGCCATACGTTAGGATATGTAACGTTATAGACGTATATAATGTTCCCACCGAAAAGTAGCAGCCGAAGCGCCAGGAATGTTGTAAAATATTACATCCGAGATGTTAGGTTGCCTTAGGTTAGGATATATATCGTTATAGACGTATAGAATGTTCCCACCGAGAAGTAGGGGCCGACGCGTCAGCAATGTTGTAAAATATTACCCCCGAGATGTTAGGTTCCCTTAGGTTAGGATATACAACGTTATAGGCGTATAGAATGTTCCCACCGAGAAGTAGGGACCGACATGCCAGGAATGTTGTAAAATATTACATCCGAGATGTTAGGTTGCCTTAGGTTAGGGTATATATGGTTACAGACGTATATAATGTTCCCACCGAGATGTAGTGACCGACATGCCAGGAATGTTGTAAAATATTACATCCGAGATGTTAGGTTGCCTTAGGTTAGGATATATATCGTTATAGACGTATATAATGATCCCACCGAGACGTAGGGACCGACATGCCAGGAAAGTATCAAAATATTACATCCGATATGTTAGGTTCCTTTAGGTTAGGATATATGACGTTATAGATGTATATAATGTCCACATCCAGAAGTAGGCGACGACACGCCAGGAATGTTGTAAAATATTACATCCCAGATGTTAGGTTGCGTTAGGTTAGAATATACAACGTTATAGACGTATATAATGTTCCCACCGAAAAGTAGCAGCCGAAGCGCCAGGAATGTTGTAAAATATTACATCCGAGATGTTAGGTTGCCTTAGGTTAGGATATATATCGTTATAGACGTATAGAATGTTCCCACTCAGAAGTAGGGGCCGACGCGTCAGCAATGTTGTAAAATATTACACCCGAGATGTTAGGTTCCCTTAGGTTAGGATATACAACGTTATAGACGTATAGAATGTTCCCACCGAGAAGTAGGGACCGACATGCCAGGAATGTTGTAAAATATTACATCCGAGATGTTAGGTTGCCTTAGGTTAGGGTATATATCGTTACAGACGTATATAATGTTCCCACCCAGATGTAGTGACCGACATGCCAGGAATGTTGTAAAATATTACATCCGAGATGTTAGGTTGCCTTAGGTTAGGATATATATCGTTATAGACGTATATAATGATCCCACCGAGACGTAGGGACCGACATGCCAGGAAAGTATCAAAATATTACATCCGATATGTTAGGTTCCTTTAGGTTAGGATATATGACGTTATAGATGTATATAATGTCAACATCCAGAAGTAGGCGACGACACGCCAGGAATGTTGTAAAATATTACATCCCAGATGTTAGGTTGCGTTAGGTTAGAATATACCACGTTATTGACCTATATAATGTCCCCATCGAGAAGCAGGCGACGACACGACATGAATGTTGTAAAATATTACATTCGACATGTTAGGTTGCCTTAGGCTAGGATATATATCGTTATAGACGTATAGAATGTTCCCACCGAGAAGCAGGCGACGACACGACAGGAATGTTGTAAAATATTACATCCCAGATGTTAGGTTGCGTTAGGTTAGGATATACAACGTTATAGATGTATATAATGTCCCCATCGAGAAGTAGGCGACGACACGCCAGGAATGTTGTAAAATATTACACCCGAGATGTTAGGTTCCCTTAGGATAGGATATATGACGTTATAGATGTATATAACGTCCCCATCCAGAAGTAAGCGACGACACGCCAGGAATGTTGTAAAATATTACATCCCAGATGTTAGGTTGCGTTAGGTTAGAATATACCACGTTATTGACGTATATAATGTCCCCATCGAGAAGCAGGCGACGACACGACAGGAATGTTGTAAAATATTACATCCCAGATGTTAATTTGCGTTAGGTTAGAATATACCACGTTATTGACGTATATAATGTCCCCATCGAGAAGCAGGCGACGACACGACAGGAATGTTGTAAAATATTACATCCCAGATGTTAGGTTGCGTTAGGTTAGAATATACAACGTTATAGACGTATATAATGTCCCCATCGAGAAGCAGGCGACGACACGACAGGAATGTTGTAAAATATTACATTCGACATGTTAGGTTGCCTTAGGTTACGATATATGACGGTATAGATGTATATAATGTCCCCATCCAGAAGTAGGCGACGACACGCCAGGAATGTTGTAAAATATTACATCCCAGATGTTAGGTTGCGTTAGGTTAGAATATACAACGTTATAGATGTATATAATGTCCCCATCGAGAAGCAGGCGACGACACGACAGGAATGTTGTAAAATATTACATTCGACATGTTAGGTTGCCTTAGGCTAGGATATATATCGTTATAGACGTATACAATGTTCCCACCGAGAAGTAGGGACCGACATGACAGGAATGTTGTAAAATATTGCATCCGAGATGTTAGGTTGCCTTAGGTTAGGATATACAACGTTATAGATGTATATAATGTCCCCATCGAGAAGTAGGCGACGACACGCCAGGAATGTTGTAAAATATTACACCCGAGATGTTAGGTTCCCTTAGGTTAGGATATATGACGTTATAGATGTATATAATGTCCCCATCGAGAAGTAGGCGACGACACGCCAGGAATGTTGTAAAATATAACATCCCAGATGTTAGGTTGCGTTAGGTTAGAGTATACAACGTTATAGACGTATATAATGTCCCCATCGAGAAGCAGGCGACGACACGACAGGAATGTTGTACAATATTATATTCGACATGTTAGGTTGCCTTAGGCTAGAATATATATCGTTATAGACGTATACAATGTTCCCACCGAGAAGTATGGACCGACATGCTAGGAATGTTGTAAAATATTACATCCCAGACGTTAGGTTGCGTTAGGTTGGAATATACAACGTTATAGACGTATATAATGTCCCCATCGAGAAGCAGGCGACGACACGACAGGAACGTTGTAAAATATTACATTCGACATGTTAGGTAGCCTTAGGCTAGAATATATATCGTTATAGACGTATACAATGTTCCCACCGAGAAGTAGGGACCGACATGCCAGGAATGCTGTAAAATATTACATCCGAGATGTTAGGTTGCCTTAGGTTAGGATATACAACGTTATAGATGTATACAATGTCCCCATCGAGAAGTAGGCGACGACACGCCAGGAATGTTGTAAAATATTACATTCTACATGTTGGGTTGCCTTAGGCTAGGATATATATCGTTATAGACGTATACATTGTTTCCACCGAGAAGTAGGGACCGACATGCCAGGAATGTTGTAAAATATTACATCCGAGATGTTAGGTTGCCTTAGGTTAGGATATATATCGTTATAGACGTATATAATGTTCCCACCGAGACGTGGGGACCGACATGCCAGGGATCTTGTAAAATATTACATCCCAGATTTAGGTTGCTTTAGGTTAGGATATTCAACGTTATAGACGTATATAATGTCCCCATCGAGAAGTGGGCGACGATCCACCAGGAATGTTGTAAAATATTACATCCCAGATGTTAGGCTGCGTTAGGTTAGTATATACAAGGTTATAGACGTATATAATGTCCCCATCGAGAATCAGGCGACGACACGCCAGAATGTTGTAGAATATTACATCCGAGATGTTAGGTTGCCTTAGGTTAGGATATACAACGTTATAGATGGTTATAATGTCCCCATCGAGAAGTAGGCGACGACACGCCAGGAATGTTGTAAAATATAACATCCCAGATGTTAGGTTGTGTTAGGTTAGAATATACAACGTTATAGACGTATATAATGTCCCCATCGAGAAGCAGGCGACGACACGACAGGAATGTTGTAAAATATTACATTCGACATGTTAGGTTGCCTTAGGCTAGAATATATATCGTTATAGACGTATACAATGTTCCCACCGAGAAGTAGGGACCGACATGCTAGGAATGTTGTAAAATATTACATCCCAGATGTTAGGTTGCGTTAGGTTAGGATATACAACGTTATAGACGTATATAATGTCCCCATCGAGAAGTAGGCGACGACACGCCAGGAATGTTGTAAAATATTACACCCGAGATGTTAGGTTCCCTTAGGTTAGGATATACAACGTTATAGACGTATATAATGTCCCCATCGAGAAGCAGGCGACGACACGACAGGAACGTTGTAAAATATTACATTCGTCATGTTAGGTTGCCTTAGGCTAGAATATATATCGTTATAGACGTATACAATGTTCCCACCGAGAAGTAGGGACCGACATGCCAGGAATGTTGTAAAATATTACATCCGAGATGTTAGGTTGCCTTAGGTTAGGATATACAACGTTATAGATGTATATAATGTCCCCATCGAGAAGTAGGCGACGACACGCCAGTAATGTTGTAAAATATTACATTCTACATGTTGGGTTGCCTTAGGCTAGGATATATATCGTTATAGGCGTATACATTGTTTCCACCGAGAAGTAGGGACCGGCATGCCAGGAATGATGTAAAATATTACATCCGAGATGCTAGGTTGCTTTAGGTTATGATATATATCGTTATAGACGTATATAATGTTCCCACCGAGACGTGGGGACCGACATGGCAGGGATCTTGTAAAATATTACATCCCAGATGTTAGGTTGCTTTAGGTTAGGATATTCAACGTTATAGACGTATATAATGTCCCCATCGAGAAGCGGGCGACGACCCACCAGGAATGTTGTAAAATAGTACATCCGAGATGTTATGTTGCCTTACGACAGGATATATAACGTTACAGACGTATATGATGTTCCCACCGAGAAGTACGCGCTCACACGCCAGAAATGTTGTCAAATATTACATCCGAGCCGTCAGGTTGCCTTAGGCTAGCATATATAACGTTGTAAGCGTATATAATGTTACCACCGTGAACTACGGGCCGACACGTCAGGAATGATGTAAAATATTACATTCGACATGTTAGGTCGCCTTAGGCTAGGATATATATCGCTATAAACGTATCTGATGTTACCACCGAGAAGTGCGGGTTAACACGCCAGGAATGTTATCAAATATTACATCCGAGATGTTAGGTTGCCTTAGGCTAGGATATATAACGTTATAGACGTATACAATATTTCCACCGAGGAATAGCGGCCGACGCGTCAGGAATGTTGTAAAATATTACACCCGAGATGTTAGGTTCCCTTAGGTTAGGATATATGACGTTATAGATGTATATAATGTCCCCATCCAGAAGTAGGCGGCGACACGTCAGGAATGTTGTAAAATATTACTTCCCAGATGTTAGGTTGCGTTAGGTTAGAATATACAACGTTTTAGACGTATATAATGTCTCCATCGAGAAGCAGGCGACGACACGACAGGAATGTTGTAAAATATTACATTCGACATGTTAGGTTGCCTTAGGCTAGTATATATATCGTTATAGACGTATACAATGTTCCCACCGAGAAGTAGGGCCCGACATGCCAGGAATGTTGTAAAATATTACATCCGAAATGTAAGGTTCCCTTAGGTTAGGATATATATCGTTATAGACGTATATAACGTTCCCACCGAGACGTAGGGACCGACATGCCAGGAATGTTGTAAAATATTACATCCCAGATGTTAGGTTGCGTTAGGTTAGGATATACAACGTTATAGACGTACATAAAGTCCCCATCGAGAAGTAGGCGACGACACGCCAGGAATGTTGTAAAATATTACACCCGAGATGTTAGGTTCCGTTAGGTTAGGATATATGACGTTATAGATGTATATAATGTCCACATCCAGAAGTAGGCGACGACACGCCAGGAATGTTGTAAAATATTACATTCTACAAGTTAGGTTCCCTTAGGTTATGATATAGAACGTTATATACGTATAGAATGTTCCGACCGAGAAATAGGGGCCGACGCGTCAACAATGTTGTAAAATATTACACACGAGATGTTAGGTTCCCTTAGGTTAGGATATACAACGTTATAAACGTATAGAATGTTCCCACCGAGAAGTAGGGACCGACATGCCAGGAATGTTGTAAAATATTACATCCGAGATGTTAGGTTGCCTTAGGTTAGGGTATATATCGCTACAGACGTATATAATGTTCCTACCGAGATGTAGTGACCGACATGCCAGGAATGTTGTAAAATATTACATCCCAGATGTTAGGTTGCGTTAGGTTAGAATATACAACGTTATAGATGTATATAATGTTCCCATCGAGAAGTAGGCGACGACACGCCAGGAATGTTGTAAAATATTACATTCTGCATGTTGTGTTGCCTTAGGCTAGGATATATATCGTTATAGACGTATATATTGTTTCCACCGAGAAGTAGGGACCGACATGCCAGGAATGTTGTAAAATATTACATCCGAGATGTTAGGTTGCTTTAGGTTATGATATATAGCGTTATAGACGTATATAATGTTCCCACCGAGAAGTAGGGGCCTACGTGCGAGGAATGTAGTAAAATATTACATCCGAGATGTTAGGTTGCCTTAGGTTAGGATATATAACGTTATAGACGTATATAATGTTACCATAGAGAACTAGGCACTTGCATGCCAGGAATGTTGTAAATTATTACGGTAGAGATGATAGGTTGCCTTAGTTTAGGATATATTACGTTATTGACTTATATAATGTTCCCACCGTAAGTAGGGGCCGACGCGCCAGGAATGTTGTAAAATATTACATTCGACATGTTAGGTTGCCTTAAGCTAGGATATATAGCTTTATAGACGTATGTAATATTCCCACCGAGAAGTAGGTGCCGAAGCGCCAGGAATGTTGTAAAATATTACATTCGACACGTTAGCTTGTCTTAGTCTAGGATATATAGCGTTATAGACGTATATAATGTTCCCACCGAGAAGTAGGGGCCAGCGCGCCAGGAATGTAGTAAAATATTACATCTTAGATGTTAGGTTGCCTTAGGCTAGGATATATAACGTTATAGATGTATATACTGTTCCCACCGAGAAGTAGGAGCCGACATGCCAGGAATGTTGTAAAATATTACAATCGACATGTTAGGATTGCCTTAGGCTAGGATATATAACGTTATAGACGTATATAATGTTCCCACCGAGAAGTAGGAGCCGACGAGCCAGGAATGTTGTAAAATATTACGCACGACATGTTAGGTTACCCTAGACTAGGATATATAGCGTTATAGACGTATATAATGGTCCCACCGAGAAGTGGGGGCCGACTAGCCAGGAATGTTATAAAATATTACATTCGAAAGATTAGGTTGCCTTAGGCTAGGAGATATAGCGTTATAGACGTATATAATGTTCCCACCGAGAAGTGGGGGCCGACGTGCCAGGAATGTAGTTAAATATTACACCCGAGATGTTAGGTTGCCATACGCTAGGATATATAACGTTATAGACGTATATAATGTTACCACAGAGATATAGGTACTTGCATGCCAGGAATGTTGTAAAATTGTACGGTAGAGATGTTAGGTTGCCTTAGGTTAGGATATATAACGTTATGGACGTATATAATGTTCCCACCGAGAAGTAAGAGCGGACGAGCCAGGAATGTTGTAAAATATTACATTCGACATATTAGGTTGCCTTAGGCTAGGATATATAACGTTATTGACTTATATAATGTTCCAACCGAGAAGTAGGGGCCGACGCGCTAGGAATGTTGTAAAATATTACATTCGACCTGTTAGGATTGCCTTACGCTAGGATATATAACGTTATAGACGTATATGATATTCCCAGCGAGAAGTACGGGCCCACACGCCAGGAATGTTGTCAAATATTACATCCGAGATGTTAGGTTCCCTGAGGTTAGCATATACAACGTTATAGACGTATATAATGTTCCCACCGAGAAGTAGGGACCGACATGCCAGGAATGTTGTAAAATATTACATCCGAGATGTTAGCTTGCTTTAGGTTAGGATATATATCGTTATAGACTTATATAATGTTCCCACCGAGACGTGGGGACCGACATGCCAGGAATGTTGCAAAATATTACATCCCAGAAGTTATGTTGCTTTAGGTTAGGATATATATCGTTATAGACTTATATTACGTTCCCACCCAGACGTGGGGACCGACATGCCAGGAATGTTGTAAAATATTACATCCCAGAAGTTAGGTTGCTTTGGGTTAGGATATACAACGTTATAGACGTATATAATGTCCCCATCGAGAAGCAGGTGACGACACGCCAGGAATGTTGTAAAATATTACATCCGAGATGTTAGGTTGCCTTAGGTTAGGATATACAACGTTATAGATGTTTATAATGTCCCCATCGCGAAGTAGGCGACGACACGCCAGGAATGTTGTAAAATATTACTTTCGACATGTTAGGTTGCCTTAGGCTAGGATATGTAACGTTATAGACGTATATAATGTTCACACCGAGAAATAGGGGCCGACGCGTCAGGAATGTTGTAAAATATTACATCCCAGAAGTTGGGTTGCTTTGGGTTAGGATATAGAACGTTATAGACGTATATAGTGTTCCCTTCGAGAAGCAGGCGACGACACGCCAGAATGTTCTAAAATATTACATCCGAGTTGTTAGGTTGCTTTAGGACAGGATATATATCGTTATAGACTTATATAATGTTCCCACCGAGACGTGGGGACCGACATGCCAGGAATGTTGTAAAATATTACATCCCAGAAGTTAGGTTGCTTTGGGTTAGGATATATAACGTTATAGACGTATATAATATTCCCACCGAGAAATAGGGGCCGACACGTCAGGAATGTTGTAAAATATTACATCCGATATGTTAGGTTGCCTTAGGTTAGGATGTACAACGTTATAGATGTATATAATGTCCCCATCCAGAAGTAGGTGACGACACACCAGGAATGTTGTACAATATTACATGCGACATGTTAGGTTGCCTTAGGCTAGGATATATAACGTTGTAGACGTATATAATATTCCCACCGAGAAATAGGGGCCGACGCGTCAGGAATGTTGTAAAATATTACATCCCAGATGTTAGGTTGCGTTAGGTTAGGATATACAACGTTATAGACGTATATAATGTCCCCTTTGAGAAGCAGGCGACGACACGCCAGAATGTTGTAAAATATTACATTCGACATGTTAGGTTGCCTTAGGCTAGGATATGTCACGTTATAGACGTATATAATATTCCCCCCGAGAAATAGGGGCCGACGCGTCAGGAATGTTGCAAAATATTACACCCGAAATGTTAGGTTCCCTTAGGTTAGGATATACAACGTTATAGACGTATATAATATTCCCACCGAGAAATAGGGGCCGACGCATCAGGAATGTTGTAAAATATTACACCCGAAATGTTAGGTTCCCTTAGGTTAGGATATACAACGTTATAGACGTATAGAATGTTCCCACCGAGATGTAGGGACCGACATGCCAGGAATGTTCTAAAATATTACATTCGAGTTGTTTGGTTGCTTTAGGTTAGGATATATATCGTTATAGACTTATATAATGTTCCCACCGAGACGTGGGGACCGACATACCAGGAATGTTGTAAAATATTACATCCCAGAAGTTTGGTTGCTTTCGGTTAGCATATACAACGTTATAGACGTATATAATGTCCCCATCAAGAAGAAGGCGACGACACGCCAGAATGTTGTAAAATATTACGTCCGAGATGTTAGGTTCCCTTAGGTTAGGATATACAAAGTTATAGACGTATCTAATGTCCCCATCGAGAAGCAGGCGACGACACGCCAGAATGTTGTAAAATATTACATCCGATATGTTAGGTTGCCTTAGGCTAGGATATATAACGTTATAGACGTATATAATGTCCCCATCCAGAAGTAGGTGACGACACACCAGGAATGTTGTACAATATTACATCCGATATGTTAGGTTGCCTTAGGTTGGGATGTACAACGTTATAGATGTATATAATGTCCCCATCCAGAAGTAGGTGACGACACACCAGGAATGTTGTACAATATTACATTCGACATGTTAGGTTGCCTTAGGCTAGGATATCTAACCTTATAGACGTATATAATGTTACCACCGAGAACTACGGGCCGACACGACAGGAATGATGTAAAATATTACATTCGACATGTTAGGTCGCCTTAGGCTAGGATATATAACGTTGTGGACGTATATAATATTCCCACCGAGAAATAGGGGCCGTCGCGTCAGGAATGTTGTAAAATATTACATCCCAGATGTTAGGTTGCGTTAGGTTAGGATATACAACGTTATAGACGTATATAATGTCCCCTTCGAGAAGCAGGCGACGACACGCCAGAATGTTGTAAAATATTACATTCGACATGTTGGGTTGCCTTAGGCTAGGATATATAACGTTATAGACGTATATAATATTCCCACCGAGAAATAGGGGCCGACGCGTCAGGAATGTTGTAAAATATTACATCCCAGATGTTAGGTTGCGTTAGGTAAGGATATACAACGTTATAGACGTATATAATGTCCCCATCGAGAAGCAGGCGACGACACGGCAGAATGTTGTAAAATATTACATTCGACATGTTGGGTTGCCTTAGGCTAGGATATATAACGTTATAGACGTATATAATATTCCCACCGAGAAATAGGGGCCGACGCGTCAGGACTGTTGTAAAATATTACACCCGAGATGTTAGGTTGCTTTAGGTTAGGATATATATCGTTATAGACGTATATAATGTCCAGATCGAGACGTGGGGACCGACACGCCAGAATGTTGTAAAATATTACATCCGAGATGTTAGGTTGCCTTAGGCTAGTATATATATCGTTATAGACGTATACATTTTGCCACCGAGAAGTAGGGACCGACATGCCAGGAATGTTGTTACATATTACATCCGAAATGTTAGGTTGCCTTAGGTTAGGATGTACAACGTTATAGATGTATATAATGTCCCCATCCAGAAGTAGATGACGACACGCCAGGAATGTTGTACAATATTACATGCGACATTATAGGTTGCCTTAGGCTAGGATATCTATCCTTATAGACGTATATAATGTTATCACCGAGAACTACGGGCCGACACGTCAGGAATGATGTAAAATATTACATTCGACATGTTAGGTCGCCTTATGCTAGGATATATAACGTGATAGACGTATATAATGTTCCCACCGAGAAATAGGGGCCGACGCGTCATGAATGTTGTAAAATATTACATCCCAGATGTTAGGTTGCGTTGGCTTAGGATATACAACGTTATAGACGTATATAATGTCCCCATCGAGAAGCAGGCGACGACACGCCAGGAATGTTGTAAAATATTACATCCGAGATGTTAGGTTGCCTTAGGCTAGGATATATAACGTTATAGACGTATATAATATTCCCACCGAGAAATAGGGCCGATGCGTCAGGAATGTTGTAAAATATTACATCCGATATGTTAGGTTGCCTTAGGTTAGGATGTACAATGTTATAGATGTATATAATGTCCCCATCCAGAAGTAGGTGACGACACACCAGGAATGTTGTACAATATTACATGCGACATGTCAGCTTGCCTTAGGCTAGGATATCTAACCTTATAGACGTATATAATGTTACCACCGAGAACTACGGGCCGACACGACAGGAATGATGTAAAATATTACATTTGACATGTTAGGTCGCCTTAGGCTAGGATATATAACGTTGTAGACGTATATAATATTCCCACCGAGAAATAGGGGCCGACGCGTCACGAATGTTGTAAAATATTACATCCCAGATGTTAGGTTGCGTTAGGTTAGGATATACAACGTTATAGACGTATATAATGTCCCCTTTGAGATGTAGGCGACGACACGCCAGGAATGTTGTAAAATATTACATTCGACATGTTGGGTTGCCTTAGGCTAGGATATATAACCTTATAGACGTATATAATATTCCCACCGAAAAATAGGGGCCGACGCGTCAGGAATGTTGTAAAATATTACATCCCAGATGTTAGGTTGCGTTAGGTAAGGATATACAACGTTATAGACGTATATAATGTCCCCATCGAGAAGCAGGCGACGACACGGCAGAATGTTGTAAAATATTACATTCGACATGTTGGGTTGCCTTAGGCTAGGATATATAACGTTATAGACGTATATAATATTCCCACCGAGAAATAGGGGCCGACGCGTCAGGACTGTTGTAAAATATTACACCCGAGATGTTAGGTTGCTTTAGGTTAGGATATATATCGTTATAGACGTATATAATGTCCAGATCGAGACGTGGGGACCGACACGCCAGAATGTTGTAAAATATTACATCCGAGATGTTAGGTTGCCTTAGGCTAGTATATATATCGTTATAGACGTATACATTTTGCCACCGAGAAGTAGGGACCGACATGCCAGGAATGTTGTTACATATTACATCCGAAATGTTAGGTTGCCTTAGGTTAGGATGTACAACGTTATAGATGTATATAATGTCCCCATCCAGAAGTAGATGACGACACGCCAGGAATGTTGTACAATATTACATGCGACATTATAGGTTGCCTTAGGCTAGGATATCTATCCTTATAGACGTATATAATGTTATCACCGAGAACTACGGGCAGACACGTCAGGAATGATGTAAAATATTACATTCGACATGTTAGGTCGCCTTATGCTAGGATATATAACGTGATAGACGTATATAATGTTCCCACCGAGAAATAGGGGCCGACGCGTCATGAATGTTGTAAAATATTACATCCCAGATGTTAGGTTGCGTTGGCTTAGGATATACAACGTTATAGACGTATATAATGTCCCCATCGAGAAGCAGGCGACGACACTCCAGAATGTTGTAAAATATTACATTCGACATGTTAGGTTGCCTTAGGCTAGGATATATAACGTTATAGACGTATATAATATTCCCACCGAGAAATAGGGGCCGACGCGTCAGGACTGTTGTAAAATATTACATCCGATATGTTAGGTTGCCTTAGGCTCGGATATATAACGTTATAGACGTATATAATGTCCCCATCGAGAAGCAGGCGACGACACGCCAGGAATGTTATAAAATAGTACACACGAGTTGTTAGGTTGCTTTAGGTTAGGATATATATCGTTATAGACTTATATAATGTTCCCACCGAGACGTGGGGAACGACATGCCAGGAATGTTGTAAAATATTACATCCCAGATGTAAGGTTGCGTTAGGTTAGGATATACAACGTTATAGACGTATATAATGTACCCTTCGAGAAGCAGGCGACGACACGCCAGAATGTTGTAAATTATTACATTCGACATGTTGGGATGCCTTAGGCTAGGATATATAACGTTATAGACGTATATAATATTCCCACCGAGAAATAGGGGCCGACGCGTCAGGAATGTTGTAAAATATTAGACCCGAGATGTTAGGTTCCCTTAGGTTAGTATATACAATGTTATAGACGTATAGAATGTCCCCACCGAGATGTAGGGACCGACATGCCAGGAATGTTGTAAAATATTACACACGAGTTGTTAGGTTGCTTTAGGTTAGGATATATATCGCTATAGACTTATATAATGTTCCTACCGAGACGTGGGGACCGACATGCCAGGAATGTTGTAAAATATTACATCCCAGAAGTTAGGTTGCTTTGGGTTAGGATATACAACGTTATAGACGTATACAATGTCCCCATCGAGATGCAGGCGACGACACGCCAGGAATGTTGAAAAATATTACATCCGATATGTTAGGTTGCTTTAGGTTAGGATATACAACGTTATAGACGTATATAATGTCCCCTTTGAGAAGCAGGCGACGACACGCCAGAATGTTATAAAATATTACATTCGACATGTTAGGTTGCCTTAGGCTAGGATGTATAACGTTATAGACGTATATAATATTCCCACCGAGAAATAGGGGCCGACGCGTCAGGAATGTTGTAAAATATTACATCAGATATGTTAGGTTGCCTTAGGCTAGGATATATAACGTTATAGACGCATATAATATTCCCACCGAGAAATAGGGGCCGACGCGTCAGGAATGTTGCAAAATATTACACCCGAAATGTTAGGTTCCCTTAGGTTAGGATATACAACGTTATAGACGTATAGAATGTCCACACCGAGATGTAGGGACCGACATGCCAGGAATGTTCTAAAATATTACATCCGAGTTGTTAGGTTCCTTTAGGTTAGGATATATATCGTTATAGACTTATATAATGTTCCCACCGAGACGTGGGGACCGACATGCCAGGAATGTTGTAAAATATTACATCCCAGAAGTTAGGTTGCTTTGGGTTAGGATATACAACGTTATAGACGTATATAATGTCCCCATCGAGAAGCAGGCGACGACACGCCAGGAATGTTGTAAAATATTACATCCGAGATGTTAGGTTGCCTTAGGCTAGGATATATAACGTTATAGACGTATATAATATTCCCACCGAGAAATAGGGCCGATGCGTCAGGAATGTTGTAAAATATTACATCCGATATGTTAGGTTGCCTTAGGTTAGGATGTACAATGTTATAGATGTATATAATGTCCCCATCCAGAAGTAGGTGACGACACACCAGGAATGTTGTACAATATTACATGCGACATGTCAGCTTGCCTTAGGCTAGGATATCTAACCTTATAGACGTATATAATGTTACCACCGAGAACTACGGGCCGACACGACAGGAATGATGTAAAATATTACATTTGACATGTTAGGTCGCCTTAGGCTAGGATATATAACGTTGTAGACGTATATAATATTCCCACCGAGAAATAGGGGCCGACGCGTCACGAATGTTGTAAAATATTACATCCCAGATGTTAGGTTGCGTTAGGTTAGGATATACAACGTTATAGACGTATATAATGTCCCCTTTGAGATGTAGGCGACGACACGCCAGGAATGTTGTAAAATATTACATTCGACATGTTGGGTTGCCTTAGGCTAGGATATATAACCTTATAGACGTATATAATATTCCCACCGAAAAATAGGGGCCGACGCGTCAGGAATGTTGTAAAATATTACATCCCAGATGTTAGGTTGCGTTAGGTTAGGACATACAACGTTATAGACGTATATAATGTCCCCTTTGAGAAGCAGGCGACGACACTCCAGAATGTTGTAAAATATTACATTCGACATGTTAGGTTGCCTTAGGCTAGGATATGTAACGTTATAGACGTATATAATATTCCCCCCGAGAAATAGGGGCCGACGCGTCAGGAATGTTGCAAAATATTACACCCGAAATGTTAGGTTCCCTTAGGTTAGGATATACAACGTTATAGACGTATAGAATGTTCCCACCGAGATGTATGGACCGACATGCCAGGAATGTTGTAAAATATTACACACGAGTTGTTAGGTTGCTTTAGGTTAGGATATATATCGTTATAGACTTATATAATGTTCCTACCGAGACGTGGGGACCGACATGCCAGGAATGTTGCAAAATATTACATCAGAGAAGTTAGGTTGCTTTGGGTTAGGATATACAACGTTATAGACGTATATAATTTCCCCATCGAGAAGCAGGCGACGACACGCCACGAATGTTGTAAAATATTACATCCGAGATGTTATGCTGCCTTACGTTAGGATATATAACGTTATAGACGTATATAATATTCTTACCGAGAAATAGGGGCCGACGCGTCAGGAATGTTGTAAAATATCACACCCGAAATGTTAGGTTGCCTTAGGCTCGGATATATAACGTTATAGACGTATATAATGTCCCCATCGAGAAGCAGGCGACGACACGCCAGGAATGTTATAAAATAGTACACACGAGTTGTTAGGTTGCTTTAGGTTAGGATATATATTGTTATAGACTTATATAATGTTCCCACCGAGACGTGGGGAACGACATGCCAGGAATGTTGTAAAATATTACATCCCAGATGTAAGGTTGCGTTAGGTTAGGATATACAACGTTATAGACGTATATAATGTCCCCTTCGAGAAGCAGGCGACGACACGCCAGAATGTTGTAAATTATTACATTCGACATGTTGGGATGCCTTAGGCTAGGATATATAACGTTATAGACGTATATAATATTCCCACCGAGAAATAGGGGCCGACGCGTCAGGAATGTTGTAAAATATTAGACCCGAGATGTTAGGTTCCCTTAGGTTAGTATATACAATGTTATAGACGTATAGAATGTCCCCACCGAGATGTAGGGACCGACATGCCAGGAATGTTGTAAAATATTACACACGAGTTGTTAGGTTGCTTTAGGTTAGGATATATATCGCTATAGACTTATATAATGTTCCTACCGAGACGTGGGGACCGACATGCCAGGAATGTTGTAAAATATTACATCCCAGAAGTTAGGTTGCTTTGGGTTAGGATATACAACGTTATAGACGTATACAATGTCCCCATCGAGATGCAGGCGACGACACGCCAGGAATGTTGAAAAATATTACATCCGATATGTTAGGTTGCTTTAGGTTAGGATATACAACGTTATAGACGTATATAATGTCCCCTTTGAGAAGCAGGCGACGACACGCCAGAATGTTATAAAATATTACATTCGACATGTTAGGTTGCCTTAGGCTAGGATGTATAACGTTATAGACGTATATAATATTCCCACCGAGAAATAGGGGCCGACGCGTCAGGAATGTTGTAAAATATTACATCAGATATGTTAGGTTGCCTTAGGCTAGGATATTATACGTTATAGACGCATATAATATTCCCACCGAGAAATAGGGGCCGACGCGTCAGGAATGTTGCAAAATATTACACCCGAAATGATAGGTTCCCTTAGGTTAGGATATACAACGTTATAGACGTATAGAATGTCCACACCGAGATGTAGGGACCGACATGCCAGGAATGTTCTAAAATATTACATCCGAGTTGTTAGGTTCCTTTAGGTTAGGATATATATCGTTATAGACTTATATAATGTTCCCACCGAGACGTGGGGACCGACATGCCAGGAATGTTGTAAAATATTACATCCCAGACGTTAGGTTGCTTTGGGTTAGGATATACAACGTTATAGACGTATATAATGTCCCCTTCGAGAAGCAGGCGACGACACGCCAGAATGTTGTAAATTATTACATTCGACATGTTGGGATGCCTTAGGCTAGGATATATAACGTTATAGACGTATATAATATTCGCACCGAGAAATAGGGCCGATGCGTCAGGAATGTTGTAAAATATTACATCCGATATGTTAGGTTGCCTTAGGTTAGGATGTACAATGTTATAGATGTATATAATGTCCCCATCCAGAAGTAGGTGACGACACACCAGGAATGTTGTACAATATTACATGCGACATGTCAGCTTGCCTTAGGCTAGGATATCTAACCTTATAGACGTATATAATGTTACCACCGAGAACTACGGGCCGACACGACAGGAATGATGTAAAATATTACATTTGACATGTTAGGTCGCCTTAGGCTAGGATATATAACGTTGTAGACGTATATAATATTCCCACCGAGAAATAGGGGCCGACGCGTCACGAATGTTGTAAAATATTACATCCCAGATGTTAGGTTGCGTTAGGTTAGGATATACAACGTTATAGACGTATATAATGTCCCCTTTGAGATGTAGGCGACGACACGCCAGGAATGTTGTAAAATATTACATTCGACATGTTGGGTTGCCTTAGGCCAGGATATATAACCTTATAGACGTATATAATATTCCCACCGAAAAATAGGGGCCGACGCGTCAGGAATGTTGTAAAATATTACATCCCAGATGTTAGGTTGCGTTAGGTTAGGACATACAACGTTATAGACGTATATAATGTCCCCTTTGAGAAGCAGGCGACGACACTCCAGAATGTTGTAAAATATTACATTCGACATGTTAGGTTGCCTTAGGCTAGGATATGTAACGTTATAGACGTATATAATATTCCCCCCGAGAAATAGGGGCCGACGCGTCAGGAATGTTGCAAAATATTACACCCGAAATGTTAGGTTCCCTTAGGTTAGGATATACAACGTTATAGACGTATAGAATGTTCCCACCGAGATGTATGGACCGACATGCCAGGAATGTTGTAAAATATTACACACGAGTTGTTAGGTTGCTTTAGGTTAGGATATATATCGTTATAGACTTATATAATGTTCCTACCGAGACGTGGGGACCGACATGCCAGGAATGTTGCAAAATATTACATCAGAGAAGTTAGGTTGCTTTGGGTTAGGATATACAACGTTATAGACGTATATAATTTCCCCATCGAGAAGCAGGCGACGACACGCCACGAATGTTGTAAAATATTACATCCGAGATGTTATGTTGCCTTACGTTAGGATATATAACGTTATAGACGTATATAATATTCTTACCGAGAAATAGGGGCCGACGCGTCAGGAATGTTGTAAAATATCACACCCGAAATGTTAGGTTGCCTTAGGCTCGGATATATAATGTTATAGACGTATATAATGTCCCCATCGAGAAGCAGGCGACGACACGCCAGGAATGTTATAAAATAGTACACACGAGTTGTTAGGTTGCTTTAGGTTAGGATATATATCGTTATAGACTTATATAACGTTCCCACCGAGACGTGGGGAACGACATGCCAGGAATGTTGTAAAATATTACATCCCAGATGTAAGGTTGCGTTAGGTTAGGATATACAACGTTATAGACGTATATAATGTTCCCTTCGAGAAGCAGGCGACGACACGCCAGAATGTTGTAAATTATTACATTCGACATGTTGGGATGCCTTAGGCTAGGATATATAACGTTATAGACGTATATAATATTCCCACCGAGAAATAGGGACCGACGCGTCAGGAATGTTGTAAAATATTACATCAGATATGTTAGGTTGCCTTAGGCTAGGATATATAACGTTATAGACGCATATAATATTCCCACCGAGAAATAGGGGCCGACGCGTCAGGAATGTTGCAAAATATTACACCCGAAATGTTAGGTTCCCTTAGGTTAGGATATACAACGTTATAGACGTATGGAATGTCCACACCGAGATGTAGGGACCGACATGCCAGGAATGTTCTAAAATATTACATCCGAGTTGTTAGGTTCCTTTAGGTTAGGATATATATCGTTATAGACTTATATAATGTTCCCACCGAGACGTGGGGACCGACATGCCAGGAATGTTGTAAAATATTACATCCCAGAAGTTAGGTTGCTTTGGGTTAGGATATACAACGTTATAGACGTATATAATGTCCCCATCGAGAAGCAGGCGACGACACGCCAGGAATGTTGTAAAATATTACATCCGAGATGTTAGGTTGCCTTAGGCTAGGATATATAACGTTATAGACGTATATAATATTCCCACCGAGAAATAGGGCCGATGCGTCAGGAATGTTGTAAAATATTACATCCGATATGTTAGGTTGCCTTAGGTTAGGATGTACAATGTTATAGATGTATATAATGTCCCCATCCAGAAGTAGGTGACGACACACCAGGAATGTTGTACAATATTACATGCGACATGTCAGCTTGCCTTAGGCTAGGATATCTAACCTTATAGACGTATATAATGTTACCACCGAGAACTACGGGCCGACACGACAGGAATGATGTAAAATATTACATTTGACATGTTAGGTCGCCTTAGGCTAGGATATATAACGTTGTAGACGTATATAATATTCCTACCGAGACGTGGGGACCGACATGCCAGGAATGTTGTAAAATATTACATCCCAGAAGTTAGGTTGCTTTGGGTTAGGATATACAACGTTATAGACGTATACAATGTCCCCATCGAGATGCAGGCGACGACACGCCAGTAATGTTGAAAAATATTACATCCGCTATGTTAGGTTGCTTTAGGTTAGGATATACAACGTTATAGACGTATATAATGTCCCCTTTGAGAAGCAGGCGACGACACGCCAGAATGTTATAAAATATTACATTCGACATGTTAGGTTGCCTTAGGCTAGGATATATAACGTTATAGACGTATATAATATTCCCACCGAGAAATAGGGGCCGACGCGTCACGAATGTTGTAAAATATTACATCCCAGATGTTAGGTTGCGTTAGGTTAGGATATACAACGTTATAGACGTATATAATATTCTTACCGAGAAATAGGGGCCGACGCGTCAGGAATGTTGTAAAATATCACACCCGAAATGTTAGGTTGCCTTAGGCTCGGATATATAACGTTATAGACGTATATAATGTCCCCATCGAGAAGCAGGCGACGACACGCCAGGAATGTTATAAAATAGTACACACGAGTTGTTAGGTTGCTTTAGGTTAGGATATATATTGTTATAGACTTATATAATGTTCCCACCGAGACGTGGGGAACGACATGCCAGGAATGTTGTAAAATATTACATCCCAGATGTAAGGTTGCGTTAGGTTAGGATATACAACGTTATAGACGTATATAATGTCCCCTTCGAGAAGCAGGCGACGACACGCCAGAATGTTGTAAATTATTACATTCGACATGTTGGGATGCCTTAGGCTAGGATATATAACGTTATAGACGTATATAATATTCCCACCGAGAAATAGGGGCCGACGCGTCAGGAATGTTGTAAAATATTAGACCCGAGATGTTAGGTTCCCTTAGGTTAGTATATACAATGTTATAGACGTATAGAATGTCCCCACCGAGATGTAGGGACCGACATGCCAGGAATGTTGTAAAATATTACACACGAGTTGTTAGGTTGCTTTAGGTTAGGATATATATCGCTATAGACTTATATAATGTTCCTACCGAGACGTGGGGACCGACATGCCAGGAATGTTGTAAAATATTACATCCCAGAAGTTAGGTTGCTTTGGGTTAGGATATACAACGTTATAGACGTATACAATGTCCCCATCGAGATGCAGGCGACGACACGCCAGGAATGTTGAAAAATATTACATCCGATATGTTAGGTTGCTTTAGGTTAGGATATACAACGTTATAGACGTATATAATGTCCCCTTTGAGAAGCAGGCGACGACACGCCAGAATGTTATAAAATATTACATTCGACATGTTAGGTTGCCTTAGGCTAGGATGTATAACGTTATAGACGTATATAATATTCCCACCGAGAAATAGGGGCCGACGCGTCAGGAATGTTGTAAAATATTACATCAGATATGTTAGGTTGCCTTAGGCTAGGATATTATACGTTATAGACGCATATAATATTCCCACCGAGAAATAGGGGCCGACGCGTCAGGAATGTTGCAAAATATTACACCCGAAATGTTAGGTTCCCTTAGGTTAGGATATACAACGTTATAGACGTATAGAATGTCCACACCGAGATGTAGGGACCGACATGCCAGGAATGTTCTAAAATATTACATCCGAGTTGTTAGGTTCCTTTAGGTTAGGATATATATCGTTATAGACTTATATAATGTTCCCACCGAGACGTGGGGACCGACATGCCAGGAATGTTGTAAAATATTACATCCCAGACGTTAGGTTGCTTTGGGTTAGGATATACAACGTTATAGACGTATATAATGTCCCCTTCGAGAAGCAGGCGACGACACGCCAGAATGTTGTAAATTATTACATTCGACATGTTGGGATGCCTTAGGCTAGGATATATAACGTTATAGACGTATATAATATTCGCACCGAGAAATAGGGCCGATGCGTCAGGAATGTTGTAAAATATTACATCCGATATGTTAGGTTGCCTTAGGTTAGGATGTACAATGTTATAGATGTATATAATGTCCCCATCCAGAAGTAGGTGACGACACACCAGGAATGTTGTACAATATTACATGCGACATGTCAGCTTGCCTTAGGCTAGGATATCTAACCTTATAGACGTATATAATGTTACCACCGAGAACTACGGGCCGACACGACAGGAATGATGTAAAATATTACATTTGACATGTTAGGTCGCCTTAGGCTAGGATATATAACGTTGTAGACGTATATAATATTCCCACCGAGAAATAGGGGCCGACGCGTCACGAATGTTGTAAAATATTACATCCCAGATGTTAGGTTGCGTTAGGTTAGGATATACAACGTTATAGACGTATATAATGTCCCCTTTGAGATGTAGGCGACGACACGCCAGGAATGTTGTAAAATATTACATTCGACATGTTGGGTTGCCTTAGGCCAGGATATATAACCTTATAGACGTATATAATATTCCCACCGAAAAATAGGGGCCGACGCGTCAGGAATGTTGTAAAATATTACATCCCAGATGTTAGGTTGCGTTAGGTTAGGACATACAACGTTATAGACGTATATAATGTCCCCTTTGAGAAGCAGGCGACGACACTCCAGAATGTTGTAAAATATTACATTCGACATGTTAGGTTGCCTTAGGCTAGGATATGTAACGTTATAGACGTATATAATATTCCCCCCGAGAAATAGGGGCCGACGCGTCAGGAATGTTGCAAAATATTACACCCGAAATGTTAGGTTCCCTTAGGTTAGGATATACAACGTTATAGACGTATAGAATGTTCCCACCGAGATGTATGGACCGACATGCCAGGAATGTTGTAAAATATTACACACGAGTTGTTAGGTTGCTTTAGGTTAGGATATATATCGTTATAGACTTATATAATGTTCCTACCGAGACGTGGGGACCGACATGCCAGGAATGTTGCAAAATATTACATCAGAGAAGTTAGGTTGCTTTGGGTTAGGATATACAACGTTATAGACGTATATAATTTCCCCATCGAGAAGCAGGCGACGACACGCCACGAATGTTGTAAAATATTACATCCGAGATGTTATGTTGCCTTACGTTAGGATATATAACGTTATAGACGTATATAATATTCTTACCGAGAAATAGGGGCCGACGCGTCAGGAATGTTGTAAAATATCACACCCGAAATGTTAGGTTGCCTTAGGTTCGGATATATAATGTTATAGACGTATATAATGTCCCCATCGAGAAGCAGGCGACGACACGCCAGGAATGTTATAAAATAGTACACACGAGTTGTTAGGTTGCTTTAGGTTAGGATATATATCGTTATAGACTTATATAACGTTCCCACCGAGACGTGGGGAACGACATGCCAGGAATGTTGTAAAATATTACATCCCAGATGTAAGGTTGCGTTAGGTTAGGATATACAACGTTATAGACGTATATAATGTCCCCTTCGAGAAGCAGGCGACGACACGCCAGAATGTTGTAAATTATTACATTCGACATGTTGGGATGCCTTAGGCTAGGATATATAACGTTATAGACGTATATAATATTCCCACCGAGAAATAGGGACCGACGCGTCAGGAATGTTGTAAAATATTACATCAGATATGTTAGGTTGCCTTAGGCTAGGATATATAACGTTATAGACGCATATAATATTCCCACCGAGAAATAGGGGCCGACGCGTCAGGAATGTTGCAAAATATTACACCCGAAATGTTAGGTTCCCTTAGGTTAGGATATACAACGTTATAGACGTATGGAATGTCCACACCGAGATGTAGGGACCGACATGCCAGGAATGTTCTAAAATATTACATCCGAGTTGTTAGGTTCCTTTAGGTTAGGATATATATCGTTATAGACTTATATAATGTTCCCACCGAGACGTGGGGACCGACATGCCAGGAATGTTGTAAAATATTACATCCCAGAAGTTAGGTTGCTTTGGGTTAGGATATACAACGTTATAGACGTATATAATGTCCCCATCGAGAAGCAGGCGACGACACGCCAGGAATGTTGTAAAATATTACATCCGAGATGTTAGGTTGCCTTAGGCTAGGATATATAACGTTATAGACGTATATAATATTCCCACCGAGAAATAGGGCCGATGCGTCAGGAATGTTGTAAAATATTACATCCGATATGTTAGGTTGCCTTAGGTTAGGATGTACAATGTTATAGATGTATATAATGTCCCCATCCAGAAGTAGGTGACGACACACCAGGAATGTTGTACAATATTACATGCGACATGTCAGCTTGCCTTAGGCTAGGATATCTAACCTTATAGACGTATATAATGTTACCACCGAGAACTACGGGCCGACACGACAGGAATGATGTAAAATATTACATTTGACATGTTAGGTCGCCTTAGGCTAGGATATATAACGTTGTAGACGTATATAATATTCCCACCGAGAAATAGGGGCCGACGCGTCACGAATGTTGTAAAATATTACATCCCAGATGTTGGGTTGCGTTAGGTTAGGATATACAACGTTATAGACGTATATAATGTCCCCTTTGAGATGTAGGCGACGACACGCCAGGAATGTTGTAAAATATTACATTCGACATGTTGGGTTGCCTTAGGCTAGGATATATAACCTTATAGACGTATATAATATTCCCACCGAAAAATAGGGGCCGACGCGTCAGGAATGTTGTAAAATATTACATCCCAGATGTTAGGTTGCGTTAGGTTAGGACATACAACGTTATAGACGTATATAATGTCCCCTTTGAGAAGCAGGCGACGACACTCCAGAATGTTGTAAAATATTACATTCGACATGTTAGGTTGCCTTAGGCTAGGATATGTAACGTTATAGACGTATATAATATTCCCCCCGAGAAATAGGGGCCGACGCGTCAGGAATGTTGCAAAATATTACACCCGAAATGTTAGGTTCCCTTAGGTTAGGATATACAACGTTATAGACGTATAGAATGTTCCCACCGAGATGTATGGACCGACATGCCAGGAATGTTGTAAAATATTACACACGAGTTGTTAGGTTGCTTTAGGTTAGGATATATATCGTTATAGACTTATATAATGTTCCTACCGAGACGTGGGGACCGACATGCCAGGAATGTTGCAAAATATTACATCAGAGAAGTTAGGTTGCTTTGGGTTAGGATATACAACGTTATAGACGTATATAATTTCCCCATCGAGAAGCAGGCGACGACACGCCACGAATGTTGTAAAATATTACATCCGAGATGTTATGTTGCCTTACGTTAGGATATATAACGTTATAGACGTATATAATATTCTTACCGAGAAATAGGGGCCGACGCGTCAGGAATGTTGTAAAATATCACACCCGAAATGTTAGGTTGCCTTAGGCTCGGATATATAACGTTATAGACGTATATAATGTCCCCATCGAGAAGCAGGCGACGACACGCCAGGAATGTTATAAAATAGTACACACGAGTTGTTAGGTTGCTTTAGGTTAGGATATATATCGTTATAGACTTATATAATGTTCCCACCGAGACGTGGGGAACGACATGCCAGGAATGTTGTAAAATATTACATCCCAGATGTAAGGTTGCGTTAGGTTAGGATATACAACGTTATAGACGTATATAATGTCCCCTTCGAGAAGCAGGCGACGACACGCCAGAATGTTGTAAATTATTACATTCGACATGTTGGGATGCCTTAGGCTAGGATATATAACGTTATAGACGTATATAATATTCCCACCGAGAAATAGGGACCGACGCGTCAGGAATGTTGTAAAATAAAACAACCCAGATGTTAGGTTGCGTTAGGTTAGGATATACAACGTTATAGACGTATTTAATGTCCCCTTCGAGAAGCAGGCGACGACAGGCCAGAATGTTGTAAAATATTACATTCGACATGTTAGGTTGCCTTAGGCTAGGATATGTAACGTTATAGACGTATATAATATTCCCACCGAGAAATAGGGGCCGACGCGTCAGGAATGTGGTAAAATATTACACCCGAAATGTTAGGTTCCCTTAGGTTAGGATATACAACGTTATAGACGTATAGAATGTTCCCACCAAGAAATAGGGGCCGACGCGTCAGGAATGTTGTAAAATATTACACCCGAGATGTTAGGTTCCCTTAGGTTAGCATATACAACATTATAGACGTATATAATGTACCCACCGAGAAGTAGGGACCGACATGCCAGGAATGTTGTAAAATATTACATCCGAGATGTTAGCTTGCTTTAGGTTAGGATATATATTGTTATAGACTTATATAATGTTCCCACCGAGACGTGGGGACTGACATGCCAGGAATGTTGCAAAATATTACATCAGAGAAGTTAGGTTGCTTTGGGTTAGGATATACAACGTTATAGACGTATATAATTTCCCCATCGAGAAGCAGGCGACGACACGCCAGGAATGTTGTAAAATATTACATCCGAGATGTTATGTTGCCTTACGTTAGGATATATAACGTTATAGACGCATATAATATTCTTACCGAGAAATAGGGGCCGACGCGTCAGGAATGTTGTAAAATATCACACCCGAAATGTTAGGTTGCCTTAGGCTCGGATATATAACGTTATAGACGTATATAATGTCCCCATCGAGAAGCAGGCGACGACACGCCAGGAATGTTATAAAATAGTACACACGAGTTGTTAGGTTGCTTTAGGTTAGGATATATATCGTTATAGACTTATATAATGTTCCCACCGAGACGTGGGGAACGACATGCCAGGAATGTTGTAAAATATTACATCCCAGATGTAAGGTTGCGTTAGGTTAGGATATACAACGTTATAGACGTATATAATGTCCCCTTCGAGAAGCAGGCGACGACACGCCAGAATGTTGTAAATTATTACATTCGACATGTTGGGATGCCTTAGGCTAGGATATATAACGTTATAGACGTATATAATATTCCCACCGAGAAATAGGGGCCGACGCGTCAGGAATGTTGTAAAATATTAGACCCGAGATGTTAGGTTCCCTTAGGTTAGTATGTACAACGTTATAGACGTATAGAATGTCCCCACCGAGATGTAGGGACCGACATGCCAGGAATGTTGTAAAATATTACACACGAGTTGTTAGGTTGCTTTAGGTTAGGATATATATCGCTATAGACTTATATAATGTTCCTACCGAGACGTGGGGACCGACATGCCAGGAATGTTGTAAAATATTACATCCCAGAAGTTAGGTTGCTTTGGGTTAGGATATACAACGTTATAGACGTATACAATGTCCCCATCGAGATGCAGGCGACGACACGCCAGGAATGTTGAAAAATATTACATCCGATATGTTAGGTTGCTTTAGGTTAGGATATACAACGTTATAGACGTATATAATGTCCCCTTTGAGAAGCAGGCGACGACACGCCAGAATGTTATAAAATATTACATTCGACATGTTAGGTTGCCTTAGGCTAGGATGTATAACGTTATAGACGTATATAATATTCCCACCGAGAAATAGGGGCCGACGCGTCAGGAATGTTGTAAAATATTACATCAGATATGTTAGGTTGCCTTAGGCTAGGATATTATACGTTATAGACGCATATAATATTCCCACCGAGAAATAGGGGCCGACGCGTCAGGAATGTTGCAAAATATTACACCCGAAATGTTAGGTTCCCTTAGGTTAGGATATACAACGTTATAGACGTATAGAATGTCCACACCGAGATGTAGGGACCGACATGCCAGGAATGTTCTAAAATATTACATCCGAGTTGTTAGGTTCCTTTAGGTTAGGATATATATCGTTATAGACTTATATAATGTTCCCACCGAGACGTGGGGACCGACATGCCAGGAATGTTGTAAAATATTACATCCCAGACGTTAGGTTGCTTTGGGTTAGGATATACAACGTTATAGACGTATATAATGTCCCCTTCGAGAAGCAGGCGACGACACGCCAGAATGTTGTAAATTATTACATTCGACATGTTGGGATGCCTTAGGCTAGGATATATAACGTTATAGACGTATATAATATTCGCACCGAGAAATAGGGCCGATGCGTCAGGAATGTTGTAAAATATTACATCCGATATGTTAGGTTGCCTTAGGTTAGGATGTACAATGTTATAGATGTATATAATGTCCCCATCCAGAAGTAGGTGACGACACACCAGGAATGTTGTACAATATTACATGCGACATGTCAGCTTGCCTTAGGCTAGGATATCTAACCTTATAGACGTATATAATGTTACCACCGAGAACTACGGGCCGACACGACAGGAATGATGTAAAATATTACATTTGACATGTTAGGTCGCCTTAGGCTAGGATATATAACGTTGTAGACGTATATAATATTCCCACCGAGAAATAGGGGCCGACGCGTCACGAATGTTGTAAAATATTACATCCCAGATGTTAGGTTGCGTTAGGTTAGGATATACAACGTTATAGACGTATATAATGTCCCCTTTGAGATGTAGGCGACGACACGCCAGGAATGTTGTAAAATATTACATTCGACATGTTGGGTTGCCTTAGGCCAGGATATATAACCTTATAGACGTATATAATATTCCCACCGAAAAATAGGGGCCGACGCGTCAGGAATGTTGTAAAATATTACATCCCAGATGTTAGGTTGCGTTAGGTTAGGACATACAACGTTATAGACGTATATAATGTCCCCTTTGAGAAGCAGGCGACGACACTCCAGAATGTTGTAAAATATTACATTCGACATGTTAGGTTGCCTTAGGCTAGGATATGTAACGTTATAGACGTATATAATATTCCCCCCGAGAAATAGGGGCCGACGCGTCAGGAATGTTGCAAAATATTACACCCGAAATGTTAGGTTCCCTTAGGTTAGGATATACAACGTTATAGACGTATAGAATGTTCCCACCGAGATGTATGGACCGACATGCCAGGAATGTTGTAAAATATTACACACGAGTTGTTAGGTTGCTTTAGGTTAGGATATATATCGTTATAGACTTATATAATGTTCCTACCGAGACGTGGGGACCGACATGCCAGGAATGTTGCAAAATATTACATCAGAGAAGTTAGGTTGCTTTGGGTTAGGATATACAACGTTATAGACGTATAAAATTTCCCCATCGAGAAGCAGGCGACGACACGCCACGAATGTTGTAAAATATTACATCCGAGATGTTATGTTGCCTTACGTTAGGATATATAACGTTATAGACGTATATAATATTCTTACCGAGAAATAGGGGCCGACGCGTCAGGAATGTTGTAAAATATCACACCCGAAATGTTAGGTTGCCTTAGGCTCGGATATATAATGTTATAGACGTATATAATGTCCCCATCGAGAAGCAGGCGACGACACGCCAGGAATGTTATAAAATAGTACACACGAGTTGTTAGGTTGCTTTAGGTTAGGATATATATCGTTATAGACTTATATAACGTTCCCACCGAGACGTGGGGAACGACATGCCAGGAATGTTGTAAAATATTACATCCCAGATGTAAGGTTGCGTTAGGTTAGGATATACAACGTTATAGACGTATATAATGTCCCCTTCGAGAAGCAGGCGACGACACGCCAGAATGTTGTAAATTATTACATTCGACATGTTGGGATGCCTTAGGCTAGGATATATAACGTTATAGACGTATATAATATTCCCACCGAGAAATAGGGACCGACGCGTCAGGAATGTTGTAAAATATTACATCAGATATGTTAGGTTGCCTTAGGCTAGGATATATAACGTTATAGACGCATATAATATTCCCACCGAGAAATAGGGGCCGACGCGTCAGGAATGTTGCAAAATATTACACCCGAAATGTTAGGTTCCCTTAGGTTAGGATATACAACGTTATAGACGTATAGAATGTCCACACCGAGATGTAGGGACCGACATGCCAGGAATGTTCTAAAATATTACATCCGAGTTGTTAGGTTCCTTTAGGTTAGGATATATATCGTTATAGACTTATATAATGTTCCCACCGAGACGTGGGGACCGACATGCCAGGAATGTTGTAAAATATTACATCCCAGAAGTTAGGTTGCTTTGGGTTAGGATATACAACGTTATAGACGTATATAATGTCCCCATCGAGAAGCAGGCGACGACACGCCAGGAATGTTGTAAAATATTACATCCGAGATGTTATGTTGCCTTACGTTAGGATATATAACGTTATAGACGTATATAATATTCTTACCGAGAAATAGGGGCCGACGCGTCAGGAATGTTGTAAAATATCACACCCGAAATGTTAGGTTGCCTTAGGCTCGGATATATAACGTTATAGACGTATATAATGTCCCCATCGAGAAGCAGGCGACGACACGCCAGGAATGTTATAAAATAGTACACACGAGTTGTTAGGTTGCTTTAGGTTAGGATATATATCGTTATAGACTTATATAATGTTCCCACCGATACGTGGGGAACGACATGCCAGGAATGTTGTAAAATATTACACCCCAGATGTAAGGTTGCGTTAGGTTAGGATATACAACGTTATAGACGTATATAATGTCCCCTTCGAGAAGCAGGCGACGACACGCCAGAATGTTGTAAATTATTACATTCGACATGTTGGGATGCCTTAGGCTAGGATATATAACGTTATAGACGTATATAATATTCCCACCGAGAAATAGGGACCGACGCGTCAGGAATGTTGTAAAATAAAACAACCCAGATGTTAGGTTGCGTTAGGTTAGGATATACAACGTTATAGACGTATTTAATGTCCCCTTCGAGAAGCAGGCGACGACAGGCCAGAATGTTGTAAAATATTACATTCGACATGTTAGGTTGCCTTAGGCTAGGATATGTAACGTTATAGACGTATATAATATTCCCACCGAGAAATAGGGGCCGACGCGTCAGGAATGTGGTAAAATATTACACCCGAAATGTTAGGTTCCCTTAGGTTAGGATATACAACGTTATAGACGTATAGAATGTTCCCACCAAGAAATAGGGGCCGACGCGTCAGGAATGTTGTAAAATATTACACCCGAGATGTTAGGTTCCCTTAGGTTAGCATATACAACGTTATAGACGTATATAATGTACCCACCGAGAAGTAGGGACCGACATGCCAGGAATGTTGTAAAATATTACATCCGAGATGTTTGCTTGCTTTAGGTTAGGATATATATTGTTATAGACTTATATAATGTTCCCACCGAGACGTGGGGACTGACATGCCAGGAATGTTGCAAAATATTACATCAGAGAAGTTAGGTTGCTTTGGGTTAGGATATACAACGTTATAGACGTATATAATTTCCCCATCGAGAAGCAGGCGACGACACGCCAGGAATGTTGTAAAATATTACATCCGAGATGTTATGTTGCCTTACGTTAGGATATATAACGTTATAGACGCATATAATATTCTTACCGAGAAATAGGGGCCGACGCGTCAGGAATGTTGTAAAATATCACACCCGAAATGTTAGGTTGCCTTAGGCTCGGATATATAACGTTATAGACGTATATAATGTCCCCATCGAGAAGCAGGCGACGACACGCCAGGAATGTTATAAAATAGTACACACGAGTTGTTAGGTTGCTTTAGGTTAGGATATATATCGTTATAGACTTATATAATGTTCCCACCGAGACGTGGGGAACGACATGCCAGGAATGTTGTAAAATATTACATCCCAGATGTAAGGTTGCGTTAGGTTAGGATATACAACGTTATAGACGTATATAATGTCCCCTTCGAGAAGCAGGCGACGACACGCCAGAATGTTGTAAATTATTACATTCGACATGTTGGGATGCCTTAGGCTAGGATATATAACGTTATAGACGTATATAATATTCCCACCGAGAAATAGGGGCCGACGCGTCAGGAATGTTGTAAAATATTAGACCCGAGATGTTAGGTTCCCTTAGGTTAGTATGTACAACGTTATAGACGTATAGAATGTCCCCACCGAGATGTAGGGACCGACATGCCAGGAATGTTGTAAAATATTACACACGAGTTGTTAGGTTGCTTTAGGTTAGGATATATATCGCTATAGACTTATATAATGTTCCTACCGAGACGTGGGGACCGACATGCCAGGAATGTTGTAAAATATTACATCCCAGAAGTTAGGTTGCTTTGGGTTAGGATATACAACGTTATAGACGTATACAATGTCCCCATCGAGATGCAGGCGACGACACGCCAGGAATGTTGAAAAATATTACATCCGCTATGTTAGGTTGCTTTAGGTTAGGATATACAACGTTATAGACGTATATAATATCCCCTTTGAGAAGCAGGCGACGACACGCCAGAATGTTATAAAATATTACATTCGACATGTTAGGTTGCCTTAGGCTAGGATATATAACGTTATAGACGTATATAATATTCCCACCGAGAAATAGGGGCCGACGCGTCAGGAATGTTGTAAAATATTACATCAGATATGTTAGGTTGCCTTAGGCTAGGATATATAACGTTATAGACGCATATAATATTCCCACCGAGAAATAGGGGCCGACGCGTCAGGAATGTTGCAAAATATTACACCCGAAATGTTAGGTTCCCTCAGGTTAGGATATACAACGTTATAGACGTATAGAATGTCCACACCGAGATGTAGGGACCGACTTGCCAGGAATGTTCTAAAATATTACATCCGAGTTGTTAGGTTCCTTTAGGTTAGGATATATATCGTTATAGACTTATATAATGTTCCCACCGAGACGTGGGGACCGACATGCCAGGAATGTTGTAAAATATTACATCCCAGAAGTTAGGTTGCTTTGGGTTAGGATATACAACGTTATAGACGTATATAATGTCCCCATCGAGAAGCAGGCGACGACACGCCAGGAATGTTGTAAAATATTACATCCGAGATGTTAGGTTGCCTTAGGCTAGGATATATAACGTTATAGACGTATATAATATTCCCACCGAGAAATAGGGCCGATGCGTCAGGAATGTTGTAAAATATTACATCCGATATGTTAGGTTGCCTTAGGTTAGGATGTACAACGTTATAGATGTATATAATGTCCCCATCCAGAAGTAGGTGACGACACACCAGGAATGTTGTACAATATTACATGCGACATGTTAGGTTGCCTTAGGCTAGGATATCTAACCTTATAGACGTATATAATGTTACCACCGAGAACTACGGGCCGACACGACAGCAATGATGTAAAATATTACATTCGACATGTTAGGTCGCCTTAGGTTAGGATATACAACGTTGTAGACGTATATAATATTCCCACCGAGAAGTAGGGGCCGACGCGTCAGGAATGTTGTAAAATATTACATCCCAGATGTTAGGTTGCGTTAGGTTAGGATATACAACGTTATAGACGTATATAATGTCCCCTTTGAAATGTAGGCGACGACACGCCAGGAATGTTGTAAAATATTACATTCGACATGTTGGGTTGCCTTAGGCTAGGATATATAACCTTATAGACGTATATAATATTCCCACCGAAAAATAGGGGCCGACGCGTCAGGAATGTTGTAAAATATTACATCCCAGATGTTAGGTTGCGTTAGGTTAGGACATACAACGTTATAGACGTATATAATGTCCCCTTTGAGAAGCAGGCGACGACACTCCAGAATGTTGTAAAATATTACATTCGACATGTTAGGTTGCCTTAGGCTAGGATATGTAACGTTATAGACGTATATAATATTCCCCCCGAGAAATAGGGGCCGACGCGTCAGGAATGTTGCAAAATATTACACCCGAAATGTTAGGTTCCCTTAGGTTAGGATATACAACGTTATAGACGTATAGAATGTTCCCACCGAGATGTATGGACCGACATGCCAGGAATGTTGTAAAATATTACACACGAGTTGTTAGGTTGCTTTAGGTTAGGATATATATCGTTATAGACTTATATAATGTTCCTACCGAGACGTGGGGACCGACATGCCAGGAATGTTGCAAAATATTACATCAGAGAAGTCAGGTTGCTTTGGGTTAGGATATACAACGTTATAGACGTATATAATTTCCCCATCGAGAAGCAGGCGACGACACGCCACGAATGTTGTAAAATATTACATCCGAGATGTTATGTTGCCTTACGTTAGGATATATAACGTTATAGACGTATATAATATTCTTACCGAGAAATAGGGGCCGACGCGTCAGGAATGTTGTAAAATATCACACCCGAAATGTTAGGTTGCCTTAGGCTCGGATATATAACGTTATAGACGTATATAATGTCCCCATCGAGAAGCAGGCGACGACACGCCAGGAATGTTATAAAATAGTACACACGAGTTGTTAGGTTGCTTTAGGTTAGGATATATATCGTTATAGACTTATATAATGTTCCCACCGAGACGTGGGGAACGACATGCCAGGAATGTTGTAAAATATTACATCCCAGATGTAAGGTTGCGTTAGGTTAGGATATACAACGTTATAGACGTATATAATGTCCCCTTCGAGAAGCAGGCGACGACACGCCAGAATGTTGTAAATTATTACATTCGACATGTTGGGATGCCTTAGGCTAGGATATATAACGTTATAGACGTATATAATATTCCCACCGAGAAATAGGGGCCGACGCGTCAGGAATGTGGTAAAATATTACACCCGAAATGTTAGGTTCCCTTAGGTTAGGATATACAACGTTATAGACGTATAGAATGTTCCCACCAAGAAATAGGGGCCGACGCGTCAGGAATGTTGTAAAATATTACACCCGAGATGTTAGGTTCCCTTAGGTTAGCATATACAACGTTATAGACGTATATAATGTACCCACCGAGAAGTAGGGACCGACATGCCAGGAATGTTGTAAAATATTACATCCGAGATGTTAGCTTGCTTTAGGTTAGGATATATATTGTTATAGACTTATATAATGTTCCCACCGAGACGTGGGGACTGACATGCCAGGAATGTTGCAAAATATTACATCAGAGAAGTTAGGTTGCTTTGGGTTAGGATATACAACGTTATAGACGTATATAATTTCCCCATCGAGAAGCAGGCGACGACACGCCAGGAATGTTGTAAAATATTACATCCGAGATGTTATGTTGCCTTACGTTAGGATATATAACGTTATAGACGCATATAATATTCTTACCGAGAAATAGGGGCCGACGCGTCAGGAATGTTGTAAAATATCACACCCGAAATGTTAAGTTGCCTTAGGCTCGGATATATAACGTTATAGACGTATATAATGTCCCCATCGAGAAGCAGGCGACGACACGCCAGGAATGTTATAAAATAGTACACACGAGTTGTTAGGTTGCTTTAGGTTAGGATATATATCGTTATAGACTTATATAATGTTCCCACCGAGACGTGGGGAACGACATGCCAGGAATGTTGTAAAATATTACATCCCAGATGTAAGGTTGCGTTAGGTTAGGATATACAACGTTATAGACGTATATAATGTCCCCTTCGAGAAGCAGGCGACGACACGCCAGAATGTTGTAAATTATTACATTCGACATGTTGGGATGCCTTAGGCTAGGATATATAACGTTATAGACGTATATAATATTCCCACCGAGAAATAGGGGCCGACGCGTCAGGAATGTTGTAAAATATTAGACCCGAGATGTTAGGTTCCCTTAGGTTAGTATGTACAACGTTATAGACGTATAGAATGTCCCCACCGAGATGTAGGGACCGACATGCCAGGAATGTTGTAAAATATTACACACGAGTTGTTAGGTTGCTTTAGGTTAGGATATATATCGCTATAGACTTATATAATGTTCCTACCGAGACGTGGGGACCGACATGCCAGGAATGTTGTAAAATATTACATCCCAGAAGTTAGGTTGCTTTGGGTTAGGATATACAACGTTATAGACGTATACAATGTCCCCATCGAGATGCAGGCGACGACACGCCAGTAATGTTGAAAAATATTACATCCGCTATGTTAGGTTGCTTTAGGTTAGGATATACAACGTTATAGACGTATATAATGTCCCCTTTGAGAAGCAGGCGACGACACGCCAGAATGTTATAAAATATTACATTCGACATGTTAGGTTGCCTTAGGCTAGGATATATAACGTTATAGACGTATATAATATTCCCACCGAGAAATAGGGGCCGACGCGTCAGGAATGTTGTAAAATATTACATCAGATATGTTAGGTTGCCTTAGGCTAGGATATATAACGTTATAGACGCATATAATATTCCCACCGAGAAATAGGGGCCGACGCGTCAGGAATGTTGCAAAATATTACACCCGAAATGTTAGGTTCCCTCAGGTTAGGATATACAACGTTATAGACGTATAGAATGTCCACACCGAGATGTAGGGACCGACATGCCAGGAATGTTCTAAAATATTACATCCGAGTTGTTAGGTTCCTTTAGGTTAGGATATATATCGTTATAGACTTATATAATGTTCCCACCGAGACGTGGGGACCGACATGCCAGGAATGTTGTAAAATATTACATCCCAGAAGTTAGGTTGCTTTGGGTTAGGATATACAACGTTATAGACGTATATAATGTCCCCTTTGAGAAGCAGGCGACGACACGCCAGAATGTTATAAAATATTACATTCGACATGTTAGGTTGCCTTAGGCTAGGATATATAACGTTATAGACGTATATAATATTCCCACCGAGAAATAGGGGCCGACGCGTCAGGAATGTTGTAAAATATTACATCAGATATGTTAGGTTGCCTTAGGCTAGGATATATAACGTTATAGACGCATATAATATTCCCACCGAGAAATAGGGGCCGACGCGTCAGGAATGTTGCAAAATATTACACCCGAAATGTTAGGTTCCCTTAGGTTAGGATATACGACGTTATAGACGTATAGAATGTTCCCACCGAGATGTAGGGACAGACATGCCAGGGATATTCTAAAATATTACATTCGAGTTGTTAGGTTGCTTTAGGTTAGGATATATATCGTTATAGACTTATATAATGTTCCCAACCAGACGTGGGGACCGACATGCCAGGAATGTTGTAAAATATTACATCCCAGAAGTTAGGTTGCTTTGGGTTAGGATATACAACGTTATAGACGTATATAATGTCCCCATCGAGAAGCAGGCGACGACACGCCAGGAATGTTGTAAAATATTACATCCGAGATGTTAGGTTGCCTTAGGCTAGGATATATAACGTTATAGACGTATATAATATTCCCACCGAGAAATAGGGGCCGACGCGTCAGGAATGTTGTTAAATATTACATCCGAAATGTTAGGTTGCCTTAGGTTAGGATGTACAACGTTATAGATGTATATAATGTCCCCATCCAGAAGTAGATGACGACACGCCAGGAATGTTGTACAATATTACATGCGACATTATAGGTTGCCTTAGGCTAGGATATCTATCCTTATAGACGTATATAATGTTATCACCGAGAACTACGGGCCGACACGTCAGGAATGATGTAAAATATTACATTCGACATGTTAGGTCGCCTTATGCTAGGATATATAACGTGATAGACGTATATAATGTTCCCACCGAGAAATAGGGGCCGACGCGTCATGAATGTTGTAAAATATTACATCCCAGATGTTAGGTTGCGTTGGGTTAGGATATACAACGTTATAGACGTATATAATGTCCCCATCGAGAAGCAGGCGACGACACGCCAGGAATGTTGTAAAATATTACATTCGACATGTTAGGTTGCCTTAGGCTAGGATATATAACGTTATAGACGTATATAATATTCCCACCGAGAAATAGGGGCCGACGCGTCAGGAATGTTGTAAAATATTACATCCTATATGTTAGGTTGCCTTAGGTTAGGATGTACAACGTTATAGATGTGTATAATGTCCCCATCCAGAAGTAGGTGACGACACACCAGGAATGTTGTACAATATTACATGCGACATGTTAGGTTGCCTTAGGCTAGGATATCTAACCTTATAGACGTATATAATGTTACCACCGAGAACTACGGGCCGACACGACAGCAATGATGTAAAATATTACATTCGACATGTTAGGTCGCCTTAGGTTAGGATATATAACGTTGTAGACGTATATAATATTCCCACCGAGAAGTAGGGGCCGACGCGTCAGGAATGTTGTAAAATATTACATCCCAGATGTTAGGTTGCGTTAGGTTAGGATATACAACGTTATAGACGTATATAATGTCCCCTTTGAGAAGCAGGCGACGACACGCCAGAATGTTATAAAATATTACATTCGACATGTTAGGTTGCCTTAGGCTAGGATATATAACGTTATAGACGTATATAATATTCCCACCGAGAAATAGGGGCCGACGCGTCAGGAATGTTGTAAAATATTACATCAGATATGTTAGGTTGCCTTAGGCTAGGATATATAACGTTATAGACGCATATAATATTCCCACCGAGAAATAGGGGCCGACGCGTCAGGAATGTTGTAAAATATTAGACCCGAGATGTTAGGTTCCCTTAGGTTAGTATGTACAACGTTATAGACGTATAGAATGTCCCCACCGAGATGTAGGGACCGACATGCCAGGAATGTTGTAAAATATTACACACGAGTTGTTAGGTTGCTTTAGGTTAGGATATATATCGCTATAGACTTATATAATGTTCCTACCGAGACGTGGGGACCGACATGCCAGGAATGTTGTAAAATATTACATCCCAGAAGTTAGGTTGCTTTGGGTTAGGATATACAACGTTATAGACGTATACAATGTCCCCATCGAGATGCAGGCGACGACACGCCAGTAATGTTGAAAAATATTACATCCGCTATGTTAGGTTGCTTTAGGTTAGGATATACAACGTTATAGACGTATATAATGTCCCCTTTGAGAAGCAGGCGACGACACGCCAGAATGTTATAAAATATTACATTCGACATGTTAGGTTGCCTTAGGCTAGGATATATAACGTTATAGACGTATATAATATTCCCACCGAGAAATAGGGGCCGACGCGTCACGAATGTTGTAAAATATTACATCCCAGATGTTAGGTTGCGTTAGGTTAGGATATACAACGTTATAGACGTATATAATGTCCCCTGTGAGATGTAGGCGACGACACGCCAGGAATGTTGTAAAATATTACATTCGACATGTTGGGTTGCCTTAGGCTAGGATATATAACCTTATAGACGTATATAATATTCCCACCGAAAAATAGGGGCCGACGCGTCAGGAATGTTGTAAAATATTACATCCCAGATGTTAGGTTGCGTTAGGTTAGGACATACAACGTTATAGACGTATATAATGTCCCCTTTGAGAAGCAGGCGACGACACTCCAGAATGTTGTAAAATATTACATTCGACATGTTAGGTTGCCTTAGGCTAGGATATGTAACGTTATAGACGTATATAATATTCCCCCCGAGAAATAGGGGCCGACGCGTCAGGAATGTTGCAAAATATTACACCCGAAATGTTAGGTTCCCTTAGGTTAGGATATACAACGTTATAGACGTATTGAATGTTCCCACCGAGATGTATGGACCGACATGCCAGGAATGTTGTAAAATATTACACACGAGTTGTTAGGTTGCTTTAGGTTAGGATATATATCGTTATAGACTTATATAATGTTCCTACCGAGACGTGGGGACCGACATGCCAGGAATGTTGCAAAATATTACATCAGAGAAGTTAGGTTGCTTTGGGTTAGGATATACAACGTTATAGACGTATATAATTTCCCCATCGAGAAGCAGGCGACGACACGCCAGGAATGTTGTAAAATATTACATCCGAGATGTTATGTTGCCTTACGTTAGGATATATAACGTTATCGACGTATATAATATTCTTACCGAGAAATAGGGGCCGACGCGTCAGGAATGTTGTAAAATATCACATCCGAAATGTTAGGTTGCCTTAGGCTCGGATATATAACGTTATAGACGTATATAATGTCCCCATCGAGAAGCAGGCGACGACACGCCAGGAATGTTATAAAATAGTACACACGAGTTGTTAGGTTGCTTTAGGTTAGGATATATATCGTTATAGACTTATATAATGTTCCCACCGAGACGTGGGGAACGACATGCCAGGAATGTTGTAAAATATTACATCCCAGATGTAAGGTTGCGTTAGGTTAGGATATACAACGTTATAGACGTATATAATGTCCCCTTCGAGAAGCAGGCGACGACACGCCAGAATGTTGTAAATTATTACATTCGACATGTTGGGATGCCTTAGGCTAGGATATATAACGTTATAGACGTATATAATATTCCCACCGAGAAATAGGGCCGATGCGTCAGGAATGTTGTAAAATATTACATCCGATATGTTAGGTTGCCTTAGGTTAGGATGTACAACGTTATAGATGTATATAATGTCCCCATCCAGAAGTAGGTGACGACACACCAGGAATGTTGTACAATATTACATGCGACATGTTAGGTTGCCTTAGGCTAGGATATCTAACCTTATAGACGTATATAATGTTACCACCGAGAACTACGGGCCGACACGACAGCAATGATGTAAAATATTACATTCGACATGTTAGGTCGCCTTAGGTTAGGATATACAACGTTGTAGACGTATATAATATTCCCACCGAGAAGTAGGGGCCGACGCGTCAGGAATGTTGTAAAATATTACATCCCAGATGTTAGGTTGCGTTAGGTTAGGATATACAACGTTATAGACGTATATAATGTCCCCTTTGAGAAGCAGGCGACGACACGCCAGAATGTTATAAAATATTACATTCGACATGTTAGGTTGCCTTAGGCTAGGATATATAACGTTATAGACGTATATAATATTCCCACCGAGAAATAGGGGCCGACGCGTCAGGAATGTTGTTAAATATTACATCCGAAATGTTAGGTTGCCTTAGGTTAGGATGTACAACGTTATAGATGTATATAATGTCCCCATCCAGAAGTAGATGACGACACGCCAGGAATGTTGTACAATATTACATGCGACATTATAGGTTGCCTTAGGCTAGGATATCTATCCTTATAGACGTATATAATGTTATCACCGAGAACTACGGGCCGACACGTCAGGAATGATGTAAAATATTACATTCGACATGTTAGGTCGCCTTATGCTAGGATATATAACGTGATAGACGTATATAATGTTCCCACCGAGAAATAGGGGCCGACGCGTCATGAATGTCGTAAAATATTACATCCCAGATGTTAGGTTGCGTTGGGTTAGGATATACAACGTTATAGACGTATATAATGTCCCCATCGAGAAGCAGGCGACGACACGCCAGGAATGTTGTAAAATATTACATTCGACATGTTAGGTTGCCTTAGACTAGGATATATAACGTTATAGACGTATATAATATTCCCACCGAGAAATAGGGGCCGACGCGTCAGGAATGTTGTAAAATATTACATCCTATATGTTAGGTTGCCTTAGGTTAGGATGTACAACGTTATAGATGTGTATAATGTCCCCATCCAGAAGTAGGTGACGACACACCAGGAATGTTGTACAATATTACATGCGACATGTTAGGTTGCCTTAGGCTAGGATATCTAACCTTATAGACGTATATAATGTTACCACCGAGAACTACGGGCCGACACGACAGCAATGATGTAAAATATTACATTCGACATGTTAGGTCGCCTTAGGTTAGGATATATAACGTTGTAGACGTATATAATATTCCCACCGAGAAGTAGGGGCCGACGCGTCAGGAATGTTGTAAAATATTACATCCCAGATGTTAGGTTGCGTTAGGTTAGGATATACAACGTTATAGACGTATATAATGTCCCCTTTGAGAAGCAGGCGACGACACGCCAGAATGTTATAAAATATTACATTCGACATGTTAGGTTGCCTTAGGCTAGGATATATAACGTTATAGACGTATATAATATTCCCACCGAGAAATAGGGGCCGACGCGTCAGGAATGTTGTAAAATATTACATCAGATATGTTAGGTTGCCTTAGGCTAGGATATATAACGTTATAGACGCATATAATATTCCCACCGAGAAATAGGGGCCGACGCGTCAGGAATGTTGCAAAATATTACACCTGAAATGTTAGGTTCCCTTAGGTTAGGATATACAACGTTATAGACGTATAGAATGTCCACACCGAGATGTAGGGACCGACATGCCAGGAATGTTCTAAAATATTACATCCGAGTTGTTAGGTTCCTTTAGGTTAGGATATATATCGTTATAGACTTATATAATGTTCCCACCGAGAAGTGGGGACCGACATGCCAGGAATGCTGTAAAATATTACATCCCAGAAGTTAGGTTGCCTTAGGTTAGGATGTACAATGTTATAGATGTATATAATGTCCCCATCCAGAAGTAGGTGACGACACACCAGGAATGTTGTACAATATTACATGCGACATGTCAGCTTGCCTTAGGCTAGGATATCTAACCTTATAGACGTATATAATGTTACCACCGAGAACTACGGGCCGACACGACAGGAATGATGTAAAATATTACATTTGACATGTTAGGTCGCCGTAGGCTAGGATATATAACGTTGTAGACGTATATAATATTCCCACCGAGAAATAGGGGCCGACGCGTCACGAATGTTGTAAAATATTACATCCCAGATGTTAGGTTGCGTTAGGTTAGGATATACAACGTTATAGACGTATATAATTGTCCCCTGTGAGATGTAGGCGACGACACGCCAGGAATGTTGTAAAATATTACATTCGACATGTTGGGTTGCCTTAGGCTAGGATATATAACCTTATAGACGTATATAATATTCCCACCGAAAAATAGGGGCCGACGCGTCAGGAATGTTGTAAAATATTACATCCCAGATGTTAGGTTGCGTTAGGTTAGGACATACAACGTTATAGACGTATATAATGTCCCCTTTGAGAAGCAGGCGACGACACTCCAGAATGTTGTAAAATATTACATTCGACATGTTAGGTTGCCTTAGGCTAGGATATGTAACGTTATAGACGTATATAATATTCCCCCCGAGAAATAGGGGCCGACGCGTCAGGAATGTTGCAAAATATTACACCCGAAATGTTAGGTTCCCTTAGGTTAGGATATACAACGTTATAGACGTATAGAATGTTCCCACCGAGATGTATGGACCGACATGCCAGGAATGTTGTAAAATATTACACACGAGTTGTTAGGTTGCTTTAGGTTAGGATATATATCGTTATAGACTTATATAATGTTCCTACCGAGACGTGGGGACCGACATGCCAGGAATGTTGCAAAATATTACATCAGAGAAGTTAGGTTGCTTTGGGTTAGGATATACAACGTTATAGACGTATATAATTTCCCCATCGAGAAGCAGGCGACGACACGCCACGAATGTTGTAAAATATTACATCCGAGATGTTATGCTGCCTTACGTTAGGATATATAACGTTATAGACGTATATAATATTCTTACCGAGAAATAGGGGCCGACGCGTCAGGAATGTTGTAAAATATCACACCCGAAATGTTAGGTTGCCTTAGGCTCGGATATATAACGTTATAGACGTATATAATGTCCCCATCGAGAAGCAGGCGACGACACGCCAGGAATGTTATAAAATAGTACACACGAGTTGTTAGGTTGCTTTAGGTTAGGATATATATTGTTATAGACTTATATAATGTTCCCACCGAGACGTGGGGAACGACATGCCAGGAATGTTGTAAAATATTACATCCCAGATGTAAGGTTGCGTTAGGTTAGGATATACAACGTTATAGACGTATATAATGTCCCCTTCGAGAAGCAGGCGACGACACGCCAGAATGTTGTAAATTATTACATTCGACATGTTGGGATGCCTTAGGCTAGGATATATAACGTTATAGACGTATATAATATTCCCACCGAGAAATAGGGGCCGACGCGTCAGGAATGTTGTAAAATATTAGACCCGAGATGTTAGGTTCCCTTAGGTTAGTATATACAATGTTATAGACGTATAGAATGTCCCCACCGAGATGTAGGGACCGACATGCCAGGAATGTTGTAAAATATTACACACGAGTTGTTAGGTTGCTTTAGGTTAGGATATATATCGCTATAGACTTATATAATGTTCCTACCGAGACGTGGGGACCGACATGCCAGGAATGTTGTAAAATATTACATCCCAGAAGTTAGGTTGCTTTGGGTTAGGATATACAACGTTATAGACGTATACAATGTCCCCATCGAGATGCAGGCGACGACACGCCAGGAATGTTGAAAAATATTACATCCGATATGTTAGGTTGCTTTAGGTTAGGATATACAACGTTATAGACGTATATAATGTCCCCTTTGAGAAGCAGGCGACGACACGCCAGAATGTTATAAAATATTACATTCGACATGTTAGGTTGCCTTAGGCTAGGATGTATAACGTTATAGACGTATATAATATTCCCACCGAGAAATAGGGGCCGACGCGTCAGGAATGTTGTAAAATATTACATCAGATATGTTAGGTTGCCTTAGGCTAGGATATTATACGTTATAGACGCATATAATATTCCCACCGAGAAATAGGGGCCGACGCGTCAGGAATGTTGCAAAATATTACACCCGAAATGATAGGTTCCCTTAGGTTAGGATATACAACGTTATAGACGTATAGAATGTCCACACCGAGATGTAGGGACCGACATGCCAGGAATGTTCTAAAATATTACATCCGAGTTGTTAGGTTCCTTTAGGTTAGGATATATATCGTTATAGACTTATATAATGTTCCCACCGAGACGTGGGGACCGACATGCCAGGAATGTTGTAAAATATTACATCCCAGACGTTAGGTTGCTTTGGGTTAGGATATACAACGTTATAGACGTATATAATGTCCCCTTCGAGAAGCAGGCGACGACACGCCAGAATGTTGTAAATTATTACATTCGACATGTTGGGATGCCTTAGGCTAGGATATATAACGTTATAGACGTATATAATATTCGCACCGAGAAATAGGGCCGATGCGTCAGGAATGTTGTAAAATATTACATCCGATATGTTAGGTTGCCTTAGGTTAGGATGTACAATGTTATAGATGTATATAATGTCCCCATCCAGAAGTAGGTGACGACACACCAGGAATGTTGTACAATATTACATGCGACATGTCAGCTTGCCTTAGGCTAGGATATCTAACCTTATAGACGTATATAATGTTACCACCGAGAACTACGGGCCGACACGACAGGAATGATGTAAAATATTACATTTGACATGTTAGGTCGCCTTAGGCTAGGATATATAACGTTGTAGACGTATATAATATTCCCACCGAGAAATAGGGGCCGACGCGTCACGAATGTTGTAAAATATTACATCCCAGATGTTAGGTTGCTTTGGGTTAGGATATACAACGTTATAGACGTATATAATTTCCCCATCGAGAAGCAGGCGACGACACGCCAGGAATGTTGTAAAATATTACATCCGAGATGTTATGTTGCCTTACGTTAGGATGTATAACGTTATAGACGTATATAATATTCTTACCGAGAAATAGGGGCCGACGCGTCAGGAATGTTGTAAAATATCACATCCGAAATGTTAGGTTGCCTTAGGCTCGGATATATAACGTTATAGACGTATATAATGTCCCCATCGAGAAGCAGGCGACGACACGCCAGGAATGTTATAAAATAGTACACACGAGTTGTTAGGTTGCTTTAGGTTAGGATATATATCGTTATAGACTTATATAATGTTCCCACCGAGACGTGGGGAACGACATGCCAGGAATGTTGTAAAATATTACATCCCAGATGTAAGGTTGCGTTAGGTTAGGATATACAACGTTATAGACGTATATAATGTCCCCTTCGAGAAGCAGGCGACGACACGCCAGAATGTTGTAAATTATTACATTCGACATGTTGGGATGCCTTAGGCTAGGATATATAACGTTATAGACGTATATAATATTCCCACCGAGAAATAGGGACCGACGCGTCAGGAATGTTGTAAAATAAAACAACCCAGATGTTAGGTTGCGTTAGGTTAGGATATACAACGTTATAGACGTATTTAATGTCCCCTTCGAGAAGCAGGCGACGACAGGCCAGAATGTTGTAAAATATTACATTCGACCTGTTAGGTTGCCTTAGGCTAGGATATGTAACGTTATAGACGTATATAATATTCCCACCGAGAAATAGGGGCCGACGCGTCAGGAATGTGTTAAAATATTACACCCGAAATGTTAGGTTCCCTTAGGTTAGGATATACAACGTTATAGACGTATAGAATGTTCCCACCAAGAAATAGGGGCCGACGCGTCAGGAATGTTGTAAAATATTACACCCGAGATGTTAGGTTCCCTTAGGTTAGCATATACAACGTTATAGACGTATATAATGTACCCACCGAGAAGTAGGGACCGACATGCCAGGAATGTTGTAAAATATTACATCCGAGATGTTAGCTTGCTTTAGGTTAGGATATATATTGTTATAGACTTATATAATGTTCCCACCGAGACGTGGGGACTGACATGCCAGGAATGTTGCAAAATATTACATCAGAGAAGTTAGGTTGCTTTGGGTTAGGATATACAACGTTATAGACGTATATAATTTCCCCATCGAGAAGCAGGCGACGACACGCCAGGAATGTTGTAAAATATTACATCCGAGATGTTATGTTGCCTTACGTTAGGATATATAACGTTATAGACGCATATAATATTCTTACCGAGAAATAGGGGCCGACGCGTCAGGAATGTTGTAAAATATCACACCCGAAATGTTAGGTTGCCTTAGGCTCGGATATATAACGTTATAGACGTATATAATGTCCCCATCGAGAAGCAGGCGACGACACGCCAGGAATGTTATAAAATAGTACACACGAGTTGTTAGGTTGCTTTAGGTTAGGATATATATCGTTATAGACTTATATAATGTTCCCACCGAGACGTGGGGAACGACATGCCAGGAATGTTGTAAAATATTACATCCCAGATGTAAGGTTGCGTTAGGTGAGGATATACAACGTTATAGACGTATATAATGTCCCCTTCGAGAAGCAGGCGACGACACGCCAGAATGTTGTAAATTATTACATTCGACATGTTGGGATGCCTTAGGCTAGGATATATAACGTTATAGACGTATATAATATTCCCACCGAGAAATAGGGGCCGACGCGTCAGGAATGTTGTAAAATATTAGACCCGAGATGTTAGGTTCCCTTAGGTTAGTATGTACAACGTTATAGACGTATAGAATGTCCCCACCGAGATGTAGGGACCGACATGCCAGGAATGTTGTAAAATATTACACACGAGTTGTTAGGTTGCTTTAGGTTAGGATATATATCGCTATAGACTTATATAATGTTCCTACCGAGACGTGGGGACCGACATGCCAGGAATGTTGTAAAATGTTACATCCCAGAAGTTAGGTTGCTTTGGGTTAGGATATACAACGTTATAGACGTATACAATGTCCCCATCGAGATGCAGGCGACGACACGCCAGGAATGTTGAAAAATATTACATCCGATATGTTAGGTTGCTTTAGGTTAGGATATACAACGTTATAGACGTATATAATGTCCCCTTTGAGAAGCAGGCGACGACACGCCAGAATGTTATAAAATATTACATTCGACATGTTAGGTTGCCTTAGGCTAGGATATATAACGTTATAGACGTATATAATATTCCCACCGAGAAATAGGGGCCGACGCGTCAGGAATGTTGTAAAATATTACATCAGATATGTTAGGTTGCCTTAGGCTAGGATATATAACGTTACAGACGCATATAATATTCCCACCGAGAAATAGGGGCCGACGCGTCAGGAATGTTGCAAAATATTACACCCGAAATGTTAGGTTCCCTCAGGTTAGGATATACAACGTTATAGACGTATAGAATGTCCACACCGAGATGTAGGGACCGACATGCCAGGAATGTTCTAAAATATTACATCCGAGTTGTTAGGTTCCTTTAGGTTAGGATATATATCGTTATAGACTTATATAATGTTCCCACCGAGACGTGGGGACCGACATGCCAGGAATGTTGTAAAATATTACATCCCAGAAGTTAGGTTGCTTTGGGTTAGGATATACAACGTTATCGACGTATATAATGTCCCCATCGAGAAGCAGGCGACGACACGCCAGAAATGTTGTAAAATATTACATCCGAGATGCTAGGTTGCCTTAGGCTAGGATATATAACGTTATAGACGTATATAATATTCCCACCGAGAAATAGGGGCCGACGCGTCAGGAATGTTGTAAAATATTACATCCGATATGTTACGTTGCCTTAGGTTAGGATGTACAACGTTATAGATGTATATAATGTCCCCATCCAGAAGTAGGTGACGACACACCAGGAATGTTGTACAATATTACATGCGACATGTTAGGTTGCCTTAGGCTAGGATATCTAACCTTATAGACGTATATAATGTTACCACCGAGAACTACGGGCCGACACGACAGCAATGATGTAAAATATTACATTCGACATGTTAGGTCGCCTTAGGTTAGGATATATAACGTTGTAGACGTATATAATATTCCCACCGAGAAGTAGGGGCCGACGCGTCAGGAATGTTGTAAAATATTACATCCCAGATGTTAGGTTGCGTTAGGTTAGGATATACAACGTTATAGACGTATATAATGTCCCCTTTGAGAAGCAGGCGACGACACGCCAGAATGTTATAAAATATTACATTCGACATGTTAGGTTGCCTTAGGCTAGGATATATAACGTTATAGACGTATATAATATTCCCACCGAGAGATAGGGGCCGACGCGTCAGGAATGTTGTAAAATATTACATTCGACATGTTAGGTTGCCTTAGGCCAGGATATGTCACGTTATAGACGTATATAATATTCCCCCCCAGAAATAGGGGCCGACGCGTCAGGAATGTTGTAAAATATTACACCCGAAATGTTAGGTTCCCTTAGGTTAGGATATACGACGTTATAGACGTATAGAATGTTCCCACCGAGATGTAGGGACAGACATGCCAGGGATATTCTAAAATATTACATTCGAGTTGTTAGGTTGCTTTAGGTTAGGATATATATCGTTATAGACTTATATAATGTTCCCAACGAGACGTGGGGACCGACATGCCAGGAATGTTGTAAAATATTACATCCCAGAGGTTAGGTTGCTTTGGGTTAGGATATACAACGTTATAGACGTATATAATGTCCCCATCGAGAAGCAGGCGACGACACGCCAGGAATGTTGTAAAATATTACATCCGAGATGTTAGGTTGCCTTAGGCTAGGATATATAACGTTATAGACGTATATAATATTCCCACCGAGAAATAGGGCCGATGCGTCAGGAATGTTGTAAAATATTACATCCGATATGTTAGGTTGCCTTAGGTTAGGATGTACAACGTTATAGATGTATATAATGTCCCCATCCAGAAGTAGGTGACGACACACCAGGAATGTTGTACAATATTACATGCGACATGTTAGGTTGCCTTAGGCTAGGATATCTAACCTTATAGACGTATATAATGTTACCACCGAGAACTACGGGCCGACACGACAGCAATGATGTAAAATATTACATTCGACATGTTAGGTCGCCTTAGGTTAGGATATACAACGTTGTAGACGTATATAATATTCCCACCGAGAAGTAGGGGCCGACGCGTCAGGAATGTTGTAAAATATTACATCCCAGATGTTAGGTTGCGTTAGGTTAGGATATACAACGTTATAGACGTATATAATGTCCCCTTTGAGAAGCAGGCGACGACACGCCAGAATGTTATAAAATATTACATTCAACATGTTAGGTTGCCTTAGGCTAGGATATATAACGTTATAGACGTATATAATATTCCCACCGAGAAATAGGGGCCGACGCGTCAGGAATGTTGTTAAATATTACATCCGAAATGTTAGGTTGCCTTAGGTTAGGATGTACAACGTTATAGATGTATATAATGTCCCCATCCAGAAGTAGATGACGACACGCCAGGAATGTTGTACAATATTACATGCGACATTATAGGTTGCCTTAGGCTAGGATATCTATCCTTATAGACGTATATAATGTTATCACCGAGAACTACGGGCCGACACGTCAGGAATGATGTAAAATATTACATTCGACATGTTAGGTCGCCTTATGCTAGGATATATAACGTGATAGACGTATATAATGTTCCCACCGAGAAATAGGGGCCGACGCGTCATGAATGTTGTAAAATATTACATCCCAGATGTTAGGTTGCGTTGGGTTAGGATATACAACGTTATAGACGTATATAATGTCCCCATCGAGAAGCAGCCGACGACACTCCAGAATGTTGTACAATATTACATTCGACATGTTAGGTTGCCTTAGGCTAGGATATATAACGTTATAGACGTATATAATATTCCCACCGAGAAATAGGGGCCGACGCGTCAGGACTGTTGTAAAATATTACATCCGATATGTTAGGTTGCCTTATGCTAGGATATATAACGTGATAGACGTATATAATGTTCCCACCGAGAAATAGGGGCCGACGCGTCATGAATGTTGTAAAATATTACATCCCAGATGTTAGGTTGCGTTGGCTTAGGATATACAACGTTATAGGCGTATATAATGTCCCCTTTGAGAAGCAGGCGACGACAAGCCAGAATGTTGTAAAATATTACATTCGACATGTTAGGTTGCCTTAGGCTAGGATATGTAACGTTATAGACGTATATAATATTCCCCCCCGAGAAATAGGGGCCGACGCGTCAGGAATGTTGCAAAATATTACACCCGAAATGTTAGGTTCCCTTAGGTTAGGATATACAACGTTATAGACGTATATAATATTCCCACCGAGAAATAGGGGCCGACGCGTCAGGAATGTTGTAAAATATTACACCCGAAATGTTAGGTTCCCTTAGGTTAGGATATACAACGTTATATTCGTATAGAATGTTCCCACCGAGATGTAGGGACCGCCAGGAATGTGGTAAACTATTACATCCGAGTTGTTAGGTTGCTTTAGGTTAGAATATATATCGTCATAGACTTATATAATGTTCCCACCGAGACGTGGGGACCGACATGCCAGGAATGTTGTAAACTATTCCATCCCAGAAGTTAGGTTGCTTTTGGTTAGGATATACAACGTTATAGACGTATATAATGTCCCCATCGAGAGGCAGGCGACGACACGCCAGGAATGTTGTAAAATATTACATCCGAGATGTTAGGTTACCTTAGGCTAGGACATATATCGTTATAGACGTATACAATGTTCCCACCGAGAAGTAGGGACCGACGCGTCAGGAATGTTGTAAAATAAAACAACCCAGACGTTAGGTTGCGTTAGGTTAGGATATACAACGTTATAGACGTATTTAATGTCCCCTTCGAGAAGCAGGCGACGACAGGCCAGAATGTTGTAAAATATTACATTCGACATGTTAGGTTGCCTTAGGCTAGGATATGTACCGTTATAGACGTATATAATATTCCCACCGAGAAATAGGGGCCGACGCGTCAGGAATGTGGTAAAATATTACACCCGAAATGTTAGGTTCCCTTAGGTTAGGATATACAACGTTATAGACGTATAGAATGTTCCCACCAAGAAATAGGGGCCGACGCGTCAGGAATGTTGTAAAATATTACACCCGAGATGTTAGGTTCCCTTAGGTTAGCATATACAACGTTATAGACGTATATAATGTACCCACCGAGACGTGGGGAACGACATGCCAGGAATGTTGTAAAATATTACATCCCAGATGTAAGGTTGCGTTAGGTTAGGATATACAACGTTATAGACGTATATAATGTCCCCTTCGAGAAGCAGGCGACGACACGCCAGAATGTTGTAAATTATTACATTCGACATGTTGGGATGCCTTAGGCTAGGATATATAACGTTATAGACGTATATAATATTCCCACCGAGAGATAGGGGCCGACGCGTCAGGAATGTTGTAAAATATTACATTCGACATGTTAGGTTGCCTTAGGCCAGGATATGTCACGTTATAGACGTATATAATATTCCCCCCCAGAAATAGGGGCCGACGCGTCAGGAATGTTGTAAAATATTACACCCGAAATGTTAGGTTCCCTTAGGTTAGGATATACGACGTTATAGACGTATAGAATGTTCCCACCGAGATGTAGGGACAGACATGCCAGGGATATTCTAAAATATTACATTCGAGTTGTTAGGTTGCTTTAGGTTAGGATATATATCGTTATAGACTTATATAATGTTCCCAACGAGACGTGGGGACCGACATGCCAGGAATGTTGTAAAATATTACATCCCAGAAGTTAGGTTGCTTTGGGTTAGGATATACAACGTTATAGACGTATATAATGTCCCCATCGAGAAGCAGGCGACGACACGCCAGGAATGTTGTAAAATATTACATCCGAGATGTTAGGTTGCCTTAGGCTAGGATATATAACGTTATAGACGTATATAATATTCCCACCGAGAAATAGGGCCGATGCGTCAGGAATGTTGTAAAATATTACATCCGATATGTTAGGTTGCCTTAGGTTAGGATGTACAACGTTATAGATGTATATAATGTCCCCATCCAGAAGTAGGTGACGACACACCAGGAATGTTGTACAATATTACATGCGACATGTTAGGTTGCCTTAGGCTAGGATATCTAACCTTATAGACGTATATAATGTTACCACCGAGAACTACGGGCCGACACGACAGCAATGATGTAAAATATTACATTCGACATGTTAGGTCGCCTTAGGTTAGGATATACAACGTTGTAGACGTATATAATATTCCCACCGAGAAGTAGGGGCCGACGCGTCAGGAATGTTGTAAAATATTACATCCCAGATGTTAGGTTGCGTTAGGTTAGGATATACAACGTTATAGACGTATATAATGTCCCCTTTGAGAAGCAGGCGACGACACGCCAGAATGTTATAAAATATTACATTCGACATGTTAGGTTGCCTTAGGCTAGGATATATAACGTTATAGACGTATATAATATTCCCACCGAGAAATAGGGGCCGACGCGTCAGGAATGTTGTTAAATATTACATCCGAAATGTTAGGTTGCCTTAGGTTAGGATGTACAACGTTATAGATGTATATAATGTCCCCATCCAGAAGTAGATGACGACACGCCAGGAATGTTGTACAATATAACATGCGACATTATAGGTTGCCTTAGGCTAGGATATCTATCCTTATAGACGTATATAATGTTATCACCGAGAACTACGGGCCGACACGTCAGGAATGATGTAAAATATTACATTCGACATGTTAGGTCGCCTTATGCTAGGATATATAACGTGATAGACGTATATAATGTTCCCACCGAGAAATAGGGGCCGACGCGTCATGAATGTTGTAAAATATTACATCCCAGATGTTAGGTTGCGTTGGGTTAGGATATACAACGTTATAGACGTATATAATGTCCCCATCGAGAAGCAGCCGACGACACTCCAGAATGTTGTACAATATTACATTCGACATGTTAGGTTGCCTTAGGCTAGGATATATAACGTTATAGACGTATATAATATTCCCACCGAGAAATAGGGGCCGACGCGTCAGGACTGTTGTAAAATATTACATCCGATATGTTAGGTTGCCTTATGCTAGGATATATAACGTGATAGACGTATATAATGTTCCCACCGAGAAATAGGGGCCGACGCGTCATGAATGTTGTAAAATATTACATCCCAGATGTTAGGTTGCGTTGGCTTAGGATATACAACGTTATAGGCGTATATAATGTCCCCTTTGAGAAGCAGGCGACGACAAGCCAGAATGTTGTAAAATATTACATTCGACATGTTAGGTTGCCTTAGGCTAGGATATGTAACGTTATAGACGTATATAATATTCCCCCCCGAGAAATAGGGGCCGACGCGTCAGGAATGTTGCAAAATATTACACCCGAAATGTTAGGTTCCCTTAGGTTAGGATATACAACGTTATAGACGTATATAATATTCCCACCGAGAAATAGGGGCCGACGCGTCAGGAATGTTGTAAAATATTACACCCGAAATGTTAGGTTCCCTTAGGTTAGGATATACAACGTTATATTCGTATAGAATGTTCCCACCGAGATGTAGGGACCGCCAGGAATGTGGTAAACTATTACATCCGAGTTGTTAGGTTGCTTTAGGTTAGAATATATATCGTCATAGACTTATATAATGTTCCCACCGAGACGTGGGGACCGACATGCCAGGAATGTTGTAAACTATTCCATCCCAGAAGTTAGGTTGCTTTTGGTTAGGATATACAACGTTATAGACGTATATAATGTCCCCATCGAGAGGCAGGCGACGACACGCCAGGAATGTTGTAAAATATTACATCCGAGATGTTAGGTTACCTTAGGCTAGGACATATATCGTTATAGACGTATACAATGTTCCCACCGAGAAGTAGGGACCGACGCGTCAGGAATGTTGTAAAATAAAACAACCCAGACGTTAGGTTGCGTTAGGTTAGGATATACAACGTTATAGACGTATTTAATGTCCCCTTCGAGAAGCAGGCGACGACAGGCCAGAATGTTGTAAAATATTACATTCGACATGTTAGGTTGCCTTAGGCTAGGATATGTACCGTTATAGACGTATATAATATTCCCACCGAGAAATAGGGGCCGACGCGTCAGGAATGTGGTAAAATATTACACCCGAAATGTTAGGTTCCCTTAGGTTAGGATATACAACGTTATAGACGTATAGAATGTTCCCACCAAGAAATAGGGGCCGACGCGTCAGGAATGTTGTAAAATATTACACCCGAGATGTTAGGTTCCCTTAGGTTAGCATATACAACGTTATAGACGTATATAATGTACCCACCGAGACGTGGGGAACGACATGCCAGGAATGTTGTAAAATATTACATCCAAGATGTAAGGTTGCGTTAGGTTAGGATATACAACGTTATAGACGTATATAATGTCCCCTTCGAGAAGCAGGCGACGACACGCCAGAATGTTGTAAATTATTACATTCGACATGTTGGGATGCCTTAGGCTAGGATATATAACGTTATAGACGTATATAATATTTCCACCGAGAAATAGGGGCCGACGCGTCAGGAATGTTGTAAAATATTAGACCCGAGATGTTAGGTTCCCTTAGGTTAGTATATACAATGTTATAGACGTATAGAATGTCCCCACCGAGATGTAGGGACCGACTTGCCAGGAATGTTGTAAAATATTACACACGAGTTGTTAGGTTGCTTTAGGTTAGGATATATATCGCTATAGACTTATATAATGTTCTTACCGAGACGTGGGGACCGACATGCCAGGAATGTTGTAAAATATTACATCCCAGAAGTTAGGTTGCTTTGGGTTAGGATATACAACGTTATAGACGTATACAATGTCCCCATCGAGATGCAGGCGACGACACGCCAGGAATGTTGAAAAATATTACATCCGATATGTTAGGTTGCTTTAGGTTAGGATATACAACGTTATAGACGTATATAATGTCCCCTTTGAGAAGCAGGCGACGACACGCCAGAATGTTATAAAATATTACATTCGACATGTTAGGTTGCCTTAGGCTAGGATATATAACGTTATAGACGTATATAATATTCCCACCGAGAAATAGGGGCCGACGCGTCAGGAATGTTGTAAAATATTACATCAGATATGTTAGGTTGCCTTAGGCTAGGATATATAACGTTACAGACGCATATAATATTCCCACCGAGAAATAGGGGCCGACGCGTCAGGAATGTTGCAAAATATTACACCCGAAATGTTAGGTTCCCTTAGGTTAGGATATACAACGTTATAGACGTATAGAATGTCCACACCGAGATGTAGGGACCGACATGCCAGGAATGTTCTAAAATATTACATCCGAGTTGTTAGGTTCCTTTAGGTTAGGATATATATCGTTATAGACTTATATAATGTTCCCACCGAGACGTGGGGACCGACATGCCAGGAATGTTGTAAAATATTACATCCCAGAAGTTAGGTTGCTTTGGGTTAGGATATACAACGTTATCGACGTATATAATGTCCCCATCGAGAAGCAGGCGACGACACGCCAGGAATGTTGTAAAATATTACATCCGAGATGCTAGGTTGCCTTAGGCTAGGATATATAACGTTATAGACGTATATAATATTCCCACCGAGAAATAGGGGCCGACGCGTCAGGAATGTTGTAAAATATTACATCCGATATGTTACGTTGCCTTAGGTTAGGATGTACAACGTTATAGATGTATATAATGTCCCCATCCAGAAGTAGGTGACGACACACCAGGAATGTTGTACAATATTACATGCGACATGTTAGGTTGCCTTAGGCTAGGATATCTAACCTTATAGACGTATATAATGTTACCACCGAGAACTACGGGCCGACACGACAGCAATGATGTAAAATATTACATTCGACATGTTAGGTCGCCTTAGGTTAGGATATATAACGTTGTAGACGTATATAATATTCCCACAGAGAAGTAGGGGCCGACGCGTCAGGAATGTTGTAAAATATTACATCCCAGATGTTAGGTTGCGTTAGGTTAGGATATACAACGTTATAGACGTATATAATGTCCCCTTTGAGAAGCAGGCGACGACACGCCAGAATGTTATAAAATATTACATTCGACATGTTAGGTTGCCTTAGGCTAGGATATATAACGTTATAGACGTATATAATATTCCCACCGAGAAATAGGGGCCGACGCGTCAGGAATGTTGTAAAATATTACATCAGATATGTTAGGTTGCCTTAGGCTAGGATATATAACGTTATAGACGCATATAATATTCCCACCGAGAAATAGGGGCCGACGCGTCAGGAATGTTGCAAAATATTACACCCGAAATGTTAGGTTCCCTTAGGTTAGGATATACAACGTTATAGACGTATAGAATGTCCACACCGAGATGTAGGGACCGACATGCCAGGAATGTTCTAAAATATTACATCCGAGTTGTTAGGTTCCTTTAGGTTAGGATATATATCGTTATAGACTTATATAATGTTCCCACCGAGACGTGGGGACCGACATGCCAGGAATGTTGTAAAATATTACATCCCAGAAGTTAGGTTGCTTTGGGTTAGTATATACAACGTTATAGACGTATATAATGTCCCCATCGAGAAGCAGGCGACGACACGCCAGGAATGTTGTAAAATATTACATCCGAAATGTTAGGTTGCCTTAGGCTAGGATATATAACGTTATAGACGTATATAATATTCCCACCGAGAGATAGGGGCCGACGCGTCAGGAATGTTGTAAAATATTACATTCGACATGTTAGGTTGCCTTAGGCCAGGATATGTCACGTTATAGACGTATATAATATTCCCCCCCAGAAATAGGGGCCGACGCGTCAGGAATGTTGTAAAATATTACACCCGAAATGTTAGGTTCCCTTAGGTTAGGATATACGACGTTATAGACGTATAGAATGTTCCCACCGAGATGTAGGGACAGACATGCCAGGGATATTCTAAAATATTACATTCGAGTTGTTAGGTTGCTTTAGGTTAGGATATATATCGTTATAGACTTATATAATGTTCCCAACGAGACGTGGGGACCGACATGCCAGGAATGTTGTAAAATATTACATCCCAGAAGTTAGGTTGCTTTGGGTTAGGATATACAACGTTATAGACGTATATAATGTCCCCATCGAGAAGCAGGCGACGACACGCCAGGAATGTTGTAAAATATTACATCCGAGATGTTAGGTTGCCTTAGGCTAGGATATATAACGTTATAGACGTATATAATATTCCCACCGAGAAATAGGGCCGATGCGTCAGGAATGTTGTAAAATATTACATCCGATATGTTAGGTTGCCTTAGGTTAGGATGTACAACGTTATAGATGTATATAATGTCCCCATCCAGAAGTAGGTGACGACACACCAGGAATGTTGTACAATATTACATGCGACATGTTAGGTTGCCTTAGGCTAGGATATCTAACCTTATAGACGTATATAATGTTACCACCGAGAACTACGGGCCGACACGACAGCAATGATGTAAAATATTACATTCGACATGTTAGGTCGCCTTAGGTTAGGATATACAACGTTGTAGACGTATATAATATTCCCACCGAGAAGTAGGGGCCGACGCGTCAGGAATGTTGTAAAATATTACATCCCAGATGTTAGGTTGCGTTAGGTTAGGATATACAACGTTATAGACGTATATAATGTCCCCTTTGAGAAGCAGGCGACGACACGCCAGAATGTTATAAAATATTACATTCGACATGTTAGGTTGCCTTAGGCTAGGATATATAACGGTATAGACGTATATAATATTCCCACCGAGAAATAGGGGCCGACGCGTCAGGAATGTTGTTAAATATTACATCCGAAATGTTAGGTTGCCTTAGGTTAGGATGTACAACGTTATAGATGTATATAATGTCCCCATCCAGAAGTAGATGACGACACGCCAGGAATGTTGTACAATATTACATGCGACATTATAGGTTGCCTTAGGCTAGGATATCTATCCTTATAGACGTATATAATGTTATCACCGAGAACTACGGGCCGACACGTCAGGAATGATGTAAAATATTACATTCGACATGTTAGGTCGCCTTATGCTAGGATATATAACGTGATAGACGTATATAATGTTCCCACCGAGAAATAGGGGCCGACGCGTCATGAATGTTGTAAAATATTACATCCCAGATGTTAGGTTGCGTTGGGTTAGGATATACAACGTTATAGACGTATATAATGTCCCCATCGAGAAGCAGCCGACGACACTCCAGAATGTTGTAAAATATTACATTCGACATGTTAGGTTGCCTTAGGCTAGGATATATAACGTTATAGACGTATATAATATTCCCACCGAGAAATAGGGGCCGACGCGTCAGGACTGTTGTAAAATATTACATCCGATATGTTAGGTTGCCTTATGCTAGGATATATAACGTGATAGACGTATATAATGTTCCCACCGAGAAATAGGGGCCGACGCGTCATGAATGTTGTAAAATATTACATCCCAGATGTTAGGTTGCGTTGGCTTAGGATATACAACGTTATAGGCGTATATAATGTCCCCTTTGAGAAGCAGGCGACGACAAGCCAGAATGTTGTAAAATATTACATTCGACATGTTAGGTTGCCTTAGGCTAGGATATGTAACGTTATAGACGTATATAATATTCCCCCCCGAGAAATAGGGGCCGACGCGTCAGGAATGTTGCAAAATATTACACCCGAAATGTTAGGTTCCCTTAGGTTAGGATATACAACGTTATAGACGTATATAATATTCCCACCGAGAAATAGGGGCCGACGCGTCAGGAATGTTGTAAAATATTACACCCGAAATGTTAGGTTCCCTTAGGTTAGGATATACAACGTTATATTCGTATAGAATGTTCCCACCGAGATGTAGGGACCGCCAGGAATGTGGTAAACTATTACATCCGAGTTGTTAGGTTGCTTTAGGTTAGAATATATATCGTCATAGACTTATATAATGTTCCCACCGAGACGTGGGGACCGACATGCCAGGAATGTTGTAAACTATTCCATCCCAGAAGTTAGGTTGCTTTTGGTTAGGATATACAACGTTATAGACGTATATAATGTCCCCATCGAGAGGCAGGCGACGACACGCCAGGAATGTTGTAAAATATTACATCCGAGATGTTAGGATACCTTAGGCTAGGACATATATCGTTATAGACGTATACAATGTTCCCACCGAGAAGTAGGGACCGACGCGTCAGGAATGTTGTAAAATAAAACAACCCAGACGTTAGGTTGCGTTAGGTTAGGATATACAACGTTATAGACGTATTTAATGTCCCCTTCGAGAAGCAGGCGACGACAGGCCAGAATGTTGTAAAATATTACATTCGACATGTTAGGTTGCCTTAGGCTAGGATATGTACCGTTATAGACGTATATAATATTCCCACCGAGAAATAGGGGCCGACGCGTCAGGAATGTGGTAAAATATTACACCCGAAATGTTAGGTTCCCTTAGGTTAGGATATACAACGTTATAGACGTATAGAATGTTCCCACCAAGAAATAGGGGCCGACGCGTCAGGAATGTTGTAAAATATTACACCCGAGATGTTAGGTTCCCTTAGGTTAGCATATACAACGTTATAGACGTATATAATGTACCCACCGAGACGTGGGGAACGACATGCCAGGAATGTTGTAAAATATTACATCCAAGATGTAAGGTTGCGTTAGGTTAGGATATACAACGTTATAGACGTATATAATGTCCCCTTCGAGAAGCAGGCGACGACACGCCAGAATGTTGTAAATTATTACATTCGACATGTTGGGATGCCTTAGGCTAGGATATATAACGTTATAGACGTATATAATATTTCCACCGAGAAATAGGGGCCGACGCGTCAGGAATGTTGTAAAATATTAGACCCGAGATGTTAGGTTCCCTTAGGTTAGTATATACAATGTTATAGACGTATAGAATGTCCCCACCGAGATGTAGGGACCGACTTGCCAGGAATGTTGTAAAATATTACACACGAGTTGTTAGGTTGCTTTAGGTTAGGATATATATCGCTATAGACTTATATAATGTTCCTACCGAGACGTGGGGACCGACATGCCAGGAATGTTGTAAAATATTACATCCCAGAAGTTAGGTTGCTTTGGGTTAGGATATACAACGTTATAGACGTATACAATGTCCCCATCGAGATGCAGGCGACGACACGCCAGGAATGTTGAAAAATATTACATCCGATATGTTAGGTTGCTTTAGGTTAGGATATACAACGTTATAGACGTATATAATGTCCCCTTTGAGAAGCAGGCGACGACACGCCAGAATGTTATAAAATATTACATTCGACATGTTAGGTTGCCTTAGGCTAGGATATATAACGTTATAGACGTATATAATATTCCCACCGAGAAATAGGGGCCGACGCGTCAGGAATGTTGTAAAATATTACATCAGATATGTTAGGTTGCCTTAGGCTAGGATATATAACGTTACAGACGCATATAATATTCCCACCGAGAAATAGGGGCCGACGCGTCAGGAATGTTGTAAAATATTACATTCGACATGTTAGGTTGCCTTAGGCCAGGATATGTCACGTTATAGACGTATATAATATTCCCCCCCAGAAATAGGGGCCGACGCGTCAGGAATGTTGTAAAATATTACACCCGAAATGTTAGGTTCCCTTAGGTTAGGATATACGACGTTATAGACGTATAGAATGTTCCCACCGAGATGTAGGGACAGACATGCCAGGGATATTCTAAAATATTACATTCGAGTTGTTAGGTTGCTTTAGGTTAGGATATATATCGTTATAGACTTATATAATGTTCCCAACGAGACGTGGGGACCGACATGCCAGGAATGTTGTAAAATATTACATCCCAGAAGTTAGGTTGCTTTGGGTTAGGATATACAACGTTATAGACGTATATAATGTCCCCATCGAGAAGCAGGCGACGACACGCCAGGAATGTTGTAAAATATTACATCCGAGATGTTAGGTTGCCTTAGGCTAGGATATATAACGTTATAGACGTATATAATATTCCCACCGAGAAATAGGGCCGATGCGTCAGGAATGTTGTAAAATATTACATCCGATATGTTAGGTTGCCTTAGGTTAGGATGTACAACGTTATAGATGTATATAATGTCCCCATCCAGAAGTAGGTGACGACACACCAGGAATGTTGTACAATATTACATGCGACATGTTAGGTTGCCTTAGGCTAGGATATCTAACCTTATAGACGTATATAATGTTACCACCGAGAACTACGGGCCGACACGACAGCAATGATGTAAAATATTACATTCGACATGTTAGGTCGCCTTAGGTTAGGATATACAACGTTGTAGACGTATATAATATTCCCACCGAGAAGTAGGGGCCGACGCGTCAGGAATGTTGTAAAATATTACATCCCAGATGTTAGGTTGCGTTAGGTTAGGATATACAACGTTATAGACGTATATAATGTCCCCTTTGAGAAGCAGGCGACGACACGCCAGAATGTTATAAAATATTACATTCGACATGTTAGGTTGCCTTAGGCTAGGATATATAACGTTATAGACGTATATAATATTCCCACCGAGAAATAGGGGCCGACGCGTCAGGAATGTTGTTAAATATTACATCCGAAATGTTAGGTTGCCTTAGGTTAGGATGTACAACGTTATAGATGTATATAATGTCCCCATCCAGAAGTAGATGACGACACGCCAGGAATGTTGTACAATATTACATGCGACATTATAGGTTGCCTTAGGCTAGGATATCTATCCTTATAGACGTATATAATGTTATCACCGAGAACTACGGGCCGACACGTCAGGAATGATGTAAAATATTACATTCGACATGTTAGGTCGCCTTATGCTAGGATATATAACGTGATAGACGTATATAATGTTCCCACCGAGAAATAGGGGCCGACGCGTCATGAATGTTGTAAAATATTACATCCCAGATGTTAGGTTGCGTTGGGTTAGGATATACAACGTTATAGACGTATATAATGTCCCCATCGAGAAGCAGCCGACGACACTCCAGAATGTTGTAAAATATTACATTCGACATGTTAGGTTGCCTTAGGCTAGGATATATAACGTTATAGACGTATATAATATTCCCACCGAGAAATAGGGGCCGACGCGTCAGGACTGTTGTAAAATATTACATCCGATATGTTAGGTTGCCTTATGCTAGGATATATAACGTGATAGACGTATATAATGTTCCCACCGAGAAATAGGGGCCGACGCGTCATGAATGTTGTAAAATATTACATCCCAGATGTTAGGTTGCGTTGGCTTAGGATATACAACGTTATAGGCGTATATAATGTCCCCTTTGAGAAGCAGGCGACGACAAGCCAGAATGTTGTAAAATATTACATTCGACATGTTAGGTTGCCTTAGGCTAGGATATGTAACGTTATAGACGTATATAATATTCCCCCCCGAGAAATAGGGGCCGACGCGTCAGGAATGTTGCAAAATATTACACCCGAAATGTTAGGTTCCCTTAGGTTAGGATATACAACGTTATAGACGTATATAATATTCCCACCGAGAAATAGGGGCCGACGCGTCAGGAATGTTGTAAAATATTACACCCGAAATGTTAGGTTCCCTTAGGTTAGGATATACAACGTTATATTCGTATAGAATGTTCCCACCGAGATGTAGGGACCGCCAGGAATGTGGTAAACTATTACATCCGAGTTGTTAGGTTGCTTTAGGTTAGAATATATATCGTCATAGACTTATATAATGTTCCCACCGAGACGTGGGGACCGACATGCCAGGAATGTTGTAAACTATTCCATCCCAGAAGTTAGGTTGCTTTTGGTTAGGATATACAACGTTATAGACGTATATAATGTCCCCATCGAGAGGCAGGCGACGACACGCCAGGAATGTTGTAAAATATTACATCCGAGATGTTAGGATACCTTAGGCTAGGACATATATCGTTATAGACGTATACAATGTTCCCACCGAGAAGTAGGGACCGACGCGTCAGGAATGTTGTAAAATAAAACAACCCAGACGTTAGGTTGCGTTAGGTTAGGATATACAACGTTATAGACGTATTTAATGTCCCCTTCGAGAAGCAGGCGACGACAGGCCAGAATGTTGTAAAATATTACATTCGACATGTTAGGTTGCCTTAGGCTAGGATATGTACCGTTATAGACGTATATAATATTCCCACCGAGAAATAGGGGCCGACGCGTCAGGAATGTGGTAAAATATTACACCCGAAATGTTAGGTTCCCTTAGGTTAGGATATACAACGTTATAGACGTATAGAATGTTCCCACCAAGAAATAGGGGCCGACGCGTCAGGAATGTTGTAAAATATTACACCCGAGATGTTAGGTTCCCTTAGGTTAGCATATACAACGTTATAGACGTATATAATGTACCCACCGAGAAGTAGGGACCGACATGCCAGGAATGTTGTAAAATATTACATCCGAGATGTTAGCTTGCTTTAGGTTAGGATATATATTGTTATAGACTTATATAATGTTCCCACCGAGACGTGGGGACTGACATGCCAGGAATGTTGCAAAATATTACATCAGAGAAGTTAGGTTGCTTTGGGTTAGGATATACAACGTTATAGACGTATATAATTTCCCCATCGAGAAGCAGGCGACGACACGCCAGGAATGTTGTAAAATATTACATCCGAGATGTTATGTTGCCTTACGTTAGGATATATAACGTTATAGACGTATATAATATTCTTACCGAGAAATAGGGGCCGACGCGTCAGGAATGTTGTAAAATATCACACCCGAAATGTTAGGTTGCCTTAGGCTCGGATATATAACGTTATAGACGTATATAATGTCCCCATCGAGAAGCAGGCGACGACACGCCAGGAATGTTATAAAATAGTACACACGAGTTGTTAGGTTGCTTTAGGTTAGGATATATATCGTTATAGACTTATATAATGTTCCCACCGAGACGTGGGGAACGACATGCCAGGAATGTTGTAAAATATTACATCCCAGATGTAAGGTTGCGTTAGGTTAGGATATACAACGTTATAGACGTATATAATGTCCCCTTCGAGAAGCAGGCGACGACACGCCAGAATGTTGTAAATTATTACATTCGACATGTTGGGATGCCTTAGGCTAGGATATATAACGTTATAGACGTATATAATATTCCCACCGAGAAATAGGGGCCGACGCGTCAGGAATGTTGTAAAATATTAGACCCGAGATGTTAGGTTCCCTTAGGTTAGTATATACAATGTTATAGACGTATAGAATGTCCCCACCGAGATGTAGGGACCGACATGCCAGGAATGTTGTAAAATATTACACACGAGTTGTTAGGTTGCTTTAGGTTAGGATATATATCGCTATAGACTTATATAATGTTCCTACCGAGACGTGGGGACCGACATGCCAGGAATGTTGTAAAATATTACATCCCAGAAGTTAGGTTGCTTTGGGTTAGGATATACAACGTTATAGACGTATACAATGTCCCCATCGAGATGCAGGCGACGACACGCCAGGAATGTTGAAAAATATTACATCCGATATGTTAGGTTGCTTTAGGTTAGGATATACAACGTTATAGACGTATATAATGTCCCCTTTGAGAAGCAGGCGACGACACGCCAGAATGTTATAAAATATTACATTCGACATGTTAGGTTGCCTTAGGCTAGGATATATAACGTTATAGACGTATATAATATTCCCACCGAGAAATAGGGGCCGACGCGTCAGGAATGTTGTAAAATATTACATCAGATATGTTAGGTTGCCTTAGGCTAGGATATATAACGTTACAGACGCATATAATATTCCCACCGAGAAATAGGGGCCGACGCGTCAGGAATGTTGCAAAATATTACACCCGAAATGTTAGGTTCCCTTAGGTTAGGATATACAACGTTATAGACGTATAGAATGTCCACACCGAGATGTAGGGACCGACATGCCAGGAATGTTCTAAAATATTACATCCGAGTTGTTAGGTTCCTTTAGGTTAGGATATATATCGTTATAGACTTATATAATGTTCCCACCGAGACGTGGGGACCGACATGCCAGGAATGTTGTAAAATATTACATCCCAGAAGTTAGGTTGCTTTGGGTTAGGATATACAACGTTATAGACGTATATAATGTCCCCATCGAGAAGCAGGCGACGACACGCCAGGAATGTTGTAAAATATTACATCCGAGATGCTAGGTTGCCTTAGGCTAGGATATATAACGTTATAGACGTATATAATATTCCCAGCGAGAAATAGGGGCCGACGCGTCAGGAATGTTGTAAAATATTACATCCGATATGTTAGGTTGCCTTAGGTTAGGATGTACAACGTTATAGATGTGTATAATGTCCCCATCCAGAAGTAGGTGACGACACACCAGGAATGTTGTACAATATTACATGCGACATGTTAGGTTGCCTTAGGCTAGAATATCTAACCTTATAGACGTATATAATGTTACCACCGAGAACTACGGGCCGACACGACAGCAATGATGTAAAATATTACATTCGACATGTTAGGTCGCCTTAGGTTAGGATATATAACGTTGTAGACGTATATAATATTCCCACCGAGAAGTAGGGGCCGACGCGTCAGGAATGTTGTAAAATATTACATCCCAGATGTTAGGTTGCGTTAGGTTAGGATATACAACGTTATAGACGTATATAATGTCCCCTTTGAGAAGCAGGCGACGACACGCCAGAATGTTATAAAATATTACATTCGACATGTTAGGTTGCCTTAGGCTAGGATATATAACGTTATAGACGTATATAATATTCCCACCGAGAAATAGGGGCCGACGCGTCAGGAATGTTGTAAAATATTACATCAGATATGTTAGGTTGCCTTAGGCTAGGATATATAACGTTATAGACGCATATAATATTCCCACCGAGAAATAGGGGCCGACGCGTCAGGAATGTTGCAAAATATTACACCTGAAATGTTAGGTTCCCTTAGGTTAGGATATACAACGTTATAGACGTATAGAATGTCCACACCGAGATGTAGGGACCGACATGCCAGGAATGTTCTAAAATATTACATCCGAGTTGTTAGGTTCCTTTAGGTTAGGATATATATCGTTATAGACTTATATAATGTTCCCACCGAGAAGTGGGGACCGACATGCCAGGAATGTTGTAAAATATTACATCCCAGAAGTTAGGTTGCCTTAGGTTAGGATGTACAATGTTATAGATGTATATAATGTCCCCATCCAGAAGTAGGTGACGACACACCAGGAATGTTGTACAATATTACATGCGACATGTCAGCTTGCCTTAGGCTAGGATATCTAACCTTATAGACGTATATAATGTTACCACCGAGAACTACGGGCCGACACGACAGGAATGATGTAAAATATTACATTTGACATGTTAGGTCGCCTTAGGCTAGGATATATAACGTTGTAGACGTATATAATATTCCCACCGAGAAATAGGGGCCGACGCGTCACGAATGTTGTAAAATATTACATCCCAGAAGTTAGGTTGCTTTTGGTTAGGATATACAACGTTATAGACGTATATAATGTCCCCATCGAGAGGCAGGCGACGACACGCCAGGAATGTTGTAAAATATTACATCCGAGATGTTAGGTTACCTTAGGCTAGGACATATATCGTTATAGACGTATACAATGTTCCCACCGAGAAGTAGGGACCGACGCGTCAGGAATGTTGTAAAATAAAACAACCCAGATGTTAGGTTGCGTTAGGTTAGGATATACAACGTTATAGACGTATTTAATGTCCCCTTCGAGAAGCAGGCGACGACAGGCCAGAATGTTGTAAAATATTACATTCGACATGTTAGGTTGCCTTAGGCTAGGATATGTACCGTTATAGACGTATATAATATTCCCACCGAGAAATAGGGGCCGACGCGTCAGGAATGTGGTATAATATTACACCCGAAATGTTAGGTTCCCTTAGGTTAGGATATACAACGTTATAGACGTATAGAATGTTCCCACCAAGAAATAGGGGCCGACGCGTCAGGAATGTTGTAAAATATTACACCCGAGATGTTAGGTTCCCTTAGGTTAGCATATACAACGTTATAGACGTATATAATGTACCCACCGAGAAGTAGGGACCGACATGCCAGGAATGTTGTAAAATATTACATCCGAGATGTTAGCTTGCTTTAGGTTAGGATATATATTGTTATAGACTTATATAATGTTCCCACCGAGACGTGGGGACTGACATGCCAGGAATGTTGCAAAATATTACATCAGAGAAGTTAGGTTGCTTTGGGTTAGGATATACAACGTTATAGACGTATATAATTTCCCCATCGAGAAGCAGGCGACGACACGCCAGGAATGTTGTAAAATATTACATCCGAGATGTTATGTTGCCTTACGTTAGGATATATAACGTTATAGACGTATATAATATTCTTACCGAGAAATAGGGGCCGACGCGTCAGGAATGTTGTAAAATATCACACCCGAAATGTTAGGTTGCCTTAGGCTCGGATATATAACGTTATAGACGTATATAATATTCCCACCGAGAAATAGGGGCCGACGCGTCAGGAATGTTGTAAAATATTACACCCGAGATGTTAGGTTCCCTTAGGTTAGCATATACAACGTTATAGACGTATATAATGTACCCACCGAGAAGTAGGGACCGACATGCCAGGAATGTTGTAAAATATTACATCCGAGATGTTAGCTTGCTTTAGGTTAGGATATATATTGTTATAGACTTATATAATGTTCCCACCGAGACGTGGGGACTGACATGCCAGGAATGTTGCAAAATATTACATCAGAGAAGTTAGGTTGCTTTGGGTTAGGATATACAACGTTATAGACGTATATAATTTCCCCATCGAGAAGCAGGCGACGACACGCCAGGAATGTTGTAAAATATTACATCCGAGATGTTATGTTGCCTTACGTTAGGATATATAACGTTATAGACGTATATAATATTCTTACCGAGAAATAGGGGCCGACGCGTCAGGAATGTTGTAAAATATCACACCCGAAATGTTAGGTTGCCTTAGGCTCGGATATATAACGTTATAGACGTATATAATGTCCCCATCGAGAAGCAGGCGACGACACGCCAGGAATGTTATAAAATAGTACACACGAGTTGTTAGGTTGCTTTAGGTTAGGATATATATCGTTATAGACTTATATAATGTTCCCACCGAGACGTGGGGAACGACATGCCAGGAATGTTGTAAAATATTACATCCCAGATGTAAGGTTGCGTTAGGTTAGGATATACAACGTTATAGACGTATATAATGTCCCCTTCGAGAAGCAGGCGACGACACGCCAGAATGTTGTAAATTATTACATTCGACATGTTGGGATGCCTTAGGCTAGGATATATAACGTTATAGACGTATATAATATTCCCACCGAGAAATAGGGGCCGACGCGTCAGGAATGTTGTAAAATATTAGACCCGAGATGTTAGGTTCCCTTAGGTTAGTATATACAATGTTATAGACGTATAGAATGTCCCCACCGAGATGTAGGGACCGACATGCCAGGAATGTTGTAAAATATTACACACGAGTTGTTAGGTTGCTTTAGGTTAGGATATATATCGCTATAGACTTATATAATGTTCCTACCGAGACGTGGGGACCGACATGCCAGGAATGTTGTAAAATATTACATCCCAGAAGTTAGGTTGCTTTGGGTTAGGATATACAACGTTATAGACGTATACAATGTCCCCATCGAGATGCAGGCGACGACACGCCAGGAATGTTGAAAAATATTACATCCGATATGTTAGGTTGCTTTAGGTTAGGATATACAACGTTATAGACGTATATAATGTCCCCTTTGAGAAGCAGGCGACGACACGCCAGAATGTTATAAAATATTACATTCGACATGTTAGGTTGCCTTAGGCTAGGATATATAACGTTATAGACGTATATAATATTCCCACCGAGAAATAGGGGCCGACGCGTCAGGAATGTTGTAAAATATTACATCAGATATGTTAGGTTGCCTTAGGCTAGGATATATAACGTTACAGACGCATATAATATTCCCACCGAGAAATAGGGGCCGACGCGTCAGGAATGTTGCAAAATATTACACCCGAAATGTTAGGTTCCCTTAGGTTAGGATATACAACGTTATAGACGTATAGAATGTCCACACCGAGATGTAGGGACCGACATGCCAGGAATGTTCTAAAATATTACATCCGAGTTGTTAGGTTCCTTTAGGTTAGGATATATATCGTTATAGACTTATATAATGTTCCCACCGAGACGTGGGGACCGACATGCCAGGAATGTTGTAAAATATTACATCCCAGAAGTTAGGTTGCTTTGGGTTAGGATATACAACGTTATAGACGTATATAATGTCCCCATCGAGAAGCAGGCGACGACACGCCAGGAATGTTGTAAAATATTACATCCGAGATGCTAGGTTGCCTTAGGCTAGGATATATAACGTTATAGACGTATATAATATTCCCAGCGAGAAATAGGGGCCGACGCGTCAGGAATGTTGTAAAATATTACATCCGATATGTTAGGTTGCCTTAGGTTAGGATGTACAACGTTATAGATGTGTATAATGTCCCCATCCAGAAGTAGGTGACGACACACCAGGAATGTTGTACAATATTACATGCGACATGTTAGGTTGCCTTAGGCTAGAATATCTAACCTTATAGACGTATATAATGTTACCACCGAGAACTACGGGCCGACACGACAGCAATGATGTAAAATATTACATTCGACATGTTAGGTCGCCTTAGGTTAGGATATATAACGTTGTAGACGTATATAATATTCCCACCGAGAAGTAGGGGCCGACGCGTCAGGAATGTTGTAAAATATTACATCCCAGATGTTAGGTTGCGTTAGGTTAGGATATACAACGTTATAGACGTATATAATGTCCCCTTTGAGAAGCAGGCGACGACACGCCAGAATGTTATAAAATATTACATTCGACATGTTAGGTTGCCTTAGGCTAGGATATATAACGTTATAGACGTATATAATATTCCCACCGAGAAATAGGGGCCGACGCGTCAGGAATGTTGTAAAATATTACATCAGATATGTTAGGTTGCCTTAGGCTAGGATATATAACGTTATAGACGCATATAATATTCCCACCGAGAAATAGGGGCCGACGCGTCAGGAATGTTGCAAAATATTACACCTGAAATGTTAGGTTCCCTTAGGTTAGGATATACAACGTTATAGACGTATAGAATGTCCACACCGAGATGTAGGGACCGACATGCCAGGAATGTTCTAAAATATTACATCCGAGTTGTTAGGTTCCTTTAGGTTAGGATATATATCGTTATAGACTTATATAATGTTCCCACCGAGAAGTGGGGACCGACATGCCAGGAATGTTGTAAAATATTACATCCCAGAAGTTAGGTTGCCTTAGGTTAGGATGTACAATGTTATAGATGTATATAATGTCCCCATCCAGAAGTAGGTGACGACACACCAGGAATGTTGTACAATATTACATGCGACATGTCAGCTTGCCTTAGGCTAGGATATCTAACCTTATAGACGTATATAATGTTACCACCGAGAACTACGGGCCGACACGACAGGAATGATGTAAAATATTACATTTGACATGTTAGGTCGCCTTAGGCTAGGATATATAACGTTGTAGACGTATATAATATTCCCACCGAGAAATAGGGGCCGACGCGTCACGAATGTTGTAAAATATTACATCCCAGAAGTTAGGTTGCTTTGGGTTAGGATATACAACGTTATAGACGTATATAATTTCCCCATCGAGAAGCAGGCGACGACACGCCAGGAATGTTGTAAAATATTACATCCGAGATGTTATGTTGCCTTACGTTAGGATATATAACGTTATAGACGTATATAATATTCTTACCGAGAAATAGGGGCCGACGCGTCAGGAATGTTGTAAAATATCACACCCGAAATGTTAGGTTGCCTTAGGCTCGGATATATAACGTTATAGACGTATATAATGTCCCCATCGAGAAGCAGGCGACGACACGCCAGGAATGTTATAAAATAGTACACACGAGTTGTTAGGTTGCTTTAGGTTAGGATATATATCGTTATAGACTTATATAATGTTCCCACCGAGACGTGGGGAACGACATGCCAGGAATGTTGTAAAATATTACATCCCAGATGTAAGGTTGCGTTAGGTTAGGATATACAACGTTATAGACGTATATAATGTCCCCTTCGAGAAGCAGGCGACGACACGCCAGAATGTTGTAAATTATTACATTCGACATGTTGGGATGCCTTAGGCTAGGATATATAACGTTATAGACGTATATAATATTCCCACCGAGAAATAGGGGCCGACGCGTCAGGAATGTTGTAAAATATTAGACCCGAGATGTTAGGTTCCCTTAGGTTAGTATATACAATGTTATAGACGTATAGAATGTCCCCACCGAGATGTAGGGACCGACATGCCAGGAATGTTGTAAAATATTACACACGAGTTGTTAGGTTGCTTTAGGTTAGGATATATATCGCTATAGACTTATATAATGTTCCTACCGAGACGTGGGGACCGACATGCCAGGAATGTTGTAAAATATTACATCCCAGAAGTTAGGTTGCTTTGGGTTAGGATATACAACGTTATAGACGTATACAATGTCCCCATCGAGATGCAGGCGACGACACGCCAGGAATGTTGAAAAATATTACATCCGATATGTTAGGTTGCTTTAGGTTAGGATATACAACGTTATAGACGTATATAATGTCCCCTTTGAGAAGCAGGCGACGACACGCCAGAATGTTATAAAATATTACATTCGACATGTTAGGTTGCCTTAGGCTAGGATATATAACGTTATAGACGTATATAATATTCCCACCGAGAAATAGGGGCCGACGCGTCAGGAATGTTGTAAAATATTACATCAGATATGTTAGGTTGCCTTAGGCTAGGATATATAACGTTACAGACGCATATAATATTCCCACCGAGAAATAGGGGCCGACGCGTCAGGAATGTTGCAAAATATTACACCCGAAATGTTAGGTTCCCTTAGGTTAGGATATACAACGTTATAGACGTATAGAATGTCCACACCGAGATGTAGGGACCGACATGCCAGGAATGTTCTAAAATATTACATCCGAGTTGTTAGGTTCCTTTAGGTTAGGATATATATCGTTATAGACTTATATAATGTTCCCACCGAGACGTGGGGACCGACATGCCAGGAATGTTGTAAAATATTACATCCCAGAAGTTAGGTTGCTTTGGGTTAGGATATACAACGTTATAGACGTATATAATGTCCCCATCGAGAAGCAGGCGACGACACGCCAGGAATGTTGTAAAATATTACATCCGAGATGCTAGGTTGCCTTAGGCTAGGATATATAACGTTATAGACGTATATAATATTCCCAGCGAGAAATAGGGGCCGACGCGTCAGGAATGTTGTAAAATATTACATCCGATATGTTAGGTTGCCTTAGGTTAGGATGTACAACGTTATAGATGTGTATAATGTCCCCATCCAGAAGTAGGTGACGACACACCAGGAATGTTGTACAATATTACATGCGACATGTTAGGTTGCCTTAGGCTAGAATATCTAACCTTATAGACGTATATAATGTTACCACCGAGAACTACGGGCCGACACGACAGCAATGATGTAAAATATTACATTCGACATGTTAGGTCGCCTTAGGTTAGGATATATAACGTTGTAGACGTATATAATATTCCCACCGAGAAGTAGGGGCCGACGCGTCAGGAATGTTGTAAAATATTACATCCCAGATGTTAGGTTGCGTTAGGTTAGGATATACAACGTTATAGACGTATATAATGTCCCCTTTGAGAAGCAGGCGACGACACGCCAGAATGTTATAAAATATTACATTCGACATGTTAGGTTGCCTTAGGCTAGGATATATAACGTTATAGACGTATATAATATTCCCACCGAGAAATAGGGGCCGACGCGTCAGGAATGTTGTAAAATATTACATCAGATATGTTAGGTTGCCTTAGGCTAGGATATATAACGTTATAGACGCATATAATATTCCCACCGAGAAATAGGGGCCGACGCGTCAGGAATGTTGCAAAATATTACACCTGAAATGTTAGGTTCCCTTAGGTTAGGATATACAACGTTATAGACGTATAGAATGTCCACACCGAGATGTAGGGACCGACATGCCAGGAATGTTCTAAAATATTACATCCGAGTTGTTAGGTTCCTTTAGGTTAGGATATATATCGTTATAGACTTATATAATGTTCCCACCGAGAAGTGGGGACCGACATGCCAGGAATGTTGTAAAATATTACATCCCAGAAGTTAGGTTGCCTTAGGTTAGGATGTACAATGTTATAGATGTATATAATGTCCCCATCCAGAAGTAGGTGACGACACACCAGGAATGTTGTACAATATTACATGCGACATGTCAGCTTGCCTTAGGCTAGGATATCTAACCTTATAGACGTATATAATGTTACCACCGAGAACTACGGGCCGACACGACAGGAATGATGTAAAATATTACATTTGACATGTTAGGTCGCCTTAGGCTAGGATATATAACGTTGTAGACGTATATAATATTCCCACCGAGAAATAGGGGCCGACGCGTCACGAATGTTGTAAAATATTACATCCCAGAAGTTAGGTTGCTTTGGGTTAGGATATACAACGTTATAGACGTATATAATTTCCCCATCGAGAAGCAGGCGACGACACGCCAGGAATGTTGTAAAATATTACATCCGAGATGTTATGTTGCCTTACGTTAGGATATATAACGTTATAGACGTATATAATATTCTTACCGAGAAATAGGGGCCGACGCGTCAGGAATGTTGTAAAATATCACACCCGAAATGTTAGGTTGCCTTAGGCTCGGATATATAACGTTATAGACGTATATAATGTCCCCATCGAGAAGCAGGCGACGACACGCCAGGAATGTTATAAAATAGTACACACGAGTTGTTAGGTTGCTTTAGGTTAGGATATATATCGTTATAGACTTATATAATGTTCCCACCGAGACGTGGGGAACGACATGCCAGGAATGTTGTAAAATATTACATCCCAGATGTAAGGTTGCGTTAGGTTAGGATATACAACGTTATAGACGTATATAATGTCCCCTTCGAGAAGCAGGCGACGACACGCCAGAATGTTGTAAATTATTACATTCGACATGTTGGGATGCCTTAGGCTAGGATATATAACGTTATAGACGTATATAATATTCCCACCGAGAAATAGGGGCCGACGCGTCAGGAATGTTGTAAAATATTAGACCCGAGATGTTAGGTTCCCTTAGGTTAGTATATACAATGTTATAGACGTATAGAATGTCCCCACCGAGATGTAGGGACCGACATGCCAGGAATGTTGTAAAATATTACACACGAGTTGTTAGGTTGCTTTAGGTTAGGATATATATCGCTATAGACTTATATAATGTTCCTACCGAGACGTGGGGACCGACATGCCAGGAATGTTGTAAAATATTACATCCCAGAAGTTAGGTTGCTTTGGGTTAGGATATACAACGTTATAGACGTATACAATGTCCCCATCGAGATGCAGGCGACGACACGCCAGGAATGTTGAAAAATATTACATCCGATATGTTAGGTTGCTTTAGGTTAGGATATACAACGTTATAGACGTATATAATGTCCCCTTTGAGAAGCAGGCGACGACACGCCAGAATGTTATAAAATATTACATTCGACATGTTAGGTTGCCTTAGGCTAGGATATATAACGTTATAGACGTATATAATATTCCCACCGAGAAATAGGGGCCGACGCGTCAGGAATGTTGTAAAATATTACATCAGATATGTTAGGTTGCCTTAGGCTAGGATATATAACGTTACAGACGCATATAATATTCCCACCGAGAAATAGGGGCCGACGCGTCAGGAATGTTGCAAAATATTACACCCGAAATGTTAGGTTCCCTTAGGTTAGGATATACAACGTTATAGACGTATAGAATGTCCACACCGAGATGTAGGGACCGACATGCCAGGAATGTTCTAAAATATTACATCCGAGTTGTTAGGTTCCTTTAGGTTAGGATATATATCGTTATAGACTTATATAATGTTCCCACCGAGACGTGGGGACCGACATGCCAGGAATGTTGTAAAATATTACATCCCAGAAGTTAGGTTGCTTTGGGTTAGGATATACAACGTTATAGACGTATATAATGTCCCCATCGAGAAGCAGGCGACGACACGCCAGGAATGTTGTAAAATATTACATCCGAGATGCTAGGTTGCCTTAGGCTAGGATATATAACGTTATAGACGTATATAATATTCCCAGCGAGAAATAGGGGCCGACGCGTCAGGAATGTTGTAAAATATTACATCCGATATGTTAGGTTGCCTTAGGTTAGGATGTACAACGTTATAGATGTGTATAATGTCCCCATCCAGAAGTAGGTGACGACACACCAGGAATGTTGTACAATATTACATGCGACATGTTAGGTTGCCTTAGGCTAGAATATCTAACCTTATAGACGTATATAATGTTACCACCGAGAACTACGGGCCGACACGACAGCAATGATGTAAAATATTACATTCGACATGTTAGGTCGCCTTAGGTTAGGATATATAACGTTGTAGACGTATATAATATTCCCACCGAGAAGTAGGGGCCGACGCGTCAGGAATGTTGTAAAATATTACATCCCAGATGTTAGGTTGCGTTAGGTTAGGATATACAACGTTATAGACGTATATAATGTCCCCTTTGAGAAGCAGGCGACGACACGCCAGAATGTTATAAAATATTACATTCGACATGTTAGGTTGCCTTAGGCTAGGATATATAACGTTATAGACGTATATAATATTCCCACCGAGAAATAGGGGCCGACGCGTCAGGAATGTTGTAAAATATTACATCAGATATGTTAGGTTGCCTTAGGCTAGGATATATAACGTTATAGACGCATATAATATTCCCACCGAGAAATAGGGGCCGACGCGTCAGGAATGTTGCAAAATATTACACCTGAAATGTTAGGTTCCCTTAGGTTAGGATATACAACGTTATAGACGTATAGAATGTCCACACCGAGATGTAGGGACCGACATGCCAGGAATGTTCTAAAATATTACATCCGAGTTGTTAGGTTCCTTTAGGTTAGGATATATATCGTTATAGACTTATATAATGTTCCCACCGAGAAGTGGGGACCGACATGCCAGGAATGTTGTAAAATATTACATCCCAGAAGTTAGGTTGCCTTAGGTTAGGATGTACAATGTTATAGATGTATATAATGTCCCCATCCAGAAGTAGGTGACGACACACCAGGAATGTTGTACAATATTACATGCGACATGTCAGCTTGCCTTAGGCTAGGATATCTAACCTTATAGACGTATATAATGTTACCACCGAGAACTACGGGCCGACACGACAGGAATGATGTAAAATATTACATTTGACATGTTAGGTCGCCTTAGGCTAGGATATATAACGTTGTAGACGTATATAATATTCCCACCGAGAAATAGGGGCCGACGCGTCACGAATGTTGTAAAATATTACATCCCAGAAGTTAGGTTGCTTTTGGTTAGGATATACAACGTTATAGACGTATATAATGTCCCCATCGAGAGGCAGGCGACGACACGCCAGGAATGTTGTAAAATATTACATCCGAGATGTTAGGTTACCTTAGGCTAGGACATATATCGTTATAGACGTATACAATGTTCCCACCGAGAAGTAGGGACCGACGCGTCAGGAATGTTGTAAAATAAAACAACCCAGATGTTAGGTTGCGTTAGGTTAGGATATACAACGTTATAGACGTATTTAATGTCCCCTTCGAGAAGCAGGCGACGACAGGCCAGAATGTTGTAAAATATTACATTCGACATGTTAGGTTGCCTTAGGCTAGGATATGTACCGTTATAGACGTATATAATATTCCCACCGAGAAATAGGGGCCGACGCGTCAGGAATGTGGTATAATATTACACCCGAAATGTTAGGTTCCCTTAGGTTAGGATATACAACGTTATAGACGTATAGAATGTTCCCACCAAGAAATAGGGGCCGACGCGTCAGGAATGTTGTAAAATATTACACCCGAGATGTTAGGTTCCCTTAGGTTAGCATATACAACGTTATAGACGTATATAATGTACCCACCGAGAAGTAGGGACCGACATGCCAGGAATGTTGTAAAATATTACATCCGAGATGTTAGCTTGCTTTAGGTTAGGATATATATTGTTATAGACTTATATAATGTTCCCACCGAGACGTGGGGACTGACATGCCAGGAATGTTGCAAAATATTACATCAGAGAAGTTAGGTTGCTTTGGGTTAGGATATACAACGTTATAGACGTATATAATTTCCCCATCGAGAAGCAGGCGACGACACGCCAGGAATGTTGTAAAATATTACATCCGAGATGTTATGTTGCCTTACGTTAGGATATATAACGTTATAGACGTATATAATATTCTTACCGAGAAATAGGGGCCGACGCGTCAGGAATGTTGTAAAATATCACACCCGAAATGTTAGGTTGCCTTAGGCTCGGATATATAACGTTATAGACGTATATAATATTCACACCGAGAAATAGGGGCCGACGCGTCAGGAATGTTGTAAAATATTAGACCCGAGATGTTAGGTTCCCTTAGGTTAGTATATACAATGTTATAGACGTATAGAATGTCCCCACCGAGAAGTAGGGACCGACATGCCAGGAATGTTGTAAAATATTACATCCGAGATGTTAGCTTGCTTTAGGTTAGGATATATATTGTTATAGACTTATATAATGTTCCCACCGAGACGTGGGGACTGACATGCCAGGAATGTTGCAAAATATTACATCAGAGAAGTTAGGTTGCTTTGGGTTAGGATATACAACGTTATAGACGTATATAATTTCCCCATCGAGAAGCAGGCGACGACACGCCAGGAATGTTGTAAAATATTACATCCGAGATGTTATGTTGCCTTACGTTAGGATATATAACGTTATAGACGTATATAATATTCTTACCGAGAAATAGGGGCCGACGCGTCAGGAATGTTGTAAAATATCACACCCGAAATGTTAGGTTGCCTTAGGCTCGGATATATAACGTTATAGACGTATATAATGTCCCCATCGAGAAGCAGGCGACGACACGCCAGGAATGTTATAAAATAGTACACACGAGTTGTTAGGTTGCTTTAGGTTAGGATATATATCGTTATAGACTTATATAATGTTCCCACCGAGACGTGGGGAACGACATGCCAGGAATGTTGTAAAATATTACATCCCAGATGTAAGGTTGCGTTAGGTTAGGATATACAACGTTATAGACGTATATAATGTCCCCTTCGAGAAGCAGGCGACGACACGCCAGAATGTTGTAAATTATTACATTCGACATGTTGGGATGCCTTAGGCTAGGATATATAACGTTATAGACGTATATAATATTCCCACCGAGAAATAGGGGCCGACGCGTCAGGAATGTTGTAAAATATTAGACCCGAGATGTTAGGTTCCCTTAGGTTAGTATATACAATGTTATAGACGTATAGAATGTCCCCACCGAGATGTAGGGACCGACATGCCAGGAATGTTGTAAAATATTACACACGAGTTGTTAGGTTGCTTTAGGTTAGGATATATATCGCTATAGACTTATATAATGTTCCTACCGAGACGTGGGGACCGACATGCCAGGAATGTTGTAAAATATTACATCCCAGAAGTTAGGTTGCTTTGGGTTAGGATATACAACGTTATAGACGTATACAATGTCCCCATCGAGATGCAGGCGACGACACGCCAGGAATGTTGAAAAATATTACATCCGATATGTTAGGTTGCTTTAGGTTAGGATATACAACGTTATAGACGTATATAATGTCCCCTTTGAGAAGCAGGCGACGACACGCCAGAATGTTATAAAATATTACATTCGACATGTTAGGTTGCCTTAGGCTAGGATATATAACGTTATAGACGTATATAATATTCCCACCGAGAAATAGGGGCCGACGCGTCAGGAATGTTGTAAAATATTACATCAGATATGTTAGGTTGCCTTAGGCTAGGATATATAACGTTACAGACGCATATAATATTCCCACCGAGAAATAGGGGCCGACGCGTCAGGAATGTTGCAAAATATTACACCCGAAATGTTAGGTTCCCTTAGGTTAGGATATACAACGTTATAGACGTATAGAATGTCCACACCGAGATGTAGGGACCGACATGCCAGGAATGTTCTAAAATATTACATCCGAGTTGTTAGGTTCCTTTAGGTTAGGATATATATCGTTATAGACTTATATAATGTTCCCACCGAGACGTGGGGACCGACATGCCAGGAATGTTGTAAAATATTACATCCCAGAAGTTAGGTTGCTTTGGGTTAGGATATACAACGTTATAGACGTATATAATGTCCCCATCGAGAAGCAGGCGACGACACGCCAGGAATGTTGTAAAATATTACATCCGAGATGCTAGGTTGCCTTAGGCTAGGATATATAACGTTATAGACGTATATAATATTCCCAGCGAGAAATAGGGGCCGACGCGTCAGGAATGTTGTAAAATATTACATCCGATATGTTAGGTTGCCTTAGGTTAGGATGTACAACGTTATAGATGTGTATAATGTCCCCATCCAGAAGTAGGTGACGACACACCAGGAATGTTGTACAATATTACATGCGACATGTTAGGTTGCCTTAGGCTAGAATATCTAACCTTATAGACGTATATAATGTTACCACCGAGAACTACGGGCCGACACGACAGCAATGATGTAAAATATTACATTCGACATGTTAGGTCGCCTTAGGTTAGGATATATAACGTTGTAGACGTATATAATATTCCCACCGAGAAGTAGGGGCCGACGCGTCAGGAATGTTGTAAAATATTACATCCCAGATGTTAGGTTGCGTTAGGTTAGGATATACAACGTTATAGACGTATATAATGTCCCCTTTGAGAAGCAGGCGACGACACGCCAGAATGTTATAAAATATTACATTCGACATGTTAGGTTGCCTTAGGCTAGGATATATAACGTTATAGACGTATATAATATTCCCACCGAGAAATAGGGGCCGACGCGTCAGGAATGTTGTAAAATATTACATCAGATATGTTAGGTTGCCTTAGGCTAGGATATATAACGTTATAGACGCATATAATATTCCCACCGAGAAATAGGGGCCGACGCGTCAGGAATGTTGCAAAATATTACACCTGAAATGTTAGGTTCCCTTAGGTTAGGATATACAACGTTATAGACGTATAGAATGTCCACACCGAGATGTAGGGACCGACATGCCAGGAATGTTCTAAAATATTACATCCGAGTTGTTAGGTTCCTTTAGGTTAGGATATATATCGTTATAGACTTATATAATGTTCCCACCGAGAAGTGGGGACCGACATGCCAGGAATGTTGTAAAATATTACATCCCAGAAGTTAGGTTGCCTTAGGTTAGGATGTACAATGTTATAGATGTATATAATGTCCCCATCCAGAAGTAGGTGACGACACACCAGGAATGTTGTACAATATTACATGCGACATGTCAGCTTGCCTTAGGCTAGGATATCTAACCTTATAGACGTATATAATGTTACCACCGAGAACTACGGGCCGACACGACAGGAATGATGTAAAATATTACATTTGACATGTTAGGTCGCCTTAGGCTAGGATATATAACGTTGTAGACGTATATAATATTCCCACCGAGAAATAGGGGCCGACGCGTCACGAATGTTGTAAAATATTACATCCCAGAAGTTAGGTTGCTTTTGGTTAGGATATACAACGTTATAGACGTATATAATGTCCCCATCGAGAGGCAGGCGACGACACGCCAGGAATGTTGTAAAATATTACATCCGAGATGTTAGGTTACCTTAGGCTAGGACATATATCGTTATAGACGTATACAATGTTCCCACCGAGAAGTAGGGACCGACGCGTCAGGAATGTTGTAAAATAAAACAACCCAGATGTTAGGTTGCGTTAGGTTAGGATATACAACGTTATAGACGTATTTAATGTCCCCTTCGAGAAGCAGGCGACGACAGGCCAGAATGTTGTAAAATATTACATTCGACATGTTAGGTTGCCTTAGGCTAGGATATGTACCGTTATAGACGTATATAATATTCCCACCGAGAAATAGGGGCCGACGCGTCAGGAATGTGGTATAATATTACACCCGAAATGTTAGGTTCCCTTAGGTTAGGATATACAACGTTATAGACGTATAGAATGTTCCCACCAAGAAATAGGGGCCGACGCGTCAGGAATGTTGTAAAATATTACACCCGAGATGTTAGGTTCCCTTAGGTTAGCATATACAACGTTATAGACGTATATAATGTACCCACCGAGAAGTAGGGACCGACATGCCAGGAATGTTGTAAAATATTACATCCGAGATGTTAGCTTGCTTTAGGTTAGGATATATATTGTTATAGACTTATATAATGTTCCCACCGAGACGTGGGGACTGACATGCCAGGAATGTTGCAAAATATTACATCAGAGAAGTTAGGTTGCTTTGGGTTAGGATATACAACGTTATAGACGTATATAATTTCCCCATCGAGAAGCAGGCGACGACACGCCAGGAATGTTGTAAAATATTACATCCGAGATGTTATGTTGCCTTACGTTAGGATATATAACGTTATAGACGTATATAATATTCTTACCGAGAAATAGGGGCCGACGCGTCAGGAATGTTGTAAAATATCACACCCGAAATGTTAGGTTGCCTTAGGCTCGGATATATAACGTTATAGACGTATATAATATTCACACCGAGAAATAGGGGCCGACGCGTCAGGAATGTTGTAAAATATTAGACCCGAGATGTTAGGTTCCCTTAGGTTAGTATATACAATGTTATAGACGTATAGAATGTCCCCACCGAGATGTAGGGACCGACATGCCAGGAATGTTGTAAAATATTACACACGAGTTGTTAGGTTGCTTTAGGTTAGGATATATATCGCTATAGACTTATATAATGTTCCTACCGAGACGTGGGGACCGACATGCCAGGAATGTTGTAAAATATTACATCCCAGAAGTTAGGTTGCTTTAGGTTAGGATATACAACGTTATAGACGTATACAATGTCCCCATCGAGATGCAGGCGACGACACGCCAGGAATGTTGAAAAATATTACATCCGATATGTTAGGTTGCTTTAGGTTAGGATATACAACGTTATAGACGTATATAATGTCCCCTTTGAGAAGCAGGCGACGACACGCCAGAATGTTATAAAATATTACATTCGACATGTTAGGTTGCCTTAGGCTAGGATATATAACGTTATAGACGTATATAATATTCCCACCGAGAAATAGGGGCCGACACGACAGGAATGATGTAAAATATTACATTTGACATGTTAGGTCGCCTTAGGCTAGGATATATAACGTTGTAGACGTATATAATATTCCCACCGAGAAATAGGGGCCGACGCGTCACGAATGTTGTAAAATATTAGACCCGAGATGTTAGGTTCCCTTAGGTTAGTATATACAACGTTATAGACGTATAGAATGTCCCCACCGAGATGTAGGGACCGACATGCCAGGAATGTTGTAAAATATTACACACGAGTTGTTAGGTTGCTTTAGGTTAGGATATATATCGCTATAGACTTATATAATGTTCCTACCGAGACGTGGGGACCGACATGCCAGGAATGTTGTAAAATGTTACATCCCAGAAGTTAGGTTGCTTTGGGTTAGGATATACGTTATAGACGTATACAATGTCCCCATCGAGATGCAGGCGACGACACGCCAGGAATGTTGAAAAATATTACATCCGATATGTTAGGTTGTTTTAGGTTAGGATATACAACGTTATAGACGTATATAATGTCCCCTTTGAGAAGCAGGCGACGACACGCCAGAATGTTATAAAATATTACATTCGACATGTTAGGTTGCCTTAGGCTAGGATATATAACGTTATAGACGTATATAATATTCCCACCGAGAAACAGGGGCCGACGCGTCAGGAATGTTGTAAAATATTACATCAGATATGTTAGGTTGCCTTAGGCTAGGATATATAACGTTATAGACGCATATAATATTCCCACCGAGAAATAGGGGCCGACGCGTCAGGAATGTTGCAAAATATTACACCTGAAATGTTAGGTTCCCTTAGGTTAGGATATACAACGTTATAGACGTATAGAATGTCCACACCGAGATGTAGGGACCGACATGCCAGGAATGTTCTAAAATATTACATCCGAGTTGTTAGGTTCCTTTAGGTTAGGATATATATCGTTATAGACTTATATAATGTTCCCACCGAGAAGTGGGGACCGACATGCCAGGAATGTTGTAAAATATTACATCCCAGAAGTTAGGTTGCCTTAGGTTAGGATGTACAATGTTATAGATGTATATAATGTCCCCATCCAGAAGTAGGTGACGACACACCAGGAATGTTGTACAATATTACATGCGACATGTCAGCTTGCCTTAGGCTAGGATATCTAACCTTATAGACGTATATAATGTTACCACCGAGAACTACGGGCCGACACGACAGGAATGATGTAAAATATTACATTTGACATGTTAGGTCGCCTTAGGCTAGGATATATAACGTTGTAGACGTATATAATATTCCCACCGAGAAATAGGGGCCGACGCGTCACGAATGTTGTAAAATATTACATCCCAGAAGTTAGGTTGCTTTTGGTTAGGATATACAACGTTATAGACGTATATAATGTCCCCATCGAGAGGCAGGCGACGACACGCCAGGAATGTTGTAAAATATTACATCCGAGATGTTAGGTTACCTTAGGCTAGGACATATATCGTTATAGACGTATACAATGTTCCCACCGAGAAGTAGGGACCGACGCGTCAGGAATGTTGTAAAATAAAACAACCCAGATGTTAGGTTGCGTTAGGTTAGGATATACAACGTTATAGACGTATTTAATGTCCCCTTCGAGAAGCAGGCGACGACAGGCCAGAATGTTGTAAAATATTACATTCGACATGTTAGGTTGCTTTTGGTTAGGATATACAACGTTATAGACGTATATAATGTCCCCATCGAGAGGCAGGCGACGACACGCCAGGAATGTTGTAAAATATTACATCCGAGATGTTAGGTTACCTTAGGCTAGGACATATATCGTTATAGACGTATACAATGTTCCCACCGAGAAGTAGGGACCGACGCGTCAGGAATGTTGTAAAATATCACACCCGAAATGTTAGGTTGCCTTAGGCTCGGATATATAACGTTATAGACGTATATAATGTCCCCATCGAGAAGCAGGCGACGACACGCCAGGAATGTTATAAAATAGTACACACGAGTTGTTAGGTTGCTTTAGGTTAGGATATATATCGTTATAGACTTATATAATGTTCCCACCGAGACGTGGGGAACGACATGCCAGGAATGTTGTAAAATATTACATCCCAGATGTAAGGTTGCGTTAGGTTAGGATATACAACGTTATAGACGTATATAATGTCCCCTTCGAGAAGCAGGCGACGACACGCCAGAATGTTGTAAATTATTACATTCGACATGTTGGGATGCCTTAGGCTAGGATATATAACGTTATAGACGTATATAATATTCCCACCGAGAAATAGGGGCCGACGGGTCAGGAATGTTGTAAAATATTAGACCCGAGATGTTAGGTTCCCTTAGGTTAGTATATACAATGTTATAGACGTATAGAATGTCCCCACCGAGATGTAGGGACCGACATGCCAGGAATGTTGTAAAATATTACACACGAGTTGTTAGGTTGCTTTAGGTTAGGATATATATCGTTATAGACTTATATAATGTTCCCACCGAGACGTGGGGAACGACATGCCAGGAATGTTGTAAAATATTACATCCCAGATGTAAGGTTGCGTTAGTTTAGGATATACAACGTTATAGACGTATATAATGTCCCCTTCGAGAAGCAGGCGACGACACGCCAGAATGTTGTAAATTATTACATTCGACATGTTGGGATGCCTTAGGCTAGGATATATAACTTTATAGACGTATATAATATTCCCACCGAGAAATAGGGGCCGACGCGTCAGGAATGTTGCAAAATATTACACCCGAAATGTTAGGTTACCTCAGGTTAGGATATACAACGTTATAGACGTATAGAATGTCCACACCGAGATGTAGGGACCGACATGCCAGGAATGTTCTAAAATATTACATCCGAGTTGTTAGGTTCCTTTAGGTTAGGATATATATCGTTATAGACTTATATAATGTTCCCACCGAGACGTGGGGACCGACATGCCAGGAATGTTGTAAAATATTACATCCCAGAAGTTAGGTTGCTTTGGGTTAGGATATACAACGTTATAGACGTATATAATGTCCCCATCGAGAAGCAGGCGACGACACGCCAGGAATGTTGTAAAATATTACATCCGAGATGCTAGGTTGCCTTAGGCTAGGATATATAACGTTATAGACGTATATAATATTGCCACCGAGAAATAGGGGCCGACGCGTCAGGAATGTTGTAAAATATTACATCCGATATGTTACGTTGCCTTAGGTTAGGATGTACAACGTTATAGATGTATATAATGTCCCCATCCAGAAGTAGGTGACGACACACCAGGAATGTTGTACAATATTACATGCGACATGTTAGGTTGCCTTAGGCTAGGATATCTAACCTTATAGACGTATATAATGTTACCACCGAGAACTACGGGCCGACGCGACAGCAATGATGTAAAATATTACATTCGACATATTAGGTCGCCTTAGGTTAGGATATATAACGTTGTAGACGTATATAATATTCCCACCGAGAAGTAGGGGCCGACGCGTCAGGAATGTTGTAAAATATTACATCCCAGATGTTAGGTTGCGTTAGGTTAGGATATACAACGTTATAGACGTATATAATGTCCCCTTTGAGAAGCAGGCGACGACACGCCAGAATGTTATAAAATATTACATTCGACATGTTAGGTTGCCTTAGGCTAGGATATATAACGTTATAGACGTATATAATATTCCCACCGAGAAATAGGGGCCGACGCGTCAGGAATGTTGTAAAATATTACATTCGACATGTTAGGTTGCCTTAGGCTAGGATATATAACGTTATAGACGTATATAATATTCCCACCGAGAAATAGGGGCCGACGCGTCAGGAATGTTGTAAAATATTACATCAGATATGTTAGGTTGCCTTAGGCTAGGATATATAACGTTATAGACGCATATAATATTCCCACCGAGAAATAGGGGCCGACGCGTCAGGAATGTTGCAAAATATTACACCCGAAATGTTAGGTTCCCTCAGGTTAGGATATACAACGTTATAGACGTATAGAATGTCCACACCGAGATGTAGGGACCGACATGCCAGGAATGTTCTAAAATATTACATCCGAGTTGTTAGGTTCCTTTAGGTTAGGATATATATCGTTATAGACTTATATAATGTTCCCACCGAGACGTGGGGACCGACATGCCAGGAATGTTGTAAAATATTACATCCCAGAAGTTAGGTTGCTTTGGGTTAGGATATACAACGTTATAGACGTATATAATGTCCCCATCGAGAAGCAGGCGACGACACGCCAGGAATGTTGTAAAATATTACATCCGAGATGCTAGGTTGCCTTAGGCTAGGATATATAACGTTATAGACGTATATAATATTCCCACCGAGAAATAGGGGCCGACGCGTCAGGAATGTTGTAAAATATTACATCCGATATGTTACGTTGCCTTAGGTTAGGATGTACAACGTTATAGATGTATATAATGTCCCCATCCAGAAGTAGGTGACGACACACCAGGAATGTTGTACAATATTACATGCGACATGTTAGGTTGCCTTAGGCTAGGATATCTAACCTTATAGACGTATATAATGTTACCACCGAGAACTACGGGCCGACACGACAGCAATGATGTAAAATATTACATTCGACATGTTAGGTCGCCTTAGGTTAGGATATATAACGTTGTAGACGTATATAATATTCCCACCGAGAAGTAGGGGCCGACGCGTCAGGAATGTTGTAAAATATTACATCCCAGATGTTAGGTTGCGTTAGGTTAGGATATACAACGTTATAGACGTATATAATGTCCCCTTTGAGAAGCAGGCGACGACACGCCAGAATGTTATAAAATATTACATTCGACATGTTAGGTTGCCTTAGGCTAGGATATATAACGTTATAGACGTATATAATATTCCCACCGAGAAATAGGGGCCGACGCGTCAGGAATGTTGTAAAATATTACATCAGATATGTTAGGTTGCCTTAGGCTAGGATATATAACGTTATAGACGCATATAATATTCCCACCGAGAAATAGGGGCCGACGCGTCAGGAATGTTGCAAAATATTACACCCGAAATGTTAGGTTCCCTTAGGTTAGGATATACAACGTTATAGACGTATAGAATGTCCACACCGAGATGTAGGGACCGACATGCCAGGAATGTTCTAAAATATTACATCCGAGTTGTTAGGTTCCTTTAGGTTAGGATATATATCGTTATAGACTTATATAATGTTCCCACCGAGACGTGGGGACCGACATGCCAGGAATGTTGTAAAATATTACATCCCAGAAGTTAGGTTGCTTTGGGTTAGTATATACAACGTTATAGACGTATATAATGTCCCCATCGAGAAGCAGGCGACGACACGCCAGGAATGTTGTAAAATATTACATCCGAAATGTTAGGTTGCCTTAGGCTAGGATATATAACGTTATAGACGTATATAATATTCCCACCGAGAGATAGGGGCCGACGCGTCAGGAATGTTGTAAAATATTACATTCGACATGTTAGGTTGCCTTAGGCCAGGATATGTCACGTTATAGACGTATATAATATTCCCCCCCAGAAATAGGGGCCGACGCGTCAGGAATGTTGTAAAATATTACACCCGAAATGTTAGGTTCCCTTAGGTTAGGATATACGACGTTATAGACGTATAGAATGTTCCCACCGAGATGTAGGGACAGACATGCCAGGGATATTCTAAAATATTACATTCGAGTTGTTAGGTTGCTTTAGGTTAGGATATATATCGTTATAGACTTATATAATGTTCCCAACGAGACGTGGGGACCGACATGCCAGGAATGTTGTAAAATATTACATCCCAGAAGTTAGGTTGCTTTGGGTTAGGATATACAACGGTATAGACGTATATAATGTCCCCATCGAGAAGCAGGCGACGACACGCCAGGAATGTTGTAAAATATTATATCCGAGATGTTAGGTTGCCTTAGGCTAGGATATATAACGTTATAGACGTATATAATATTCCCACCGAGAAATAGGGCCGATGCGTCAGGAATGTTGTAAAATATTACATCCGATATGTTAGGTTGCCTTAGGTTAGGATGTACAACGTTATAGATGTATATAATGTCCCCATCCAGAAGTAGGTGACGACACACCAGGAATGTTGTACAATATTACATGCGACATGTTAGGTTGCCTTAGGCTAGGATATCTAACCTTATAGACGTATATAATGTTACCACCGAGAACTACGGGCCGACACGACAGCAATGATGTAAAATATTACATTCGACATGTTAGGTCGCCTTAGGTTAGGATATACAACGTTGTAGACGTATATAATATTCCCACCGAGAAGTAGGGGCCGACGCGTCAGGAATGTTGTAAAATATTACATCCCAGATGTTAGGTTGCGTTAGGTTAGGATATACAACGTTATAGACGTATATAATGTCCCCTTTGAGAAGCAGGCGACGACACGCCAGAATGTTATAAAATATTACATTCGACATGTTAGGTTGCCTTAGGCTAGGATATATAACGTTATAGACGTATATAATATTCCCACCGAGAAATAGGGGCCGACGCGTCAGGAATGTTGTTAAATATTACATCCGAAATGTTAGGTTGCCTTAGGTTAGGATGTACAACGTTATAGATGTATATAATGTCCCCATCCAGAAGTAGATGACGACACGCCAGGAATGTTGTACAATATTACATGCGACATTATAGGTTGCCTTAGGCTAGGATATCTATCCTTATAGACGTATATAATGTTATCACCGAGAACTACGGGCCGACACGTCAGGAATGATGTAAAATATTACATTCGACATGTTAGGTCGCCTTATGCTAGGATATATAACGTTATAGACGTATATAATGTACCCACCGAGAAGTAGGGACCGACATGCCAGGAATGTTGCAAAATATTACATCCGAGATGTTATGTTGCCTTACGTTAGGATATATAACGTTATAGACGTATATAATATTCTTACCGAGAAATAGGGGCCGACGCGTCAGGAATGTTGTAAAATATCACACCCGAAATGTTAGGTTGCCTTAGGCTCGGATATATAACGTTATAGACGTATATAATATTCCCACCGAGAAATAGGGGCCGACGCGTCAGGAATGTTGTAAAATATTAGACCCGAGATGTTAGGTTCCCTTAGGTTAGTATATACAATGTTATAGACGTATAGAATGTCCCCACCGAGATGTAGGGACCGACATGCCAGGAATGTTGTAAAATATTACACACGAGTTGTTAGGTTGCTTTAGGTTAGGATATATATCGCTATAGACTTATATAATGTTCCTACCGAGACGTGGGGACCGACATGCCAGGAATGTTGTAAAATATTACATCCCAGAAGTTAGGTTGCTTTAGGTTAGGATATACAACGTTATAGACGTATACAATGTCCCCATCGAGATGCAGGCGACGACACGCCAGGAATGTTGAAAAATATTACATCCGATATGTTAGGTTGCTTTAGGTTAGGATATACAACGTTATAGACGTATATAATGTCCCCTTTGAGAAGCAGGCGACGACACGCCAGAATGTTATAAAATATTACATTCGACATGTTAGGTTGCCTTAGGCTAGGATATATAACGTTATAGACGTATATAATATTCCCACCGAGAAATAGGGGCCGACACGACAGGAATGATGTAAAATATTACATTTGACATGTTAGGTCGCCTTAGGCTAGGATATATAACGTTGTAGACGTATATAATATTCCCACCGAGAAATAGGGGCCGACGCGTCACGAATGTTGTAAAATATTAGACCCGAGATGTTAGGTTCCCTTAGGTTAGTATATACAACGTTATAGACGTATAGAATGTCCCCACCGAGATGTAGGGACCGACATGCCAGGAATGTTGTAAAATATTACACACGAGTTGTTAGGTTGCTTTAGGTTAGGATATATATCGCTATAGACTTATATAATGTTCCTACCGAGACGTGGGGACCGACATGCCAGGAATGTTGTAAAATGTTACATCCCAGAAGTTAGGTTGCTTTGGGTTAGGATATACGTTATAGACGTATACAATGTCCCCATCGAGATGCAGGCGACGACACGCCAGGAATGTTGAAAAATATTACATCCGATATGTTAGGTTGTTTTAGGTTAGGATATACAACGTTATAGACGTATATAATGTCCCCTTTGAGAAGCAGGCGACGACACGCCAGAATGTTATAAAATATTACATTCGACATGTTAGGTTGCCTTAGGCTAGGATATATAACGTTATAGACGTATATAATATTCCCACCGAGAAACAGGGGCCGACGCGTCAGGAATGTTGTAAAATATTACATCAGATATGTTAGGTTGCCTTAGGCTAGGATATATAACGTTATAGACGCATATAATATTCCCACCGAGAAATAGGGGCCGACGCGTCAGGAATGTTGCAAAATATTACACCTGAAATGTTAGGTTCCCTTAGGTTAGGATATACAACGTTATAGACGTATAGAATGTCCACACCGAGATGTAGGGACCGACATGCCAGGAATGTTCTAAAATATTACATCCGAGTTGTTAGGTTCCTTTAGGTTAGGATATATATCGTTATAGACTTATATAATGTTCCCACCGAGAAGTGGGGACCGACATGCCAGGAATGTTGTAAAATATTACATCCCAGAAGTTAGGTTGCCTTAGGTTAGGATGTACAATGTTATAGATGTATATAATGTCCCCATCCAGAAGTAGGTGACGACACACCAGGAATGTTGTACAATATTACATGCGACATGTCAGCTTGCCTTAGGCTAGGATATCTAACCTTATAGACGTATATAATGTTACCACCGAGAACTACGGGCCGACACGACAGGAATGATGTAAAATATTACATTTGACATGTTAGGTCGCCTTAGGCTAGGATATATAACGTTGTAGACGTATATAATATTCCCACCGAGAAATAGGGGCCGACGCGTCACGAATGTTGTAAAATATTACATCCCAGAAGTTAGGTTGCTTTTGGTTAGGATATACAACGTTATAGACGTATATAATGTCCCCATCGAGAGGCAGGCGACGACACGCCAGGAATGTTGTAAAATATTACATCCGAGATGTTAGGTTACCTTAGGCTAGGACATATATCGTTATAGACGTATACAATGTTCCCACCGAGAAGTAGGGACCGACGCGTCAGGAATGTTGTAAAATAAAACAACCCAGATGTTAGGTTGCGTTAGGTTAGGATATACAACGTTATAGACGTATTTAATGTCCCCTTCGAGAAGCAGGCGACGACAGGCCAGAATGTTGTAAAATATTACATTCGACATGTTAGGTTGCCTTAGGCTAGGATATGTACCGTTATAGACGTATATAATATTCCCACCGAGAAATAGGGGCCGACGCGTCAGGAATGTGGTATAATATTACACCCGAAATGTTAGGTTCCCTTAGGTTAGGATATACAACGTTATAGACGTATAGAACGTTCCCACCAAGAAATAGGGGCCGACGCGTCAGGAATGTTGTAAAATATTACACCCGAGATGTTAGGTTCCCTTAGGTTAGCATATACAACGTTATAGACGTATATAATGTACCCACCGAGAAGTAGGGACCGACATGCCAGGAATGTTGTAAAATATTACATCCGAGATGTTAGCTTGCTTTAGGTTAGGATATATATTGTTATAGACTTATATAATGTTCCCACCGAGACGTGGGGACTGACATGCCAGGAATGTTGCAAAATATTACATCAGAGAAGTTAGGTTGCTTTGGGTTAGGATATACAACGTTATAGACGTATATAATTTCCCCATCGAGAAGCAGGCGACGACACGCCAGGAATGTTGTAAAATATTACATCCGAGATGTTATGTTGCCTTACGTTAGGATATATAACGTTATAGACGTATATAATATTCTTACCGAGAAATAGGGGCCGACGCGTCAGGAATGTTGTAAAATATCACACCCGAAATGTTAGGTTGCCTTAGGCTCGGATATATAACGTTATAGACGTATATAATGTCCCCATCGAGAAGCAGGCGACGACACGCCAGGAATGTTATAAAATAGTACACACGAGTTGTTAGGTTGCTTTAGGTTAGGATATATATCGTTATAGACTTATATAATGTTCCCACCGAGACGTGGGGAACGACATGCCAGGAATGTTGTAAAATATTACATCCCAGATGTAAGGTTGCGTTAGGTTAGGATATACAACGTTATAGACGTATATAATGTCCCCTTCGAGAAGCAGGCGACGACACGCCAGAATGTTGTAAATTATTACATTCGACATGTTGGGATGCCTTAGGCTAGGATATATAACGTTATAGACGTATATAATATTCCCACCGAGAAATAGGGGCCGACGCGTCAGGAATGTTGTAAAATATTAGACCCGAGATGTTAGGTTCCCTTAGGTTAGTATATACAATGTTATAGACGTATAGAATGTCCCCACCGAGATGTAGGGACCGACATGCCAGGAATGTTGTAAAATATTACACACGAGTTGTTAGGTTGCTTTAGGTTAGGATATATATCGCTATAGACTTATATAATGTTCCTACCGAGACGTGGGGACCGACATGCCAGGAATGTTGTAAAATATTACATCCCAGAAGTTAGGTTGCTTTGGGTTAGGATATACAACGTTATAGACGTATACAATGTCCCCATCGAGATGCAGGCGACGACACGCCAGGAATGTTGAAAAATATTACATCCGATATGTTAGGTTGCTTTAGGTTAGGATATACAACGTTATAGACGTATATAATGTCCCCTTTGAGAAGCAGGCGACGACACGCCAGAATGTTATAAAATATTACATTCGACATGTTAGGTTGCCTTAGGCTAGGATATATAACGTTATAGACGTATATAATATTCCCACCGAGAAATAGGGGCCGACACGACAGGAATGATGTAAAATATTACATTTGACATGTTAGGTCGCCTTAGGCTAGGATATATAACGTTGTAGACGTATATAATATTCCCACCGAGAAATAGGGGCCGACGCGTCACGAATGTTGTAAAATATTAGACCCGAGATGTTAGGTTCCCTTAGGTTAGTATATACAACGTTATAGACGTATAGAATGTCCCCACCGAGATGTAGGGACCGACATGCCAGGAATGTTGTAAAATATTACACACGAGTTGTTAGGTTGCATTAGGTTAGGATATATATCGCTATAGACTTATATAATGTTCCTACCGAGACGTGGGGACCGACATGCCAGGAATGTTGTAAAATGTTACATCCCAGAAGTTAGGTTGCTTTGGGTTAGGATATACAACGTTATAGACGTATACAATGTCCCCATCGAGATGCAGGCGACGACACGCCAGGAATGTTGAAAAATATTACATCCGATATGTTAGGTTGTTTTAGGTTAGGATATACAACGTTATAGACGTATATAATGTCCCCTTTGAGAAGCAGGCGACGACACGCCAGAATGTTATAAAATATTACATTCGACATGTTAGGTTGCCTTAGGCTAGGATATATAACGTTATAGACGTATATAATATTCCCACCGAGAAATAGGGGCCGACGCGTCAGGAATGTTGTAAAATATTACATCAGATATGTTAGGTTGCCTTAAGCTAGGATATATAACGTTATAGACGCATATAATATTCCCACCGAGAAATAGGGGCCGACGCGTCAGGAATGTTGCAACATATTACACCCGAAATGTTAGGTTCCCTCAGGTTAGGATATACAACGTTATAGACGTATAGAATGTCCACACCGAGATGTAGGGACCGACATGCCAGGAATGTTCTAAAATATTACATCCGAGTTGTTAGGTTCCTTTAGGTTAGGATATATATCGTTATAGACTTATATAATGTTCCCACCGAGACGTGGGGACCGACATGCCAGGAATGTTGTAGAATATTACATCCCAGAAGTTAGGTTGCTTTGGGTTAGGATATACAACGTTATAGACGTATATAATGTCCCCATCGAGAAGCAGGCGACGACACGCCAGGAATGTTGTAAAATATTACATCCGAGATGCTAGGTTGCCTTAGGCTAGGATATATAACGTTATAGACGTATGTAATATTCCCACCGAGAAATAGGGGCCGACGCGTCAGGAATGTTGTAAAATATTACATCCGATATGTTACGTTGCCTTAGGTTAGGATGTACAACGTTATAGATGTATATAATGTCCCCATCCAGAAGTAGGTGACGACACACCAGGAATGTTGTACAATATTACATGCGACATGTTAGGTTGCCTTAGGCTAGGATATCTAACCTTATAGACGTATATAATGTTACCACCGAGAACTACGGGCCGACGCGACAGCAATGATGTAAAATATTACATTCGACATATTAGGTCGCCTTAGGTTAGGATATATAACGTTGTAGACGTATATAATATTCCCACCGAGAAGTAGGGGCCGACGCGTCAGGAATGTTGTAAAATATTACATCCCAGATGTTAGGTTGCGTTAGGTTAGGATATACAACGTTATAGACGTATATAATGTCCCCTTTGAGAAGCAGGCGACGACACGCCAGAATGTTATAAAATATTACATTCGACATGTTAGGTTGCCTTAGGCTAGGATATATAACGTTATAGACGTATATAATATTCCCACCGAGAAATAGGGGCCGACGCGTCAGGAATGTTGTAAAATATTACATTCGACATGTTAGGTTGCCTTAGGCTAGGATATATAACGTTATAGACGTATATAATATTCCCACCGAGAAATAGGGGCCGACGCGTCAGGAATGTTGTAAAATATTACATCAGATATGTTAGGTTGCCTTAGGCTAGGATATATAACGTTATAGACGCATATAATATTCCCACCGAGAAATAGGGGCCGACGCGTCAGGAATGTTGCAAAATATTACACCCGAAATGTTAGGTTCCCTCAGGTTAGGATATACAACGTTATAGACGTATAGAATGTCCACACCGAGATGTAGGGACCGACATGCCAGGAATGTTCTAAAATATTACATCCGAGTTGTTAGGTTCCTTTAGGTTAGGATATATATCGTTATAGACTTATATAATGTTCCCACCGAGACGTGGGGACCGACATGCCAGGAATGTTGTAAAATATTACATCCCAGAAGTTAGGTTGCTTTGGGTTAGGATATACAACGTTATAGACGTATATAATGTCCCCATCGAGAAGCAGGCGACGACACGCCAGGAATGTTGTAAAATATTACATCCGAGATGCTAGGTTGCCTTAGGCTAGGATATATAACGTTATAGACGTATATAATATTCCCACCGAGAAATAGGGGCCGACGCGTCAGGAATGTTGTAAAATATTACATCCGATATGTTACGTTGCCTTAGGTTAGGATGTACAACGTTATAGATGTATATAATGTCCCCATCCAGAAGTAGGTGACGACACACCAGGAATGTTGTACAATATTACATGCGACATGTTAGGTTGCCTTAGGCTAGGATATCTAACCTTATAGACGTATATAATGTTACCACCGAGAACTACGGGCCGACACGACAGCAATGATGTAAAATATTACATTCGACATGTTAGGTCGCCTTAGGTTAGGATATATAACGTTGTAGACGTATATAATATTCCCACCGAGAAGTAGGGGCCGACGCGTCAGGAATGTTGTAAAATATTACATCCCAGATGTTAGGTTGCGTTAGGTTAGGATATACAACGTTATAGACGTATATAATGTCCCCTTTGAGAAGCAGGCGACGACACGCCAGAATGTTATAAAATATTACATTCGACATGTTAGGTTGCCTTAGGCTAGGATATATAACGTTATAGACGTATATAATATTCCCACCGAGAAATAGGGGCCGACGCGTCAGGAATGTTGTAAAATATTACATCAGATATGTTAGGTTGCCTTAGGCTAGGATATATAACGTTATAGACGCATATAATATTCCCACCGAGAAATAGGGGCCGACGCGTCAGGAATGTTGCAAAATATTACACCCGAAATGTTAGGTTCCCTTAGGTTAGGATATACAACGTTATAGACGTATAGAATGTCCACACCGAGATGTAGGGACCGACATGCCAGGAATGTTCTAAAATATTACATCCGAGTTGTTAGGTTCCTTTAGGTTAGGATATATATCGTTACAGACTTATATAATGTTCCCACCGAGACGTGGGGACCGACATGCCAGGAATGTTGTAAAATATTACATCCCAGAAGTTAGGTTGCTTTGGGTTAGTATATACAACGTTATAGACGTATATAATGTCCCCATCGAGAAGCAGGCGACGACACGCCAGGAATGTTGTAAAATATTACATCCGAAATGTTAGGTTGCCTTAGGCTAGGATATATAACGTTATAGACGTATATAATATTCCCACCGAGAGATAGGGGCCGACGCGTCAGGAATGTTGTAAAATATTACATTCGACATGTTAGGTTGCCTTAGGCCAGGATATGTCACGTTATAGACGTATATAATATTCCCCCCCAGAAATACGGGCCGACGCGTCAGGAATGTTGTAAAATATTACACCCGAAATGTTAGGTTCCCTTAGGTTAGGATATACGACGTTATAGACGTATAGAATGTTCCCACCGAGATGTAGGTACAGACATGCCAGGGATATTCTAAAATATTACATTCGAGTTGTTAGGTTGCTTTAGGTTAGGATATATATCGTTATAGACTTATATAATGTTCCCAACGAGACGTGGGGACCGACATGCCAGGAATGTTGTAAAATATTACATCCCAGAAGTTAGGTTGCTTTGGGTTAGGATATACAACGGTATAGACGTATATAATGTCCCCATCGAGAAGCAGGCGACGACACGCCAGGAATGTTGTAAAATATTATATCCGAGATGTTAGGTTGCCTTAGGCTAGGATATATAACGTTATAGACGTATATAATATTCCCACCGAGAAATAGGGCCGATGCGTCAGGAATGTTGTAAAATATTACATCCGATATGTTAGGTTGCCTTAGGTTAGGATGTACAACGTTATAGATGTATATAATGTCCCCATCCAGAAGTAGGTGACGACACACCAGGAATGTTGTACAATATTACATGCGACATGTTAGGTTGCCTTAGGCTAGGATATCTAACCTTATAGACGTATATAATGTTACCACCGAGAACTACGGGCCGACACGACAGCAATGATGTAAAATATTACATTCGACATGTTAGGTCGCCTTAGGTTAGGATATACAACGTTGTAGACGTATATAATATTCCCACCGAGAAGTAGGGGCCGACGCGTCAGGAATGTTGTAAAATATTACATCCCAGATGTTAGGTTGCGTTAGGTTAGGATATACAACGTTATAGACGTATATAATGTCCCCTTTGAGAAGCAGGCGACGACACGCCAGAATGTTATAAAATATTACATTCGACATGTTAGGTTGCCTTAGGCTAGGATATATAACGTTATAGACGTATATAATATTCCCACCGAGAAATAGGGGCCGACGCGTCAGGAATGTTGTTAAATATTACATCCGAAATGTTAGGTTGCCTTAGGTTAGGATGTACAACGTTATAGATGTATATAATGTCCCCATCCAGAAGTAGATGACGACACGCCAGGAATGTTGTACAATATTACATGCGACATTATAGGTTGCCTTAGGCTAGGATATCTATCCTTATAGACGTATATAATGTTATCACCGAGAACTACGGGCCGACACGTCAGGAATGATGTAAAATATTACATTCGACATGTTAGGTCGCCTTATGCTAGGATATATAACGTGATAGACGTATATAATGTTCCCACCGAGAAATAGGGGCCGACGCGTCATGAATGTTGTAAAATATTACATCCCAGATGTTAGGTTGCGTTGGGTTAGGATATACAACGTTATAGACGTATATAATGTCCCCATCGAGAAGCAGGCGACGACACTCCAGAATGTTGTAAAATATTACATTCGACATGTTAGGTTGCCTTAGGCTAGGATATATAACGTTATAGACGTATATAATATTCCCACCGAGAAATAGGGGCCGACGCGTCAGGACTGTTGTAAAATATTACATCCGATATGTTAGGTTGCCTTATGCTAGGATATATAACGTGATAGACGTATATAATGTTCCCACCGAGAAATAGGGGCCGACGCGTCATGAATGTTGTAAAATATTACATCCCAGATGTTAGGTTGCGTTGGCTTAGGATATACAACGTTATAGGCGTATATAATGTCCCCTTTGAGAAGCAGGCGACGACAAGCCAGAATGTTGTAAAATATTACATTCGACATGTTAGGTTGCCTTAGGCTAGGATATGTAACGTTATAGACGTATATAATATTCCCCCCCGAGAAATAGGGGCCGACGCGTCAGGAATGTTGCAAAATATTACACCCGAAATGTTAGGTTCCCTTAGGTTAGGATATACAACGTTATAGACGTATATAATATTCCCACCGAGAAATAGGGGCCGACGCGTCAGGAATGTTGTAAAATATTACACCCGAAATGTTAGGTTCCCTTAGGTTAGGATATACAACGTTATATTCGTATAGAATGTTCCCACCGAGATGTAGGGACCGCCAGGAATGTGGTAAACTATTACATCCGAGTTGTTAGGTTGCTTTAGGTTAGAATATATATCGTCATAGACTTATATAATGTTCCCACCGAGACGTGGGGACCGACATGCCAGGAATGTTGTAAACTATTCCATCCCAGAAGTTAGGTTGCTTTTGGTTAGGATATACAACGTTATAGACGTATATAATGTCCCCATCGAGAGGCAGGCGACGACACGCCAGGAATGTTGTAAAATATTACATCCGAGATGTTAGGTTACCTTAGGCTAGGACATATATCGTTATAGACGTATACAATGTTCCCACCGAGAAGTAGGGACCGACGCGTCAGGAATGTTGTAAAATATCACACCCGAAATGTTAGGTTGCCTTAGGCTCGGATATATAACGTTATAGACGTATATAATGTCCCCATCGAGAAGCAGGCGACGACACGCCAGGAATGTTATAAAATAGTACACACGAGTTGTTAGGTTGCTTTAGGTTAGGATATATATCGTTATAGACTTATATAATGTTCCCACCGAGACGTGGGGAACGACATGCCAGGAATGTTGTAAAATATTACATCCCAGATGTAAGGTTGCGTTAGGTTAGGATATACAACGTTATAGACGTATATAATGTCCCCTTCGAGAAGCAGGCGACGACACGCCAGAATGTTGTAAATTATTACATTCGACATGTTGGGATGCCTTAGGCTAGGATATATAACGTTATAGACGTATATAATATTCCCACCGAGAAATAGGGGCCGACGCGTCAGGAATGTTGTAAAATATTACATCCGATATGTTAGGTTGCCTTAGGTTAGGATGTACAACGTTATAGATGTGTATAATGTCCCCATCCAGAAGTAGGTGACGACACACCAGGAATGTTGTACAATATTACATGCGACATGTTAGGTTGCCTTAGGCTAGGATATCTAACCTTATAGACGTATATAATGTTACCACCGAGAACTACGGGCCGACACGACAGCAATGATGTAAAATATTACATTCGACATGTTAGGTCGCCTTAGGTTAGGATATATAACGTTGTAGACGTATATAATATTCCCACCGAGAAGTAGGGGCCGACGCGTCAGGAATGTTGTAAAATATTACATCCCAGATGTTAGGTTGCGTTAGGTTAGGATATACAACGTTATAGACGTATATAATGTCCCCTTTGAGAAGCAGGCGACGACACGCCAGAATGTTATAAAATATTACATTCGACATGTTAGGTTGCCTTAGGCTAGGATATATAACGTTATAGACGTACATAATATTCCCACCGAGAAATAGGGGCCGACGCGTCAGGAATGTTGTAAAATATTACATCAGATATGTTAGGTTGCCTTAGGCTAGGATATATAACGTTATAGACGCATATAATATTCCCACCGAGAAATAGGGGCCGACGCGTCAGGAATGTTGCAAAATATTACACCTGAAATGTTAGGTTCCCTTAGGTTAGGATATACAACGTTATAGACGTATAGAATGTCCACACCGAGATGTAGGGACCGACATGCCAGGAATGTTCTAAAATATTACATCCGAGTTGTTAGGTTCCTTTAGGTTAGGATATATATCGTTATAGACTTATATAATGTTCCCACCGAGACGTGGGGACCGACATGCCAGGAATGTTGTAAAATATTACATCCCAGAAGTTAGGTTGCTTTGGGTTAGGATATACAACGTTATAGACGTATATAATGTCCCCTTTGAGATGTAGGCGACGACACGCCAGGAATGTTGTAAAATATTACATTCGACATGTTGGGTTGCCTTAGGCTAGGATATATAACCTTATAGACGTATATAATATTCCCACCGAAAAATAGGGGCCGACGCGTCAGGAATGTTGTAAAATATTACATCCCAGATGTTAGGTTGCGTTAGGTTAGGACATACAACGTTATAGACGTATTTAATGTCCCCTTTGAGAAGCAGGCGACGACACTCCAGAATGTTGTAAAATATTACATTCGACATGTTAGGTTGCCTTAGGCTAGGATATGTAACGTTATAGACGTATATAATATTCCCCCCGAGAAATAGGGGCCGACGCGTCAGGAATGTGGTAAAATATTACACCCGAAATGTTAGGTTCCCTTAGGTTAGGATATACAACGTTATAGACGTATAGAATGTTCCCACCAAGAAATAGGGGCCGACGCGTCAGGAATGTTGTAAAATATTACACCCGAGATGTTAGGTTCCCTTAGGTTAGCATATACAACGTTATAGACGTATATAATGTACCCACCGAGAAGTAGGGACCGACATGCCAGGAATGTTGTAAAATATTACATCCGAGATGTTAGCTTGCTTTAGGTTAGGATATATATTGTTATAGACTTATATAATGTTCCCACCGAGACGTGGGGACTGACATGCCAGGAATGTTGCAAAATATTACATCAGAGAAGTTAGGTTGCTTTGGGTTAGGATATACAACGTTTTAGACGTATATAATTTCCCCATCGAGAAGCAGGCGACGACACGCCAGGAATGTTGTAAAATATTACATCCGAGATGTTATGTTGCCTTACGTTAGGATATATAACGTTATAGACGTATATAATATTCTTACCGAGAAATAGGGGCCGACGCGTCAGGAATGTTGTAAAATATCACACCCGAAATGTTAGGTTGCCTTAGGCTCGGATATATAACGTTATAGACGTATATAATGTCCCCATCGAGAAGCAGGCGACGACACGCCAGGAATGTTATAAAATAGTACACACGAGTTGTTAGGTTGCTTTAGGTTAGGATATATATCGTTATAGACTTATATAATGTTCCCACCGAGACGTGGGGAACGACATGCCAGGAATGTTGTAAAATATTACATCCCAGATGTAAGGTTGCGTTAGGTTAGGATATACAACGTTATAGACGTATATAATGTCCCCTTCGAGAAGCAGGCGACGACACGCCAGAATGTTGTAAATTATTACATTCGACATGTTGGGATGCCTTAGGCTAGGATATATAACGTTATAGACGTATATAATATTCCCACCGAGAAATAGGGGCCGACGCGTCAGGAATGTTGTAAAATATTAGACCCGAGATGTTAGGTTCCCTTAGGTTAGTATATACAATGTTATAGACGTATAGAATGTCCCCACCGAGATGTAGGGACCGACATGCCAGGAATGTTGTAAAATATTACACACGAGTTGTTAGGTTGCTTTAGGTTAGGATATATATCGCTATAGACTTATATAATGTTCCTACCGAGACGTGGGGACCGACATGCCAGGAATGTTGTAAAATATTACATCCCAGAAGTTAGGTTGCTTTGGGTTAGGATATACAACGTTATAGACGTATACAATGTCCCCATCGAGATGCAGGCGACGACACGCCAGGAATGTTGAAAAATATTACATCCGATATGTTAGGTTGCTTTAGGTTAGGATATACAACGTTATAGACGTATATAATGTCCCCTTTGAGAAGCAGGCGACGACACGCCAGAATGTTATAAAATATTACATTCGACATGTTAGGTTGCCTTAGGCTAGGATATATAACGTTGTAGACGTATATAATATTCCCACCGAGAAATAGGGGCCGACGCGTCACGAATGTTGTAAAATATTACATCCCAGATGTTAGGTTGCGTTAGGTTAGGATATACAACGTTATAGACGTATATAATGTCCCCTTTGAGATGTAGGCGACGACACGCCAGGAATGTTGTAAAATATTACATTCGACATGTTGGGTTGCCTTAGGCTAGGATATATAACCTTATAGACGTATATAATATTCCCACCGAAAAATAGGGGCCGACGCGTCAGGAATGTTGTAAAATATTACATCCCAGTTGTTAGGTTGCGTTAGGTTAGGACATACAACGTTATAGACGTATATAATGTCCCCTTTGAGAAGCAGGCGACGACACTCCAGAATGTTGTAAAATATTACATTCGACATGTTAGGTTGCCTTAGGCTAGGATATGTAACGTTATAGACGTATATAATATTCCCCCCGAGAAATAGGGGCCGACGCGTCAGGAATGTTGCAAAATATTACACCCGAAATGTTAGGTTCCCTTAGGTTAGGATATACAACGTTATAGACGTATAGAATGTTCCCACCGAGATGTATGGACCGACATGCCAGGAATGTTGTAAAATATTACACACGAGTTGTTAGGTTGCTTTAGGTTAGGATATATATCGTTATAGACTTATATAATGTTCCTACCGAGACGTGGGGACCGACATGCCAGGAATGTTGCAAAATATTACATCAGAGAAGTTAGGTTGCTTTGGGTTAGGATATACAACGTTATAGACGTATATAATTTCCCCATCGAGAAGCAGGCGACGACACGCCAGGAATGTTGTAAAATATTACATCCGAGATGTTATGTTGCCTTACGTTAGGATATATAACGTTATAGACGTATATAATATTCTTACCGAGAAATAGGGGCCGACGCGTCAGGAATGTTGTAAAATATCACACCCGAAATGTTAGGTTGCCTTAGGCTCGGATATATAACGTTATAGACGTATATAATGTCCCCATCGAGAAGCAGGCGACGACACGCCAGGAATGTTATAAAATAGTACACACGAGTTGTTAGGTTGCTTTAGGTTAGGATATATATCGTTATAGACTTATATAATGTTCCCACCGAGACGTGGGGAACGACATGCCAGGAATGTTGTAAAATATTACATCCCAGATGTAAGGTTGCGTTAGGTTAGGATATACAACGTTATAGACGTATATAATGTCCCCTTCGAGAAGCAGGCGACGACACGCCAGAATGTTGTAAATTATTACATTCGACATGTTGGGATGCCTTAGGCTAGGATATATAACGTTATAGACGTATATAATATTCCCACCGAGAAATAGGGACCGACGCGTCAGGAATGTTGTAAAATAAAACAACCCAGATGTTAGGTTGCGTTAGGTTAGGATATACAACGTTATAGACGTATTTAATGTCCCCTTCGAGAAGCAGGCGACGACAGGCCAGAATGTTGTAAAATATTACATTCGACATGTTAGGTTGCCTTAGGCTAGGATATGTAACGTTATAGACGTATATAATATTCCCACCGAGAAATAGGGGCCGACGCGTCAGGAATGTGGTAAAATATTACACCCGAAATGTTAGGTTCCCTTAGGTTAGGATATACAACGTTATAGACGTATAGAATGTTCCCACCAAGAAATAGGGGCCGACGCGTCAGGAATGTTGTAAAATATTACACCCGAGATGTTAGGTTCCCTTAGGTTAGCATATACAACGTTATAGACGTATATAATGTACCCACCGAGAAGTAGGGACCGACATGCCAGGAATGTTGTAAAATATTACATCCGAGATGTTAGCTTGCTTTAGGTTAGGATATATATTGTTATAGACTTATATAATGTTCCCACCGAGACGTGGGGACTGACATGCCAGGAATGTTGCAAAATATTACATCAGAGAAGTTAGGTTGCTTTGGGTTAGGATATACAACGTTATAGACGTATATAATTTCCCCATCGAGAAGCAGGCGACGACACGCCAGGAATGTTGTAAAATATTACATCCGAGATGTTATGTTGCCTTACGTTAGGATATATAACGTTATAGACGCATATAATATTCTTACCGAGAAATAGGGGCCGACGCGTCAGGAATGTTGTAAAATATCACACCCGAAATGTTAGGTTGCCTTAGGCTCGGATATATAACGTTATAGACGTATATAATGTCCCCATCGAGAAGCAGGCGACGACACGCCAGGAATGTTATAAAATAGTACACACGAGTTGTTAGGTTGCTTTAGGTTAGGATATATATCGTTATAGACTTATATAATGTTCCCACCGAGACGTGGGGAACGACATGCCAGGAATGTTGTAAAATATCACATCCCAGATGTAAGGTTGCGTTAGGTTAGGATATACAACGTTATAGACGTATATAATGTCCCCTTCGAGAAGCAGGCGACGACACGCCAGAATGTTGTAAATTATTACATTCGACATGTTGGCATGCCTTAGGCTAGGATATATAACGTTATAGACGTATATAATATTCCCACCGAGAAATAGGGGCCGACGCGTCAGGAATGATGTAAAATATTAGACCCGAGATGTTAGGTTCCCTTAGGTTAGTATGTACAACGTTATAGACGTATAGAATGTCCCCACCGAGATGTAGGGACCGACATGCCAGGAATGTTGTAAAATATTACACACGAGTTGTTAGGTTGCTTTAGGTTAGGATATATATCGCTATAGACTTATATAATGTTCCTACCGAGACGTGGGGACCGACATGCCAGGAATGTTGTAAAATGTTACATCCCAGAAGTTAGGTTGCTTTGGGTTAGGATATACAACGTTATAGACGTATACAATGTCCCCATCGAGATGCAGGCGACGACACGCCAGGAATGTTGAAAAATATTACATCCGATATGTTAGGTTGCTTTAGGTTAGGATATACAACGTTATAGACGTATATAATGTCCCCTTTGAGAAGCAGGCGACGACACGCCAGAATGTTATAAAATATTACATTCGACATGTTAGGTAGCCTTAAGCTAGGATATATAACGTTATAGACGTATATAATATTCCCACCGAGAAATAGGGGCCGACGCGTCAGGAATGTTGTAAAATATTACATCAGATATGTTAGGTTGCCTTAGGCTAGGATATATAACGTTATAGACGCATATAATATTCCCACCGAGAAATAGGGGCCGACGCGTCAGGAATGTTGCAAAATATTACACCCGAAATGTTAGGTTCCCTTAGGTTAGGATATACAACGTTATAGACGTATAGAATGTCCCCACCGAGATGTAGGGACCGACATGCCAGGAATGTTGTAAAATATTACACACGAGTTGTTAGGTTGCTTTAGGTTAGGATATATATCGCTATAGACTTATATAATGTTCCCACCGAGACGTGGGGACCGACATGCCAGGAATGTTGTAAAATATTACATCCCAGAAGTTAGGTTGCTTTGGGTTAGGATATACAACGTTATAGACGTATATAATGTCCCCATCGAGAAGCAGGCGACGACACGCCAGGAATGTTGTAAAATATTACATCCGAGATGCTAGGTTGCCTTAGGCTAGGATATATAACGTTATAGACGTATATAATATTCCCACCGAGAAATAGGGGCCGACGCGTCAGGAATGTTGTAAAATATTACATCCGATATGTTAGGTTGCCTTAGGTTAGGATGTACAACGTTATAGATGTGTATAATGTCCCCATCCAGAAGTAGGTGACGACACACCAGGAATGTTGTACAATATTACATGCGACATGTTAGGTTGCCTTAGGCTAGGATATCTAACCTTATAGACGTATATAATGTTACCACCGGGAACTACGGGCCGACACGACAGCAATGATGTAAAATATTACATTCGACATGTTAGGTCGCCTTAGGTTAGGATATATAACGTTGTAGACGTATATAATATTCCCACCGAGAAGTAGGGGCCGACGCGTCAGGAATGTTGTAAAATATTACATCCCAGATGTTAGGTTGCGTTAGGTTAGGATATACAACGTTATAGACGTATATAATGTCCCCTTTGAGAAGCAGGCGACGACACGCCAGAATGTTATAAAATATTACATTCGACATGTTAGGTTGCCTTAGGCTAGGATATATAACGTTATAGACGTACATAATATTCCCACCGAGAAATAGGGGCCGACGCGTCAGGAATGTTGTAAAATATTACATCAGATATGTTAGGTTGCCTTAGGCTAGGATATATAACGTTATAGACGCATATAATATTCCCACCGAGAAATAGGGGCCGACGCGTCAGGAATGTTGCAAAATATTACACCTGAAATGTTAGGTTCCCTTAGGTTAGGATATACAACGTTATAGACGTATAGAATGTCCACACCGAGATGTAGGGACCGACATGCCAGGAATGTTCTAAAATATTACATCCGAGTTGTTAGGTTCCTTTAGGTTAGGATATATATCGTTATAGACTTATATAATGTTCCCACCGAGACGTGGGGACCGACATGCCAGGAATGTTGTAAAATATTACATCCCAGAAGTTAGGTTGCTTTGGGTTAGGATATACAACGTTATAGACGTATATAATGTCCCCTTTGAGATGTAGGCGACGACACGCCAGGAATGTTGTAAAATATTACATTCGACATGTTGGGTTGCCTTAGGCTAGGATATATAACCTTATAGACGTATATAATATTCCCACCGAAAAATAGGGGCCGACGCGTCAGGAATGTTGTAAAATATTACATCCCAGATGTTAGGTTGCGTTAGGTTAGGACATACAACGTTATAGACGTATTTAATGTCCCCTTTGAGAAGCAGGCGACGACACTCCAGAATGTTGTAAAATATTACATTCGACATGTTAGGTTGCCTTAGGCTAGGATATGTAACGTTATAGTCGTATATAATATTCCCCCCGAGAAATAGGGGCCGACGCGTCAGGAATGTGGTAAAATATTACACCCGAAATGTTAGGTTCCCTTAGGTTAGGATATACAACGTTATAGACGTATAGAATGTTCCCACCAAGAAATAGGGGCCGACGCGTCAGGAATGTTGTAAAATATTACACCCGAGATGTTAGGTTCCCTTAGGTTAGCATATACAACGTTATAGACGTATATAATGTACCCACCGAGAAGTAGGGACCGACATGCCAGGAATGTTGTAAAATATTACATCCGAGATGTTAGCTTGCTTTAGGTTAGGATATATATTGTTATAGACTTATATAATGTTCCCACCGAGACGTGGGGACTGACATGCCAGGAATGTTGCAAAATATTACATCAGAGAAGTTAGGTTGCTTTGGGTTAGGATATACAACGTTATAGACGTATATAATTTCCCCATCGAGAAGCAGGCGACGACACGCCAGGAATGTTGTAAAATATTACATCCGAGATGTTATGTTGCCTTACGTTAGGATATATAACGTTATAGACGTATATAATATTCTTACCGAGAAATAGGGGCCGACGCGTCAGGAATGTTGTAAAATATCACACCCGAAATGTTAGGTTGCCTTAGGCTCGGATATATAACGTTATAGACGTATATAATGTCCCCATCGAGAAGCAGGCGACGACACGCCAGGAATGTTATAAAATAGTACACACGAGTTGTTAGGTTGCTTTAGGTTAGGATATATATCGTTATAGACTTATATAATGTTCCCACCGAGACGTGGGGAACGACATGCCAGGAATGTTGTAAAATATTACATCCCAGATGTAAGGTTGCGTTAGGTTAGGATATACAACGTTATAGACGTATATAATGTCCCCTTCGAGAAGCAGGCGACGACACGCCAGAATGTTGTAAATTATTACATTCGACATGTTGGGATGCCTTAGGCTAGGATATATAACGTTATAGACGTATATAATATTCCCACCGAGAAATAGGGGCCGACGCGTCAGGAATGTTGTAAAATATTAGACCCGAGATGTTAGGTTCCCTTAGGTTAGTATATACAATGTTATAGACGTATAGAATGTCCCCACCGAGATGTAGGGACCGACATGCCAGGAATGTTGTAAAATATTACACACGAGTTGTTAGGTTGCTTTAGGTTAGGATATATATCGCTATAGACTTATATAATGTTCCTACCGAGACGTGGGGACCGACATGCCAGGAATGTTGTAAAATATTACATCCCAGAAGTTAGGTTGCTTTGGGTTAGGATATACAACGTTATAGACGTATACAATGTCCCCATCGAGATGCAGGCGACGACACGCCAGGAATGTTGAAAAATATTACATCCGATATGTTAGGTTGCTTTAGGTTAGGATATACAACGTTATAGACGTATATAATGTCCCCTTTGAGAAGCAGGCGACGACACGCCAGAATGTTATAAAATATTACATTCGACATGTTAGGTTGCCTTAGGCTAGGATATATAACGTTATAGACGTATATAATATTCCCACCGAGAAATAGGGGCCGACACGACAGGAATGATGTAAAATATTACATTTGACATGTTAGGTCGCCTTAGGCTAGGATATATAACGTTGTAGACGTATATAATATTCCCACCGAGAAATAGGGGCCGACGCGTCACGAATGTTGTAAAATATTACATCCCAGATGTTAGGTTGCGTTAGGTTAGGATATACAACGTTATAGACGTATATAATGTCCCCTTTGAGATGTAGGCGACGACACGCCAGGAATGTTGTAAAATATTACATTCGACATGTTGGGTTGCCTTAGGCTAGGATATATAACCTTATAGACGTATATAATATTCCCACCGAAAAATAGGGGCCGACGCGTCAGGAATGTTGTAAAATATTACATCCCAGATGTTAGGTTGCGTTAGGTTAGGACATACAACGTTATAGACGTATATAATGTCCCCTTTGAGAAGCAGGCGACGACACTCCAGAATGTTGTAAAATATTACATTCGACATGTTAGGTTGCCTTAGGCTAGGATATGTAACGTTATAGACGTATATAATATTCCCCCCGAGAAATAGGGGCCGACGCGTCAGGAATGTTGCAAAATATTACACCCGAAATGTTAGGTTCCCTTAGGTTAGGATATACAACGTTATAGACGTATAGAATGTTCCCACCGAGATGTATGGACCGACATGCCAGGAATGTTGTAAAATATTACACACGAGTTGTTAGGTTGGGTTAGGTTAGGATATATATCGTTATAGACTTATATAATGTTCCTACCGAGACGTGGGGACCGACATGCCAGGAATGTTGCAAAATATTACATCAGAGAAGTTAGGTTGCTTTGGGTTAGGATATACAACGTTATAGACGTATATAATTTCCCCATCGAGAAGCAGGCGACGACACGCCAGGAATGTTGTAAAATATTACATCCGAGATGTTATGTTGCCTTACGTTAGGATATATAACGTTATAGACGTATATAATATTCTTACCGAGAAATAGGGGCCGACGCGTCAGGAATGTTGTAAAATATCACACCCGAAATGTTAGGTTGCCTTAGGCTCGGATATATAACGTTATAGACGTATATAATGTCCCCATCGAGAAGCAGGCGACGACACGCCAGGAATGTTATAAAATAGTACACACGAGTTGTTAGGTTGCTTTAGGTTAGGATATATATCGTTATAGACTTATATAATGTTCCCACCGAGACGTGGGGAACGACATGCCAGGAATGTTGTAAAATATTACATCCCAGATGTAAGGTTGCGTTAGGTTAGGATATACAACGTTATAGACGTATATAATGTCCCCTTCGAGAAGCAGGCGACGACACGCCAGAATGTTGTAAATTATTACATTCGACATGTTGGGATGCCTTAGGCTAGGATATATAACGTTATAGACGTATATAATATTTCCACCGAGAAATAGGGACCGACGCGTCAGGAATGTTGTAAAATAAAACAACCCAGATGTTAGGTTGCGTTAGGTTAGGATATACAACGTTATAGACGTATTTAATGTCCCCTTCGAGAAGCAGGCGACGACAGGCCAGAATGTTGTAAAATATTACATTCGACATGTTAGGTTGCCTTAGGCTAGGATATGTAACGTTATAGACGTATATAATATTCCCACCGAGAAATAGGGGCCGACGCGTCAGGAATGTGGTAAAATATTACACCCGAAATGTTAGGTTCCCTTAGGTTAGGATATACAACGTTATAGACGTATAGAATGTTCCCACCAAGAAATAGGGGCCGACGCGTCAGGAATGTTGTAAAATATTACACCCGAGATGTTAGGTTCCCTTAGGTTAGCATATACAACGTTATAGACGTATATAATGTACCCACCGAGAAGTAGGGACCGACATGCCAGGAATGTTGTAAAATATTACATCCGAGATGTTAGCTTGCTTTAGGTTAGGATATATATTGTTATAGACTTATATAATGTTCCCACCGAGACGTGGGGACTGACATGCCAGGAATGTTGCAAAATATTACATCAGAGAAGTTAGGTTGCTTTGGGTTAGGATATACAACGTTATAGACGTATATAATTTCCCCATCGAGAAGCAGGCGACGACACGCCAGGAATGTTGTAAAATATTACATCCGAGATGTTATGTTGCCTTACGTTAGGATATATAACGTTATAGACGCATATAATATTCTTACCGAGAAATAGGGGCCGACGCGTCAGGAATGTTGTAAAATATCACACCCGAAATGTTAGGTTGCCTTAGGCTCGGATATATAACGTTATAGACGTATATAATGTCCCCATCGAGAAGCAGGCGACGACACGCCAGGAATGTTATAAAATAGTACACACGAGTTGTTAGGTTGCTTTAGGTTAGGATATATATCGTTATAGACTTATATAATGTTCCCACCGAGACGTGGGGAACGACATGCCAGGAATGTTGTAAAATATTACATCCCAGATGTAAGGTTGCGTTAGGTTAGGATATACAACGTTATAGACGTATATAATGTCCCCTTCGAGAAGCAGGCGACGACACGCCAGAATGTTGTAAATTATTACATTCGACATGTTGGCATGCCTTAGGCTAGGATATATAACGTTATAGACGTATATAATATTCCCACCGAGAAATAGGGGCCGACGCGTCAGGAATGTTGTAAAATATTAGACCCGAGATGTTAGGTTCCCTTAGGTTAGTATGTACAACGTTATAGACGTATAGAATGTCCCCACCGAGATGTAGGGACCGACATGCCAGGAATGTTGTAAAATATTACACACGAGTTGTTAGGTTGCTTTAGGTTAGGATATATATCGCTATAGACTTATATAATGTTCCTACCGAGACGTGGGGACCGACATGCCAGGAATGTTGTAAAATGTTACATCCCAGAAGTTAGGTTGCTTTGGGTTAGGATATACAACGTTATAGACGTATACAATGTCCCCATCGAGATGCAGGCGACGACACGCCAGGAATGTTGAAAAATATTACATCCGATATGTTAGGTTGCTTTAGGTTAGGATATACAACGTTATAGACGTATATAATGTCCCCTTTGAGAAGCAGGCGACGACACGCCAGAATGTTATAAAATATTACATTCGACATGTTAGGTTGCCTTAGGCTAGGATATATAACGTTATAGACGTATATAATATTCCCACCGAGAAATAGGGGCCGACGCGTCAGGAATGTTGTAAAATATTACATCAGATATGTTAGGTTGCCTTAGGCTAGGATATATAACGTTATAGACGCATATAATATTCCCACCGAGAAATAGGGGCCGACGCGTCAGGAATGTTGCAAAATATTACACCCGAAATGTTAGGTTCCCTCAGGTTAGGATATACAACGTTATAGACGTATAGAATGTCCACACCGAGATGTAGGGACCGATATGCCAGGAATGTTCTAAAATATTACATCCGAGTTGTTAGGTTCCTTTAGGTTAGGATATATATCGTTATAGACTTATATAATGTTCCCACCGAGACGTGGGGACCGACATGCCAGGAATGTTGTAAAATATTACATCCCAGAAGTTAGGTTGCTTTGGGTTAGGATATACAACGTTATAGACGTATATAATGTCCCCATCGAGAAGCAGGCGACGACACGCCAGGAATGTTGTAAAATATTACATCCGAGATGCTAGGTTGCCTTAGGCTAGGATATATAACGTTATAGACGTATATAATATTCCCACCGAGAAATAGGGGCCGACGCGTCAGGAATGTTGTAAAATATTACATCCGATATGTTACGTTGCCTTAGGTTAGGATGTACAACGTTATAGATGTATATAATGTCCCCATCCAGAAGTAGGTGACGACACACCAGGAATGTTGTACAATATTACATGCGACATGTTAGGTTGCCTTAGGCTAGGATATCTAACCTTATAGACGTATATAATGTTACCACCGAGAACTACGGGCCGACACGACAGCAATGATGTAAAATATTACATTCGACATGTTAGGTCGCCTTAGGTTAGGATATATAACGTTGTAGACGCATATAATATTCCCACCGAGAAGTAGGGGCCGACGCGTCAGGAATGTTGTAAAATATTACATCCCAGATGTTAGGTTGCGTTAGGTTAGGATATACAACGTTATAGACGTATATAATGTCCCCTTTGAGAAGCAGGCGACGACACGCCAGAATGTTATAAAATATTACATTCGACATGTTAGGTTGCCTTAGGCTAGGATATATAACGTTATAGACGTATATAATATTCCCACCGAGAAATAGGGGCCGACGCGTGAGGAATGTTGTAAAATATTACATCAGATATGTTAGGTTGCCTTAGGCTAGGATATATAACGTTATAGACGCATATAATATTCCCACCGAGAAATAGGGGCCGACGCGTCAGGAATGTTGCAAAATATTACACCCGAAATGTTAGGTTCCCTTAGGTTAGGATATACAACGTTATAGACGTATAGAATGTCCACACCGAGATGTAGGGACCGACATGCCAGGAATGTTCTAAAATATTACATCCGAGTTGTTAGGTTCCTTTAGGTTAGGATATATATCGTTATAGACTTATATAATGTTCCCACCGAGACGTGGGGACCGACATGCCAGGAATGTTGTAAAATATTACATCCCAGAAGTTAGGTTGCTTTGGGTTAGTATATACAACGTTATAGACGTATATAATGTCCCCATCGAGAAGCAGGCGACGACACGCCAGGAATGTTGTAAAATATTACATCCGAAATGTTAGGTTGCCTTAGGCTAGGATATATAACGTTATAGACGTATATAATATTCCCACCGAGAGATAGGGGCCGACGCGTCAGGAATGTTGTAAAATATTACATTCGACATGTTAGGTTGCCTTAGGCCAGGATATGTCACGTTATAGACGTATATAATATTCCCCCCCAGAAATAGGGGCCGACGCGTCAGGAATGTTGTAAAATATTACACCCGAAATGTTAGGTTCCCTTAGGTTAGGATATACGACGTTATAGACGTATAGAATGTTCCCACCGAGATGTAGGGACAGACATGCCAGGGATATTCTAAAATATTACATTCGAGTTGTTAGGTTGCTTTAGGTTAGGATATATATCGTTATAGACTTATATAATGTTCCCAACGAGACGTGGGGACCGACATGCCAGGAATGTTGTAAAATATTACATCCCAGAAGTTAGGTTGCTTTGGGTTAGGATATACAACGTTATAGACGTATATAATGTCCCCATCGAGAAGCAGGCGACGACACGCCAGGAATGTTGTAAAATATTACATCCGAGATGTTAGGTTGCCTTAGGCTAGGATATATAACGTTATAGACGTATATAATATTCCCACCGAGAAATAGGGCCGATGCGTCAGGAATGTTGTAAAATATTACATCCGATATGTTAGGTTGCCTTAGGTTAGGATGTACAACGTTATAGATGTATATAATGTCCCCATCCAGAAGTAGGTGACGACACACCAGGAATGTTGTACAATATTACATGCGACATGTTAGGTTGCCTTAGGCTAGGATATCTAACCTTATAGACGTATATAATGTTACCACCGAGAACTACGGGCCGACGCGTCAGGAATGTTGTAAAATATTACATCAGATATGTTAGGTTGCCTTAGGCTAGGATATATAACGTTATAGACGCATATAATATTCCCACCGAGAAATAGGGGCCGACGCGTCAGGAATGTTGTAAAATATTACATCCCAGATGTTAGGTTGCGTTAGGTTAGGATATACAACGTTATAGACGTATATAATGTCCCCTTTGAGAAGCAGGCGACGACACGCCAGAATGTTATAAAATATTACATTCGACATGTTAGGTTGCCTTAGGCTAGGATATATAACGTTATAGACGTATATAATATTCCCACCGAGAAATAGGGGCCGACGCGTGAGGAATGTTGTAAAATATTACATCAGATATGTTAGGTTGCCTTAGGCTAGGATATATAACGTTATAGACGCATATAATATTCCCACCGAGAAATAGGGGCCGACGCGTCAGGAATGTTGCAAAATATTACACCCGAAATGTTAGGTTCCCTTAGGTTAGGATATACAACGTTATAGACGTATAGAATGTCCACACCGAGATGTAGGGACCGACATGCCAGGAATGTTCTAAAATATTACATCCGAGTTGTTAGGTTCCTTTAGGTTAGGATATATATCGTTATAGACTTATATAATGTTCCCACCGAGACGTGGGGACCGACATGCCAGGAATGTTGTAAAATATTACATCCCAGAAGTTAGGTTGCTTTGGGTTAGGATATACAACGTTATAGACGTATATAATGTCCCCATCGAGAAGCAGGCGACGACACGCCAGGAATGTTGTAAAATATTACATCCGAAATGTTAGGTTGCCTTAGGCTAGGATATATAACGTTATAGACGTATATAATATTCCCACCGAGAGATAGGGGCCGACGCGTCAGGAATGTTGTAAAATATTACATTCGACATGTTAGGTTGCCTTAGGCCAGGATATGTCACGTTATAGACGTATATAATATTCCCCCCGAGAAATAGGGGCCGACGCGTCAGGAATGTTGTAAAATATTACACCCGAAATGTTAGGTTCCCTTAGGTTAGGATATACGACGTTATAGACGTATAGAATGTTCCCACCGAGATGTAGGGACAGACATGCCAGGGATATTCTAAAATATTACATTCGAGTTGTTAGGTTGCTTTAGGTTAGGATATATATCGTTATAGACTTATATAATGTTCCCAACGAGACGTGGGGACCGACATGCCAGGAATGTTGTAAAATATTACATCCCAGAAGTTAGGTTGCTTTGGGTTAGGATATACAACGTTATAGACGTATATAATGTCCCCATCGAGAAGCAGGCGACGACACGCCAGAAATATTGTAAAATATTACATCCGAGATGTTAGGTTGCCTTAGGCTAGGATATACAACGTTATAGACGTATATAATATTCCCACCGAGAAATAGGGCCGATGCGTCAGGAATGTTGTAAAATATTACATCCGATATGTTAGGTTGCCTTAGGTTAGGATGTACAACGTTATAGATGTATATAATGTCCCCATCCAGAAGTAGGTGACGACACACCAGGAATGTTGTACAATATTACATGCGACATGTTAGGTTGCCTTAGGCTAGGATATCTAACCTTATAGACGTATATAATGTTACCACCGAGAACTACGGGCCGACACGACAGCAATGATGTAAAATATTACATTCGACATGTTAGGTCGCCTTAGGTTAGGATATATAACGTTGTAGACGTATATAATATTCCCACCGAGAAGTAGGGGCCGACGCGTCAGGAATGTTGTAAAATATTACATCAGATATGTTAGGTTGCCTTAGGCTAGGATATATAACGTTATAGACGCATATAATATTCCCACCGAGAAATAGGGGCCGACGCGTCAGGAATGTTGCAAAATATTACACCCGAAATGTTAGGTTCCCTTAGGTTAGGATATACAACGTTATAGACGTATAGAATGTCCGCACCGAGATGTAGGGACCGACATGCCAGGAATGTTCTAAAATATTACATCCGAGTTGTTAGGTTCCTTTAGGTTAGGATATATATCGTTATAGACTTATATAATGTTCCCACCTAGACGTGGGGACCGACATGCCAGGAATGTTGTAAAATATTACATCCCAGAAGTTAGGTTGCTTTGGGTTAGGATATACAACGTTATAGACGTATATAATGTCCCCATCGAGAAGCAGGCGACGACACGCCAGGAATGTTGTAAAATATTACATCCGAAATGTTAGGTTGCCTTAGGCTAGGATATATAACGTTATAGACGTATATAATATTCCCACCGAGAGATAGGGGCCGACGCGTCAGGAATGTTGTAAAATATTACATTCGACATGTTAGGTTGCCTTAGGCTAGGATATATAACGTTATAGACGTATATAATATTCCCACCGAGAAATAGGGGCCGACGCGTCAGGAATGTTGTAAAATATTACATCAGATATGTTAGGTTGCCTTAGGCTAGGATATATAACGTTATAGACGCATATAATATTCCCACCGAGAAATAGGGGCCGACGCGTCAGGAATGTTGCAAAATATTACACCCGAAATGTTAGGTTCCCTTAGGTTAGGATATACAACGTTATAGACGTATAGAATGTCCACACCGAGATGTAGGGACCGACATGCCAGGAATGTTCTAAAATATTACATCCGAGTTGTTAGGTTCCTTTAGGTTAGGATATATATCGTTATAGACTTATATAATGTTCCCACCGAGACGTGGGGACCGACATGCCAGGAATGTTGTAAAATATTACATCCCAGAAGTTAGGTTGCTTTGGGTTAGGATATACAACGTTATAGACGTATATAATGTCCCCATCGAGAAGCAGGCGACGACACGCCAGGAATGTTGTAAAATATTACATCCGAAATGTTAGGTTGCCTTAGGCTAGGATATATAACGTTATAGACGTATATAATATTCCCACCGAGAGATAGGGGCCGACGCGTCAGGAATGTTGTAAAATATTACATTCGACATGTTAGGTTGCCTCAGGCCAGGATATGTCACGTTATAGACGTATATAATATTCCCCCCGAGAAATAGGGGCCGACGCGTCAGGAATGTTGTAAAATATTACACCCGAAATGTTAGGTTCCCTTAGGTTAGGATATACGACGTTATAGACGTATAGAATGTTCCCACCGAGATGTAGGGACAGACATGCCAGGGATATTCTAAAATATTACATTCGAGTTGTTAGGTTGCTTTAGGTTAGGATATATATCGTTATAGACTTATATAATGTTCCCAACGAGACATGGGGACCGACATGCCAGGAATGTTGTAAAATATTACATCCCAGAAGTTAGGTTGCTTTGGGTTAGGATATACAACGTTATAGACGTATATAATGTCCCCATCGAGAAGCAGGCGACGACACGCCAGGACTGTTGTAAAATATTACATCCCAGATGTTAGGTTGCGTTAGGTTATGATATACAACGTTATAGACGTATATAATGTCCCCTTTGAGAAGCAGGCGACGACACGCCAGAATGTTATAAAATATTACATTCGACATGTTAGGTTGCCTTAGGCTAGGATATATAACGTTATAGACGTATATAATATTCCCACCGAGAAATAGGGGCCGACGCGTCAGGAATGTTGTAAAATATTACATCAGATATGTTAGGTTGCCTTAGGCTAGGATATATAACGTTATAGACGCATCTAATATTCCCACCGAGAAATAGGGGCCGACGCGTCAGGAATGTTGCAAAATATTACACCCGAAATGTTAGGTTCCCTTAGGTTAGGATATACAACGTTATAGACGTATAGAATGTCCACACCGAGATGTAGGGACCGACATGCCAGGAATGTTCTAAAATATTACATCCGAGTTGTTAGGTTCCTTTAGGTTAGGATATATATCGTTATAGACTTATATAATGTTCCCACCGAGACGTGGGGACCGACATGCCAGGAATGTTGCAAAATATTACATCCCAGAAGTTAAATTGCTTTGGGTTAGGATATACAACGATATAGACGTATATAATGTCCCCTTTGAGAAGCAGGCGACGACACGCCAGAATGTTGTAAAATATTACATTCGACATGTTAGGTTGCCTTAGGCTAGGATATATAACGTTATAGACGTATATAATATTCCCACCGAGAAATAGGGGCCGACGCGTCAGGAATGTTGTAAAATATTACACCCGAGATGTTAGGTTGCCTTAGGCTAGGATATATAACGTTATAGACGCATATAATATTCCCACCGAGAAATAGGGGCCGACGCGTCAGGAATGTTGCAAAATATTACACCCGAAATGTTAGGTTCCCTTAGGTTAGGATATACAACGTTATAGACGTATAGAATGTCCACACCGAGATGTAGGGACCGACATGCCAGGAATGTTCTAAAATATGACATCCGAGTTGTTAGGTTCCTTTAGGTTAGGATATATATCGTTATAGACCTATATAATGTTCCCAACGAGACGTGGGGACCGACATGCCAGGAATGTTGTAAAATATTACATCCCAGAAGTTAGGTTGCTTTGGGTTAGGATATACAACGTTATAGACGTATATAATGTCCCCATCGAGAAGCAGGCGACGACACGCCAGGAATGTTGTAAAATATTACATCCCAGAAGTTAGGTTGCTTTGGGTTAGGATATACAACGTTATAGACGTATATAATGTCCCCATCGAGAAGCAGGCGACGACACGCCAGGAATGTTGTAAAATATTACATCCGAGATGTTAGGTTAACTTAGGCTAGGATATATAACGTTATAGACGTATATAATATTCCCACCGAGAAATAGGGCCGATGCGTCAGGAATGTTGTAAAATATTACATCCGATATGTTAGGTTGCCTTAGGTTAGGATGTACAATGTTATAGATGTATATAATATCCCCATCCAGAAGTAGGTGACGACACACCAGGAATGTTGTACAATATTACATGCGACATGTCAGCTTGCCTTAGGCTAGGATATCTAACCTTATAGACGTATATAATGTTACCACCGAGAACTACGGGCCGACACGACAGGAATGATGTAAAATATTACATTCGTCATGTTAGGTCGCCTTAGGCTAGGATATATAACGTTGTAGACGTATATAATATTCCCACCGAGAAATAGGGGCCGACACGTCAGGAATGTTGTAAAATATTACATCCGTGATGTTATGTTGCCTTACGTTTGGATATATAACGTTATAGAAGTATATAATATTCCCACCGAGAAATAGGGGCCGACGCGTCAGGAATGTTGTAAAATATTACACCCGAAATGTTAGGTTCCCTTAGGTTAGGATATACGACGTTATAGACGTATAGAATGTTCCCACCGAGATGTAGGGACCGACATGCCAGGAATGTTGTAAAATATGACATCCGAGATGTTAGGTTGCTTTAGGTTAGGATATATATCGTTATAGACTTATATAATGTTCCCACCGAGACGTGGGGACCGACATGCCAGGAATGTTGCAAAATATTACATCCCAGAAGTTAAATTGCTTTGGGTTAGGATATACAACGATATAGACGTATATAATGTCCCCTTTGAGAAGCAGGCGACGACACGCCAGAATGTTGTAAAATATTACATTCGACATGTTAGGTTGCCTTAGGCTAGGATATATAACGTTATAGACGTATATAATATTCCCACCGAGAAATAGGGGCCGACGCGTCAGGAATGTTGTAAAATATTACACCCGAGATGTTAGGTTGCCTTATGCTAGGATATATAACGTGATAGACGTATATAATGTTCCCACCGAGAAATAGGGGCCGACGCGTCATGGTTGTTGTAAAATATTACATCCCAGATATTAGGTTGCGTTGGGTTAGGATATACAACGTTATAGACGTATATAATGTCCCCTTTGAGAAGCAGGCGACGACAGGCCAGAATGTTGTAAAATATTACATTCGACATGTTAGGTTGCCTTAGGCTAGGATATGTAACGTTATAGACGTATATAATATTCCCACCGAGAAATAGGGGCCGACGCGTCAGGAATGATGTAAAATATGACACCCGAAATGTTAGGTTCCCTTAGGTTAGGATATATATCGTTATAGACTTATATAATGTTCCCGCCGAGACGTGGGGACCGACATGCCAGGAATGTTGTAAAATATTACATCCCAGATGTTAGGTTGCTTTGGGTTAGAATATACAACGTTATAGACGTACATAATGTCCCCATCGAGAAGCAGGCGACGACACGCCAGGAATGTTGTAAAATATTACATCCGAGATGTTGGGTTGCCTTAGGCTAGGACATATTCCGTTATAGACGTATACAATGTTCCCACCGAGAAGTAGGGACCGACACGTCAGGAATGTTGTAAAATATTACATCCCAGATGTTAGGTTGCGTTAGGTTAGGATATACAACGTTATAGACGTATATAATGTCGCCTTCGAGAAGCAGGCGACGACACGCCAGAATGTTGTAAAATATTACTTTCGACATGTTAGGTTTCCTTAGGCTAGGATATATAACGTTATAGACGTATATAATATTCCCACCGAGAAGTAGGGGCCGACGTGTCAGAATGTTGTAAAATATTACACCCGAGATGTTAGGTTGCCTTATGCTAGGATATATAACGTGATAGACGTATATAATGTTCCCACCGAGAAATAGGGGCCGACGCGTCATGAATGTTGTAAAATATTACATCCCAGATGTTAGGTTGCGTTGGGTTAGGATATACAACGTTATAGACGTATATAATGTCCCCTTTGAGAAGCAGGCGACGACACGCCAGAATGTTGTAAAATATTACATTCGACATGTTAGGTTGCCTTAGGCTAGGATATGTAACGTTATAGACGTATATAATATTCCCCCCGAGAAATAGGGACCGACGCGTCAGGAATGTTGTAAAATATTACACCCGAGATGTTAGGTTCCCTTAGGTTAGGATATACAACGTTATAGACGTATAGAATGTTCCCACCGAGATGTAGGGACCGCCAGGAATGTGGTAAACTATTACATCCGAGTTGTTAGGTTGCTTTAGGTTAGGATATATATCGTCATAGACTCATATAATGTTCCCACCGAGACGTAGGGACCGACATGCCAGGAATGTTGTAAAATATTACATGCCAGAAGTTAGGTTGCTTTGTGTTAGGATATACAACGCTATAGACGTGTATAATGTCCCCTTTGAGAAGTAGGCGACGACACGCCAGAATGTTGTAAAATATTACATTCGACATGTTAGGTTGCCTTAGGCTAGGATATGTAACGTTATAGACGTATATAATATTCCCCCCGAGAAATAGGGGCCGACGCGTCAGGAATGTTGCAAAATATTACACCCGAAATGTTAGGTTCCCTTAGGTTAGGATATACAACGTTATAGGCGTATATAATATTCCCACCGAGAAATATTGGCCGACGCGTCAGGAATGTTGTAAAATATTACACCCGAAATGTTAGGTTCCCTTAGGTTAGGATATGCGACGTTATAGACGTATAGAATGTTCCCACCGAGATGTAGGGACCGACATGCCAGGAATGTTGTAAAATATGACATCCGAGATGTTAGGTTGCTTTAGGTTAGGATATATATCGTTATAGACTTATATAATATTCCCACCGAGAAATAGGGGCCGACGCGTCAGGAATGTTGTAAAATATTACACCCGAGATGTTAGGTTGCCTTATGCTAGGATATATAACGTGATAGCCGTATATAATGTTCCCACCGAGAAATAGGGGCCGACGCGTCATGGTTGTTGTAAAACATTACATCCCAGATATTAGGTTGCGTTGGGTTAGGATATACAACGTTATAGACGTATATAATGTCCCCTTTGAGAAGCAGGCGACGACACGCCAGAATGTCGTAAAATATTACATTCGACATGTTAGGTTGCCTTAGGCTAGGATATGTAACGTTATAGACGTATATAATATTCCCCCCGAGAAATAGGGACCGACGCGTCAGGAATGTTGTAAAATATTACACCCGAGATGTTAGGTTCCCTTAGGTTAGGATATACAACGTTATAGACGTATAGAATGTTCCCACCGAGATGTAGGGACCGCCAGGAATGTGGTAAACTATTACATCCGAGTTGTTAGGTTGCTTTAGGTTAGGATATATATCGTCATAGACTCATATAATGTTCCCACCGAGACGTGGGGACCGACATGCCAGGAATGTTGTAAAATATTACATGCCAGAAGTTAGGTTGCTTTGGGTTAGGATATACAACGCTATAGACGTGTATAATGTCCCCTTTGAGAAGCAGGCGACGACACGCCAGAATGTTGTAAAATATTACATTCGACATGTTAGGTTGCCTTAGGCTAGGATATGTAACGTTATAGACGTATATAATATTCCCCCCGAGAAATAGGGGCCGACGCGTCAGGAATGTTGCAAAATATTACACCCGAAATGTTAGGTTCCCTTAGGTTAGGATATACAACGTTATAGGCGTATATAATATTCCCACCGAGAAATATTGGCCGACGCGTCAGGAATGTTGTAAAATATTACACCCGAAATGTTAGGTTCCCTTAGGTTAGGATATGCGACGTTATAGACGTATAGAATGTTCCCACCGAGATGTAGGGACCGACATGCCAGGAATGTTGTAAAATATGACATCCGAGATGTTAGGTTGCTTTAGGTTAGGATATATATCGTTATAGACTTATATAATATTCCCACCGAGAAATAGGGGCCGACGCGTCAGGAATGTTGTAAAATATTACACCCGAGATGTTAGGTTGCCTTATGCTAGGATATATAACGTGATAGACGTATATAATGTTCCCACCGAGAAATAGGGGCCGACGCGTCATGGTTGTTGTAAAACATTACATCCCAGATATTAGGTTGCGTTGGGTTAGGATATACAACGTTATAGACGTATATAATGTCCCCTTTGAGAAGCAGGCGACGACACGCCAGAATGTCGTAAAATATTACATTCGACATGTTAGGTTGCCTTAGGCTAGGATATGTAACGTTATAGACGTATATAATATTCCCCCCGAGAAATAGGTACCGACGCGTCAGGAATGTTGTAAAATATTACACCCGAGATGTTAGGTTCCCTTAGGTTAGGATATACAACGTTATAGACGTATAGAATGTTCCCACCGAGATGTAGGGACCGCCAGGAATGTGGTAAACTATTACATCCGAGTTGTTAGGTTGCTTTAGGTTAGGATATATATCGTCATAGACTCATATAATGTTCCCACCGAGACGTGGGGACCGACATGCCAGGAATGTTGTAAAATATTACATGCCAGAAGTTAGGTTGCTTTGGGTTAGGATATACAACGCTATAGACGTGTATAATGTCCCCTTTGAGAAGCAGGCGACGACACGCCAGAATGTTGTAAAATATTACATTCGACATGTTAGGTTGCCTTAGGCTAGGATATGTAACGTTATAGACGTATATAATATTCCCCCCGAGAAATAGGGGCTGACGCGTCAGGAATGTTGCAAAATATTACACCCGAAATGTTAGGTTCCCTTAGGTTAGGATATACAACGTTATAGACGTATATAATATTCCCACCGAGAAATATAGGCCGACGCGTCAGGAATGTTGTAAAATATTACACCCGAAATGTTAGGTTCCCTTAGGTTAGGATATACAACGTTATAGACGTATAGAATGTTCCCACCGAGATGTAGGGACCGCCAGGAATGTGGTAATCTATTACATCCGAGTTGTTAGGTTGCTTTAGGTTAGGATATATATCATTATAGACTTATATAATGTTCCCACCGAGACGTGGCGACCGACATGCCAGAAAGGTTGTAAAATATTACATCACAGAAGAAAGGTTGCTTTGTGTTAGGATATACAACGTTATAGACGTATATAATGTCCCCATCGAGAAGCAGGCAAAGACACGCCAGAATGTTGTAAAATATTACATCCGAGATGTTAGGTTCCCTTAGGTTAGGATATACAACGTTATAGACGTATCTAATGTCCCCATCGAGAAGCAGGCGACGACACGCCAGAATGTTGTAAAATATTACATCCGATATGTTAGGTTGCCTTAGGCTAGGATATGTAACGTGATAGACGTATATAATATTCCCACCGAGAAATAGGGGCCGACACGTCAGGAATGTTGTAAAATATTACACCCGAAATGTTAGTTTCCCTTAGGTTAGGATATACAACGTTATAGACGTATCTAATGTGCCCATCGAGAAGCAGGCGACAACACGCCAGAATGTTGTAAAATTTTTCGTCCGATATGTTAGGTTGCCTTAGGCTAGGATATGTAACGTGATAGACGTATATAATGTTCCCACCGAGAAATAGGGGCCGACGCGTCAGGAATGATGTAAAATATTACATCCCAGATGTTAGGTTACGTCAGGTTGGGATATACAACGTTATAGACGTATATAATGTCCCCTTCGAGAAGCAGGCGACGACACGCCAGAATGTTGTAAAATATTACATTCGACATGTTAGGTTGCCTTAGGCTAGGATATGTAACGTTATAGACGTATATAATATTCCCACCGAGAAATAGGGGCCGACGCGTCAGGAATGTTGTAAAATATTACACCCGAAATGTTAGGTTCCCTTAGGATAGGATATACAACGTTATAGACGTATAGAGCGTTCCCACGGAGATGTAGGGACCGCCAGGAATGTGGTAAACTATTACATCCGAGTTGATAGGTTGCTTTAGGTTAGGATATACAAAGTTATAGATGTATATAATGTCCTCATCCAGAAGTAGGCGACGACACGCCAGGAGTGTTGTAAAATTTTACATTTGACATGTTAGGTTTCCTTAGGCTAGGATATATAACGTTATAGACGTATATAATGTTACCACCGAGAACTACGTGCCGACACGCCAGGAATGATGTAAAACATTACATTCGACATGTTAGGTCACCTTGGGCAAGGATATATAACGTTATAGACGTATATCATGTTAACACGGAGAAAGAGGGGCCGACGCGTCAGGAATGTTGTAAAATATTACACCCGAGATGTTAGCTTCCCTTAGGTTAGGATATACTATGCTATAGACTTATAGAATTTTCCCACCGAGACGTAGAGACCGACATGCCAGGAATGTTGTATAATATTACATCCCACATGTTAGGTTGCGTTAGGTTAGGATATACAACGTTATAGACGTATATAATATTCCCACCGAGAAGTAGGGGCCGACGAGCCACGAATGTTGTAAAATATTACGCTCGACATGATAGCTTACCTTAGGCTAGGATATATAGCGTTGTAGACGTATATAATGTTCTCGCCGAGAATTAGGTGCCGACGCGCCAGGAATGTTGCAAAATATTACATCCGAGATGTTAGGTTGCCTTAGGCTAGGACATATAGCGTTATAGACGTATATAATGTTCCAACCGAGAAGTAGGTGCCGAAGCGCCAGGAATGTTGTGAAATTTTACATCCGAGATGTTAGGTTGCCTTAGACTAGGATGTATAGCGCTATAGACGTACATAATGTTCCCACCGAGATGTTGGGGCCGATGCGCCAGGAATGTTGTTAAATATTACATTCGACATGTTAGGTTGCCTTGGACTAGGATATGTAACGCTATAGACGTATATAATGTTCCCACCGAGAAGTAGGGGCCAACGAGCCACGAATGTTGTAAAATTTTACATTCTTCACGTTAGGTTGCCTTAGGCAAGGATACATAGCGTTATGGACGTATATAATGTTCCCACCGAGATGTAGGGTCCGACGTACCAGGAATGTAGTAAAATATTACATTCGACATGTTAGGTTGCCTTAGGCTAGGATATATAACGTTATAGACGTATATAATTTTCCCACCGAGAAGTAGGGGCCGTCCCGCCTGGAATGTTGTAAAATACTATACTCGAGATATTAGGTTGCCTTAGGTTAGGATATATAACGTTATAGACGTATATAATGTCCGCACAGTGACGTGCGGGGCGACACGAACGGGATTCTGTAAAACATTACCAGCGAGGGTCTAGATGGGTTAGGTTAGTTTCCATTACGTTATAGACGTATATAATGTCCCCACCGAGAAGTAGGGGCCGACCCGCCAGAAATGTTGGAAAATACTACATCCGAGATGTTAAGTTGCCTTAGGTTAGTATGTATAACGTTATAAACGTATATAATGTCCCCATCAAGAAGTACGGGACGACACGACCGGGATTCTGTAAAACATTACCAGCGAGATGCTAGATGGGTTAGGTTAGGTTATATTACGTTATAGACGTATATAATGTTCCCAGCGAGAAGTGGGGCTGACCCGCCAGGAATGTTGTGAAATACTACATTCGAGATATTAGGTTGCCTTAGGTTAGGATATATAACGTTATAGACGTATATAATGTCCGCACCGTGACGTACGGGGCGACACGAACGGGATTCCGTAAAACATTACCAGCGAGGGTCTAGATGGGTTAGATTAGGTTCTATTACGTTATAGACGTATATAATATTCCCACCGAGATGTAGGGGCCGACCCGCCAGGAATTTTGGAAAATACTACATCCGAGATGTTAGGTTGCCTTAGGTTTGGATATATAACGTTATTGACGCATATGATGTCCCCACCGAGAAGTACGGGCCGACACGACGGGGATTCTGTAAAACATTATCACCGAGGGGCAAAATGGGTTAGGTTAGGTTATATTACGATATAGACGTATATAATGTTCCCACTCAGAAGTAGGGGCCGAACCTCATGGAATGTTGTAAAATACTAGATTCGAGATGTTAGATTGCCTTAGGTTAGGATGTATAACGTTAGCGATCTATATAGTGTCCCCACCGAGAAGTACGGGACGACATGACCGGGATTCTATAAAACATTACCAGCGAGGGGCTAGATGGATTAGGTTAGGTTATATTACGTTATTGACGTATATAATGTTCCCACCGATAAGTGGGGCCGACCTGCTCGGAATGTGGGCAAATACTACATCCGAGATGTTAGGTTGCCTTAGGTTGCGATATATAAAGTTACAGACGTATATAATGTTCCCACTGAGAAGTAGGGGCCGACCCGTCTGGAATGTTTAAAATACTTCAATCGAGATGTTAGGCTGCCTTAGGTTAGGATATATAACGTTATAGACCTACATAATGGCCGCACAGTGATGTACGGGATGACACGAACGAGATTCTGTAAAACACTACCAGCGAGATGCTAGATGGGTTAGGTTAGGTTATATTACGTTATAGATGTATATAATGTTCCCAGCGAGAAGTGGGGCTGACCCGCCAGGAATGTTGTGAAATACCACATTCGAGATATTAGGTTCCCTTAGGTTAGGATATACAACGTTATAGACGTATAGAAAGTTCCCACCGAGATGTAGGGACCGACATGCCAGGAATGTTGTAAAATACTACATTCGAGATGTTAGTTTGCCTTAGGTGAGGATATAAAACGTTATAGACGTATATAATGTTCCCACCGAAAAGGCGAGGCCGACCCGCCAGGAATGTTGTAAAATATTACATCCGAGATGTTAGGTTCCCTTAGGTTAAGATATATAACGTTATAGATGTATATAATGTTCCCATCCAGAAGTTGGCGACGACACGCCAGGAATGTAGTAAAATGCTACATCCCAGATGTTAGGTTGCGTTAGGTTAGTATATACAACGTTATAGACGTATATAATGTCCCCATCGAGAAGCAGGCGACGACACGACAGGAATGTTGTAAAATATTACATTCGACATGTTAGGTTGCCTTATGCTAGGATATATATCGTTATAGACGTATACAATGTTCCCACCGAGAAGTAGGGCCCGACATGCCAGGAATGTTGTAAAATATTACATCCGAGATGTAAAGTTCCCTTAGGTTAGGATATATATCGTTATAGACGTATATAACGTTCCCACCGACACGTAGGGACCGACATGCCAGGAATGTTGTAAAATATTACACCCCAGATGTTTGGTTGCGTTAGGTTAGGATATACAACGTTATAGACGTATATAAAGTCCCCATCGAGAAGCAGGCGACGACACGCCAGGAATGTTGTAAAATATTACATCCGGGATGTTTTGTTGCCATACGTTAGGATATGTAACGTTATAGACGTATATAATGTTCCCACCGAAACGTAGCAGCCGAAGCGCCAGGAACGTTGTAAAATATTACATCCGAGATGTTAGGTTGCCTTAGGTTAGGATATATATCGTTATAGACGTATATAATGTTCCCACCGAGACGTAGGGACCGACATGCCAGGAATGTTTGAAAATATTGCATCCCAGATGTTAGGTTGCGTTAGGTTAGGATATACAACGTTACAGACGTATATAATGTACCCACGGAGACGTAGGGACCGACATGCCAGGAATGTTGTAAAATATTACATCCCAGATGTTAGGTTGCGTTAGGTTAGAATATACAACGTTATAGACGTATATAATGTCCCCATCGAGAAGCAGGCGACGACACGACAGGAATGTTGTAAAATATTACATTCGACATGTTAGGTTGCCTTAGGCTAGCATATATATCGTTATAGACGTATACAATATTCCCACCGAGAAGTAGGGACCGACATGCCAGGAATGTTGTAAAATATTACACCCGAGATGTTAGGTTCCCTTAGGTTAGGATATACAACGTTACAGACGTATAGAATGATCCCACAAAGAAATAGGGGCTGACGCGTCAGCAATGTTGTAAAATATTACATCCCACATGTTAGGTTGCGTTAGGTTAGTATATACAACGTTATAGACGTATATAATGTCCCTATCGAGAAGCAGGCGACGACACGCCAGAATGTTGTAAAATATTACATCCGAGATGTTAGGTTGCCTTAGGTTAGGATATACAACGTTATAGATGTATATAATGTCCCCATCGAGGAGCAGGCGACCACACGCCAGGAATGTTGTAAAATATTACATTCGACAAGTTAGGTTGCCGTAGGCTAGGATATATAACGTTATAGTCGTATATAATGTTCCCACCGAGAAATAGGGACCGACGCGTCAGGAATGTTGTAAAATATTACATCCGAGATGTTAGGTTGCCTTAGAGTAGTATATATATCGTTATAGACGTATACAATGTTCCCACCGAGAAGTAGAGACCGACATGCCAGGAATGTTGTAAAATATTACATCCGAGATGTAAGGTTCCCCTAGGTTAGGATATATATCGTTATAGACGTATATAACGTTCCCACCGAGACGTAGGGACCGACATGCCAAGAATGTTGTAAAATATTACATCCCCGATGTTAGGTTGCGTTAGGTTAGGATATACAACGTTATCGACGTATATAAAGTCCCCATCGAGAAGCAGGCGACGACACGCCAGGAATGTTGTAAAATATAACATCCGAGATGTTATTTTGCCATACGTTAGGCTATGTAACGTTATAGACGTATATAATGTTCCCACCGAAACGTAGCAGCCGAAGCGCCAGGAATGTTGTAAAATATTACATTCGACAAGTTAGGTTGCCGTAGGCTAGGATATATAACGTTATAGACGTATATAATGTTCCCACCGAGATATAGGGACCGACGCGTCAGGAATGTTGTAAAATATTACATCCGAGATGTTAGGTTGCCTTAGAGTAGTATATACATCGTTATAGACGTATACAATCTTTCCACCGAGAAGTAGGGACCGACATGCCAGGAATGTTGTAAAATATTACATCCGAGATGTTAGGTTGCCTTAGGTTAGGATATACAACGTTATAGATGTATATAATGTCCCCATCGAGAAGTAGGCGACAACACGCCAGGAATGTTGTAAAATATTACATTCGACAAGCTAGGTTGCCGTAGGCTATGATATATAACGTTATAGACGTATATAATGTTCCCACCGAGAAATAGGGACCGACGCGTCAGGAATGTTGTAAAATATTACATCCGAGATGTTAGGTTGCCTTAGAGTAGTATATACATCGTTATAGACGTATACAATGTTTCCACCGAGAAGTAGGGACCGACATGCCAGGAATGTTGTAAAATATTACATCCGAGATGTTAGGTTGCCTTAGGTTAGGATATACAACGTTATAGATGTATATAATGTCCCCATCCAGAAGTTGGCGACGACACGCCAGGAATGTAGTAAAATGTTACATCCCAGATGTTAGGTTGCGTTAGGTTAGAATATACAACATTATAGACGTATATAATGTCCCCATCGAGAAGCAGGCGACGACACGACAGGAATGTTGTAAAATATTACATCCGAGATGTTAGGTTGCCTTAGAGTAGTATATACATCGTTATAGACGTATACAATGTTTCCACCGAGAAGTAGGGACCGACATGCCAGGAATGTTGTAAAATATTACATCCGCGATGTTAGGTTCCCTTAGGTTAAGATATATAACGTTATAGATGTATATAATGTCCCCATCCAGAAGTAGGCGACGACACGCCAGGAATGTTGTAAAATAGTACATCCCAGATGATAGGTTGCGTTAGGTTAGAATATACAACGTTATAGACGTATATAATGTCCCCATCGAGAAGCGGGCGACGACACGTTAGGAATGTTGTAAAATATTACAATCGACATGTTAGGTTGCCTTAGGCTGGGATATATATCGTTATAGATGTATACAATGTTCCCACCGAGAAGTAGAGACCGACATGCCAGGAATGTTGTAAAATATTACATCCGAGATGTAAGGTTCCCCTAGGTTAGGATATATATCGTTATAGACGTATATAACGTTCCCACCGAGACGTAGGGACCGACATGCCAAGAATGTTGTAAAATATTACATCCCAGATGTTAGGTTGCGTTAGGTTAGGATATACAACGTTATCGACGTATATAAAGTCCCCATCGAGAAGCAGGCGACGACACGCCAGGAATGTTGTAAAATATAACATCCGAGATGTTATTTTGCCATACGTTAGGCTATGTAACGTTATAGACGTATATAATGTTCCCACCGAAACGTAGCAGCCGAAGCGCCAGGAATGATGTAAAATATTACATCCGAGATGTTAGGTTGCCTTAGGTTAGGATATATATCGTTATAGACGTATATAATGTTCCCACCGAGACGTAGGGACCGACATGCCAGGAATGTTTTAAAATATTGCATCCCAGATGTTAGGTTGCGTTAGGTTAGGATATACAACGTTCCAGACGTATATAATGCACCCACGGAGACGTAGGGACCGACATGCCAGGAATGTTGTAAAATATTACATCCCAGATGTTAGGTTGCGTTAGGTTAGAATATACAACGTTATAGACGTATATAATGTCCCCATCGAGAAGCAGGCGACGACACGACAGGAATGTTGTAAAATATTACATTCGACATGTTAGGTTGCCTTAGGCTAGCATATATATCGTTATAGACGTATACAATGTTCCCACCGAGAAGTAGGGACCGACATGCCAGGAATGTTGTAAAATATTACACCCGAGATGTTAGGTCCCCTTAGGTTAGGATATACAACGTTATAGACGTATAGAATGATCCCACCAAGAAATAGGGGCTGACGCGTCAGCAATGTTGTAAAATATTACATCCCAAATGTTAGGTTGCGTTGGGTTAGTATATACAACGTTACAGACGTATATAATGTCCCCATCGAGAAGCAGGCGACGACACGCCAGAATGTTGTAAAATATTACATCCGAGATGTTAGGTTGCCTTAGGTTAGGATATACAACGTTATAGATGTATATAATGTCCCCATCGAGAAGTAGGCGACCACACGCCAGGAATGTTGTAAAATATTACATTCGACAAGTTAGGTTGCCGTAGGCTAGGATATATAACGTTATAGACGTATATAATGTTCCCACCGAGAAATAGGGACCGACGCGTCAGGAATGTTGTAAAATATTACATCCGAGATGTTAGGTTGCCTTAGAGTAGTATATACATCGTTATAGACGTATACAATGTTCCCAACGTGAAGTAGGGCCCGACATGCCAGGAATGTTGTAAAATATTACATCCGAGATGTAAAGTTCCCTTAGGTTAGGATATATATCGTTATAGACGTATATAACGTTCCCACCGACACGTAGGGACCGACATGCCAGGAATGTTGTAAAATATTACACCCCAGATGTTTGGTTGCGTTAGGTTAGGATATACAACGTTATAGACGTATATAAAGTCCCCATCGAGAAGCAGGCGACGACACGCCAGGAATGTTGTAAAATATAACATCCGAGATGTATTGTTGCCATACGTTAGGATATGTAACGTTATAGACGTATATAATGTTCCCACCGAAACGTAGCAGCCGAAGCGCCAGAAATGTTGTAAAATATTACATCCGACATGTTAGGTTGCCTTAGGCTAGCATATATATCGTTATAGACGTATAGAATGTTCCCACCGAGAAGTAGGGACCGACATGCCAGGAATGTTGTAAAATATTACATCCCAGATGTTAGGTTGCGTTAGGTTAGGATATACAACGTTACAGACGTATATAATGCACCCACGGAGACGTAGGGACCGACATGCCAGGAATGTTGTAAAATATTACATCCCAGATGTTAGGTTGCGTTAGGTTAGAATATACAACGTTATAGACGTATATAATGTCCCCATCGAGAAGCAGGCGACGACACGACAGGAATGTTGTAAAATATTACATTCGACATGTTAGGTTGCCTTAGGCTAGCATATATATCGTTATAGACGTATACAATGTTCCCACCGAGAAGTAGGGACCGACATGCCAGGAATGTTGTAAAATATTACACCCGAGATGTTAGGTCCCCTTAGGTTAGGATATACAACGTTATAGACGTATAGAATGATCCCACCAAGAAATAGGGGCTGACGCGTCAGCAATGTTGTAAAATATTACATCCCAAATGTTAGGTTGCGTTGGGTTAGTATATACAACGTTACAGACGTATATAATGTCCCCATCGAGAAGCAGGCGACGACACGCCAGAATGTTGTAAAATGTTACATCCCAGATGTTAGGTTGCGTTAGGTTAGAATATACAAGGTTATAGACGTATATAATGTCCCCATCGTGAAGCAGGCGACGACACGACAGGAATGTTGTAAAATATTACATTCGACATGTTAGGTTGCCTTAGGCTAGGATATATATCGTTATAGACGTATAGAATGTTCCCAACGTGAAGTAGGGCCCGACATGCCAGGAATGTTGTAAAATATTACATCCGAGATGTAAAGTTCCCTTAGGTTAGGATATATATCGTTATAGACGTATATAACGTTCCCACCGACACGTAGGGACCGACATGCCAGGAATGTTGTAAAATATTACACCCCAGATGTTTGGTTGCGTTAGGTTAGGATATACAACGTTATAGACGTATATAAAGGCCCCATCGAGAAGCAGGCGACGACACGCCAGGAATGTTGTAAAATATAACATCCGAGATGTTTTGTTGCCATACGTTAGGATATGTAACGTTATAGACGTATATAATGTTCCCACCGAAACGTAGCAGCCGAAGCGCCACTAATGTTGTAAAATATTACATCCGAGATGTTAGGTTGCCTTAGGTTAGGATATATATCGTTATAGACGTATATAATGTTCCCACCGAGACGTAGGGACCGACATGACAGGAATGTTTTAAAATATTGCATCCTAGATGTTAGGTTGCGTTAGGTTAGGATATACAACGTTACAGACGTATATAATGTACCCACGGAGACGTAGGGACCGACATGCCAGGAATGTTGTAAAATATTACATCCCAGATGTTAGGTTGCGTTAGGTTAGAATATACAACGTTATAAACGTATATAATGTCCCCATCGAGAAGCAGGCGTCGACACGACAGGAATGTTGTAAAATATTACATTCGACATGTTAGGTTGCCTTAGGCTAGCATATATATCGTTATAGACGTATACAATTTTCCCACCGAGAAGTAGGGGCCGACATGCCAGGAATGTTGTAAAATATTACACCCGAGATGTTAGGTTCCCTTAGGTTAGGATATACAACGTTATAGACGTATAGAATGATCCCACAAAGAAATAGGGGCTGACGCGTCAGCAATGTTGTAAAATATTACATCCCAAATGTTAGGTTGCGTTAGGTTAGTATATACAACGTTATAGACGTATATAATGTCCCCATCGAGAAGCAGGCGACGACACGCCAGGAATGTTGTAAAATATAACATCCGAGATGTTTTGTTGCCATACGTTAGGATATGTACCGTTATAGACGTATATAATGTTCCCACCGAGAAATAGGTGCCAACGCGTCAGGAATGTTGTAAAATATTACACCGGAAATGTTAGGTTGCCTTAGGTTAGGATATATATCGTTACAGACGTGTATAATGTTCCCACCGAGGCGTAGTAACCGACATGCCAGGAATGTTGTAAAATATTACATCCGAGATGTTAGGTTGCCTTAGGTTAGGATATACAACGTTATAGATGTATATAATGTCCCCATCGAGAAGTAGGCGACGACACGCCAGGAATGTTGTAAAATATTACATCCGACATGTTAGGTTGCCTTAGGCTAGGATATATAACGATATAGACGTATATAATGTCCCCAGCGAGAAGCAGGCGACGACACGACAGGAATGCTGTAAAATATTACATAAGAGATGGTAGGTTGCAATAGGCTAGGACATATATCGTTATAGACGTATACAATGTTCCCACAGAGAAGTAGGGACCGACATGCCAGGAATGTTGTAAAATATTACATTCGAGATATTAGGTTGCCTTAGGTTAGCATACACAACGTTATAGACGTATATAATGTCCCCATCGAGACGTAGTGACCGAGATGTCAGGTTGCCTTAGGTTAGGATATACAACGTTATAAATGTATATAATGTCGCCATCGAGAAGTAGGCGACGACACGCCAGGAATGTTGTAAGATATTACATTGGACATGTTAGGTTGCCTTAGGTTAGGATATACAACGATATAGATGTATATAAGGTCCCCACCGAGAAATAGGGGCCGACGCGTCAGGAATGTTGTAAAATACTACGGTAGAGAGGTTAGGTTGCCTTAGGTTATGATATATAACGTTATAGACGTATATAATGTTCCCACCGAGACGTATTGACCGACATGCCAGGAATGTTGTAAAATATTACATCCGAGATGTTATGTTGCCTTACGTTAGGATATATAACGTTATAGACGTATATAATGTTCCCACCGAAAAGTAGGAGCCGACGCGACAGGAATGATGTAAAATATTACATCCGAGATGTTAGGTTGCTGCAGGTTAGGATATACAACGTTATAGACATATAGAGTGTTCCCACCGAGACGTAGGTACCGACATGCCAGGAATGTTGTAAAATAATACATCCCAAATTTTAGCTTGCCTTAGGTTAGGATATACAACGTTATAGACGTATATAATGTCCCCATCCAGAAGTAGGCTACGACACGCCAGGAATGTTGTAAAATATTACATCCCAGATGTTAGGTTGCCTTAGGTTAGGATATACAACGTTATAGACGTATATAATGTCCCCATCGAGAAGCAGGCCACGACACGACAGGAATGTTGTAAAATATTACATTCGACATGTTAGGTTCCCTTAGGTTAGGATATATAACGTTAACGACGTAAATAATGTTCCCACCGAAAAGTAGGGGCCGACGAGCCAAGAATGTTGTAAAATATTGCGCTCGACATGTTAGGTTCGCTTAGGTTAGTGTATATAACGTTTTTGACTTATATAATATTGCCGCCGATAGGTACGGGCCGACGTGCCAGTAATGTAGTAAAATATTACACCCGAGATGCTAGGTTGCCTTAGGTTAGGATATATAACGTTATTAACCTATATAATGTTCCCACCGAGAAGTAGTAGCGGACGCGCCTGGAATGTTGTAAAATATTACATTCGACATGTTAGGATTGCCTTAGGCTAGGATATATAACCTTATAGACGTATATAATGTTACCACAGAGAAGTAGGCACCGAAGCGCCGGGAATGTTGTAAAATATTACATTCGGCATGTTAGGTTGCCTTAGGTTGGGATATATAACGTTATAGACGTATATACTGTTCCCACCGAGAAGTAGGGGCCGACGCGCTAGGAATGTTGTAAAATATTACATTCGACATGTTAGGTTGCCATAGGCTAGGATATATAGCGTTATAGACGTATATAATGTTCCCACCGAGAAGTAGGGGCCGACGTGCCTGGAATGTAGTAAAATATTACATCCGAGATGTTAGGTTGCCTTACGTTAGGATATATAACGTTATTGACTTATATAATGTTCCCACCGAGAAGTAGGGGCCGACGCGCCAGGAATGTTGTAAAATATTACATTCGACATGTTAGGTTGCCTTAGCCTAGGATATGTAACGCTATAGACGTATATAATGTTCCCACCGAGAAGTAGGGGGCAACGAGCCAGGAATGTTGTAAAATATTACGCTCGACATGTTAGGTTGCCTTAGACTACGATGTATAGCGTTATAGACGTATATAATGTTCCCACCGAGAAGTAGGGGCCGACGAGCGAGGAATGTTGTAAAATATTACATCCGAGATGTTAGGTTGCCTTAAGCTAAGATATATAGCGTTATAGATGTATATAATGTTTCCACCGAGAAGTAGGGGCCGAAGTGCCGGGAATGTTGTAAAATATTACATTCGACATGTTAGGGTGCCTTAGGCTAGGATATGTAACATTATAGACGTATATAATGTTCCCACCGAGAAGTAGGGGCAACGTGCCAGGAATGTGGTGATATATTAGATTCGACATGTTAGGTTGCCTTAGGTTAGGATATATACCGTTATAGATGTATATATTGTTCCCACCGAGAAGTAGCGGCCGACGTGCCAGAAATGTAGTAAAATATTACATCCGAGATGTTAGGTTGCCTTACGTTAGGATATATAACGTTATAGACGTATATAGTGTTGCCACCGAGAAGTAGGTGCCGATGAGCCAGGAATGTTGTAATATATTACGTTCGACAAGTTAGGTTGCCTCAGGTTAGGATATATAACGTTATAGACGTATATAATGTCCACAACGAGAAGTACGGTCCGACACGGATGGGATTCTGTAAAGCATTATCACCGAGGTGCAAGACGGGTTAGGTTAGGTTATATTTCGTTATAGACGTATATAATGTGCCCTCCCAGACGTACGGGACGACACGAACGGGATTCTGTAAAACATTACCAGCGAGGGGTAAGATGGGTTAGGTTAGGTTATATTACTTTATTGACGTATATAATGTTCCCACCGAGATGTAGAGGCCGACTCGCCAGGACTGTTGTAAAATATTACATTCTACAAGTTAGGTTGCCTTAGGTTAGGATATATAACGTTATAGACGTATATAATGTTCCCACCGAGAAATAGGGACTGACGCGTCAGGAATGTTCTAAAATATTACACCCGAGATGTTAGGTTCCCTTAGGTTAGGATATACAACGTTATAGACGTATAGAATGTCCCCATCGAGAAGCAGGCGACGACACGACAGGAATGTTGTAAAATATTACACCCGAGATGTTAGGTTCTCTTAGGTTAGGATATATGACTTTATAGATGTATATAATGTCCCCATCGAGAAGTAGGCGACGACACGACAGGAATGTTGTAAAATATTACATTCGACATGTTAGGATGCCTTAGGCTAGCATATATAACGTTATAGACGTATATAATGTTCCCACCGAGAAATAGGGGCCGACACGTCAGGAATGATGTAAAATATTACATTCGACATGTTAGGTCGCCTTAGGCTAGGATATATATCGCTATAGACGTATATGATGTTCCCACCGAGAAGTGCGGGTTAACACGCCAGAAATGTTGTCAAATATTACATCCGAGATGTTAGGTTGCCTTAGGTTAGGATATATATCGTTATAGACGTATATAATGTTCCCACCGAGACGTAGGGACCGACATGCCAGGAATGTTTTAAAATATTACATCCCAGACGTTAGGTTGCGTTAGGTTAGGATATACAACGTGACAGACGTATATAATGTACCCACGGAGACGTAGGGACCGACATGCCAGGAATGTTGTAAAATATTACATCCGAGATGTTAGGTTGCCTTAGGTTAGGATATATATCGTTATAGACGTATATAATGTTTCCACCGAGACGTAGGGACCGACATACCAGGAACGTTTTAAAATATTACATCCCAGACGTTAGGTTGCGTTAGGTTAGGATATACAACGTTACAGACGTATATAATGTACCCACGGAGACGTAGGGACCGACATGCCAGGAATGTTTTAAAATATTACATCCCAGATGTTAGGTTGCGTTAGGTTAGGATATATAACGTTATAGACGTTTATAAAGTCCCCATCGGGAAGCAGGCAACGACACGCCAGGAATGTTGTAAAATATTACACCCGAGATGCTAGGTTGCCTTAGGTTAGGATATACAACGTTATAGATGTATATAATGTCCCCATCGAGAAGTAGGCGACGACACGCCAGGAATGTTGTAAAATATTACATTCGACAAGTTAGGCGCCGTAGGCTAGGATATATAACGTTATAGACGTATATAATGTTCCCACCGAGAAATAGGAACCGACGCGTCAGGAATGTTGTAAAATATTACATCCGAGATGTTAGGTTGCCTTAGAGTAGTATATATATAGCTATAGACGTATACAATGTTTCCACCAAGAAGTAGGGACCGACATGCCAGGAATGTTGTAAAATATTACATCCGAGATGTTAGGTTGCCTTAGGTTAGGATATACAACGTTATAGATGTATATAATGTCCCCATCGAGAAGTAGGCGACGACACGCCAGGAATGTTGTAAAATATTACATCCGAGATGTTAGGTTGCTTTAGGCTAGGATATATAACGTTATAGGCGTATATAATGTTACCACCGTGAACTACGGGCCGACCCGTCAGGAATGTTGTAAAATATTACACCCGAGATGATAGGTTCCCTTAGGTTAGGACATATGACGTTATAGATGTATATAATGTCCCCATCCAGAAGTAGGCGACGACACGCCAGGAATGTTGTAAAATGTTACATCCCAGATGTTAGGTTGCGTTAGGTTAGAATATACAACGTTATAGACGTATATAATGTCCCCATCGAGAAGCAGGCGACGACACGACAGGAATGTTGTAAAATATTACATCCGAGATGTAAGGTTCCCTTAGGTTAGGATATATATCGTTATAGACGTATATAATGTTCCCACCGAGACGTAGGGACCGACATGCCAGGAATGTTTTAAAATATTACATCCCAGACGTTAGAATGCGTTAGGTTAGGATATACAACGTTACAGACGTATATAATGTACCCACGGAGACGTAGGGACCGACATGCCAGGAATGTTGTAAAATATTACATCCGAGATGTTAGGTTGCCTTAGGTCAGGATATATATCGTTATAGACGTATATAATGTTTCCACCGAGACGTAGGGACCGACATACCAGGAACGTTTTAAAATATTACATCCCAGACGTTAGGTTGCGTTAGGTTAGGATATACAACGTTACAGACGTATATAATGTACCCACGGAGACGTAGGGACCGACATGCCAGGAATGTTTTAAAATATTACATCCCAGATGTTAGGTTGCGTTAGGTTAGGATATATAACGTTATAGACGTTTATAAAGTCCCCATCGGGAAGCAGGCAACGACACGCCAGGAATGTTGTAAAATATTACACCCGAGATGCTAGGTTGCCTTAGGTTAGGATATACAACGTTATAGATGTATATAATGTCCCCATCGAGAAGTAGGCGACGACACGCCAGGAATGTTGTAAAATATTACATTCGACAAGTTAGGCGCCGTAGGCTAGGATATATAACGTTATAGACGTATATAATGTTCCCACCGAGAAATAGGAACCGACGCGTCAGGAATGTTGTAAAATATTACATCCGAGATGTTAGGTTGCCTTAGAGTAGTATATATATAGCTATAGACGTATACAATGTTTCCACCAAGAAGTAGGGACCGACATGCCAGGAATGTTGTAAAATATTACATCCGAGATGTTAGGTTGCCTTAGGTTAGGATATACAACGTTATAGATGTATATAATGTCCCCATCGAGAAGTAGGCGACGACACGCCAGGAATGTTGTAAAATATTACATCCGAGATGTTAGGTTGCTTTAGGCTAGGATATATAACGTTATAGGCGTATATAATGTTACCACCGTGAACTACGGGCCGACCCGTCAGGAATGTTGTAAAATATTACACCCGAGATGATAGGTTCCCTTAGGTTAGGACATATGACGTTATAGATGTATATAATGTCCCCATCCAGAAGTAGGCGACGACACGCCAGGAATGTTGTAAAATATTACATCCCAGATGTTAGGTTGCGTTAGGTTAGAATATACAACGTTATAGACGTATATAATGTCCCCATCGAGAAGCAGGCGACGACACGACAGGAATGTAGTAAAATATTACACCCGAGATGTTAGGTTGCCTTAGGCTAGGATATATATCGTTATAGACGTATACAATGTTCCCACCGAGAAGTAGGGCCCGACATGCCAGGAATGTTGTAAAATATTACATCCGAGATGTAAGGTTCCCTTAGGTTAGGATATATATCGTTATAGACGTATATAATGTTCCCACCGAGACGTAGGGACCGACATGCCAGGAATGTTTTAAAATATTACATCCCAGACGTTAGGTTGCGTTAGGTTAGGATATACAACGTTACAGACGTATATAATGTACCCACGGAGACGTAGGGACCGACATGCCAGGAATGTTGTAAAATATTACATCCGAGATGTTAGGTTGCCTTAGGTTAGGATATATATCGTTATAGACGTATATAATGTTTCCACCGAGACGTAGGGACCGACATACCAGGAACGTTTTAAAATATTACATCCCAGACGTTAGGTTGCGTTAGGTTAGGATATACAACGTTACAGACGTATATAATGTACCCACGGAGACGTAGGGACCGACATGCCAGGAATGTTTTAAAATATTACATCCCAGATGTTAGGTTGCGTTAGGTTAGGATATATAACGTTATAGACGTTTATAAAGTCCCCATCGGGAAGCAGGCAACGACACGCCAGGAATGTTGTAAAATATTACACCCGAGATGCTAGGTTGCCTTAGGTTAGGATATACAACGTTATAGATGTATATAATGTCCCCATCGAGAAGTAGGCGACGACACGCCAGGAATGTTGTAAAATATTACATTCGACAAGTTAGGCGCCGTAGGCTAGGATATATAACGTTATAGACGTATATAATGTTCCCACCGAGAAATAGGAACCGACGCGTCAGGAATGTTGTAAAATATTACATCCGAGATGTTAGGTTGCCTTAGAGTAGTATATATATAGCTATAGACGTATACAATGTTTCCACCAAGAAGTAGGGACCGACATGCCAGGAATGTTGTAAAATATTACATCCGAGATGTTAGGTTGCCTTAGGTTAGGATATACAACGTTATAGATGTATATAATGTCCCCATCGAGAAGTAGGCGACGACACGCCAGGAATGTTGTAAAATATTACATCCGAGATGTTAGGTTGCTTTAGGCTAGGATATATAACGTTATAGGCGTATATAATGTTACCACCGTGAACTACGGGCCGACCCGTCAGGAATGTTGTAAAATATTACACCCGAGATGATAGGTTCCCTTAGGTTAGGACATATGACGTTATAGATGTATATAATGTCCCCATCCAGAAGTAGGCGACGACACGCCAGGAATGTTGTAAAATGTTACATCCCAGATGTTAGGTTGCGTTAGGTTAGAATATACAACGTTATAGACGTATATAATGTCCCCATCGAGAAGCAGGCGACGACACGACAGGAATGTTGTAAAATATTACATCCGAGATGTAAGGTTCCCTTAGGTTAGGATATATATCGTTATAGACGTATATAATGTTCCCACCGAGACGTAGGGACCGACATGCCAGGAATGTTTTAAAATATTACATCCCAGACGTTAGAATGCGTTAGGTTAGGATATACAACGTTACAGACGTATATAATGTACCCACGGAGACGTAGGGACCGACATGCCAGGAATGTTGTAAAATATTACATCCGAGATGTTAGGTTGCCTTAGGTCAGGATATATATCGTTATAGACGTATATAATGTTTCCACCGAGACGTAGGGACCGACATACCAGGAACGTTTTAAAATATTACATCCCAGACGTTAGGTTGCGTTAGGTTAGGATATACAACGTTACAGACGTATATAATGTACCCACGGAGACGTAGGGACCGACATGCCAGGAATGTTGTAAAATATTACATCCGAGATGTTAGGTTGCCTTAGGTTAGGATATATATCGTTATAGACGTATATAATGTTTCCACCGAGACGTAGGGACCGACATACCAGGAATGTTTTAAAATATTACATCCCAGACGTTAGGTTGCGTTAGGTTAGGATATACAACGTTACAGACGTATATAATGTACCCACGGAGACGTAGGGACCGACATGCCAGGAATGTTTTAAAATATTACATCCCAGATGTTAGGTTGCGTTAGGTTAGGATATATAACGTTATGGACGTTTATAAAGTCCCCATCGGGAAGCAGGCAACGACACGCCAGGAATGTTGTAAAATATTACACCCGAGATGTTAGGTTCCCTTAGGTTAGGATATATGACGTTATAGATGTATATAATGTCCCCATCCAGAAGTAGGCGACGACACGCCAGGAATGTTGTAAAATATTACACCCGAGATTTTGTTTCCCTTAGGTTAGGATATATGACGTTATAGATATATATAATGTCCCCATCCAGAAGTAGGCGACGACACGCCAGGACTGTTGTAAAATATTACATTCTACAAGTTAGGTTGCCTTAGGTTAGGATATATAACGTTATAGACGTATATAATGTTCCCACGGAGAAATAGGGACTGACGCGTCAGGAATGTTCTAAAATATTACACCCGAGGTGTTAGGTTCCCTTAGGTTAGGATATACAACGTTATAGACGTATAGAATGTCCCCATCGAGAAGCAGGCGACGACACGACAGGAATGTTGTAAAATATTACACCCGAGATGTTAGGTTCCCTTAGGTTAGGATATATGACTTTATAGATGTATATAATGTCCCCATCGAGAAGTAGGCGACGACACGCCAGGAATGTTGTAAAATATTACATTCTAAAAGTTGGGTTGCCTTAGGGTAGGATATATAACGTTATAGACGTATATAATGTTCCCACCGAGAAATAGGGACTGACGCGTCAGGAATGTTCTAAAATATTACACCCGAGATGTTAGGTTCCCTTAGGTTAGGATATACAACGTTATAGACGTATAGAATGTCCCCATCGAGAAGCAGGCGACGACACGACAGGAATGTTTTAAAATATTACATTCCTTCATGTTAGCTTGCCTTAGGCTAGGATATATATCGTTATAGACGTATACAATGTTCCCACCGAGAAGTAGGGCCCGACATACCAGGAATGTTGTAAAAAATTACATCCGAGATGTAAGGTACCCTTAGGTTAGGATATATATCGTTATAGACGTATATAACGTTCCCACCGAGACGTAGGGACCGACATGCCAGGAATGTTTTAAAATATTACATCCCAGATGTTAGGTTGCGTTAGGTTAGGATATACAACGTTATAGACGTATATAATATACCCACGGAGACGTAGGGACCGACATGCCAGGAATATTGTAAAATATTACATCCCAGATGTTAGGTTGCGTTAGGTTAGTATATACAAGGTTATAGACGTATATAATGTCCCCATCGAGAAGCAGGCGACGACACGCCAGAATGTTGTAAAATATTACATCCGAGATGTAAGGTTGCCTTAGGTTAGGATATACAACGTTATAGATGTATATAATGTCCCCTTCGAGAAGTAGGCAACGACACGCCAGGAATGTTGTAAAATATTACACCCGAGATTTTAGGTTCCCTTAGGTTAGGATATATGACATTATAGATGTATATAATGTCCCCATCCAGAAGTAGGCGACGACACGCCGAGACTGTTGTAAAATATTACATTCTACAAGTTAGGTTGCCTTAGGCTAGGATATATAACGTTATAGACGTATATAACGTTCCCACCGAAAAGTAGCAGCCGAAGCGCCAGGAATGTTGTAAAATATTACATCCGAGATGTTAGGTTGCCTTAGGTTAGGATATATATCGTTATAGACGTATATAATGTTCCCACCGAGACGTAGGGACCGACATGCCAGGAATGTTTTAAAATATTACATCCCAGACGTTAGAATGCGTTAGGTTAGGATATACAACGTTACAGACGTATATAATGTACCCACGGAGACGTAGGGACCGACATGCCAGGAATGTTGTAAAATATTACATCCGAGATGTTAGGTTGCCTTAGGTCAGGATATATATCGTTATAGACGTATATAATGTTTCCACCGAGACGTAGGGACCGACATACCAGGAACGTTTTAAAATATTACATCCCAGACGTTAGGTTGCGTTAGGTTAGGATATACAACGTTACAGACGTATATAATGTACCCACGGAGACGTAGGGACCGACATGCCAGGAATGTTTTAAAATATTACATCCCAGATGTTAGGTTGCGTTAGGTTAGGATATATAACGTTATAGACGTTTATAAAGTCCCCATCGGGAAGCAGGCAACGACACGCCAGGAATGTTGTAAAATATTACACCCGAGATGCTAGGTTGCCTTAGGTTAGGATATACAACGTTATAGATGTATATAATGTCCCCATCGAGAAGTAGGCGACGACACGCCAGGAATGTTGTAAAATATTACATTCGACATGTTAGGCGCCGTAGGCTAGGATATATAACGTTATAGACGTATATAATGTTCCCACCGAGAAATAGGAACCGACGCGTCAGGAATGTTGTAAAATATTACATCCGAGATGTTAGGTTGCCTTAGAGTAGTATATATATAGCTATAGACGTATACAATGTTTCCACCAAGAAGTAGGGACCGACATGCCAGGAATGTTGTAAAATATTACATCCGAGATGTTAGGTTGCCTTAGGTTAGGATATACAACGTTATAGATGTATATAATGTCCCCATCGAGAAGTAGGCGACGACACGCCAGGAATGTTGTAAAATATTACATCCGAGATGTTAGGTTGCTTTAGGCTAGGATATATAACGTTATAGGCGTATATAATGTTACCACCGTGAACTACGGGCCGACCCGTCAGGAATGTTGTAAAATATTACACCCGAGATGATAGGTTCCCTTAGGTTAGGACATATGACGTTATAGATGTATATAATGTCCCCATCCAGAAGTAGGCGACGACACGCCAGGAATGTTGTAAAATATTACATCCCAGATGTTAGGTTGCGTTAGGTTAGAATATACAACGTTATAGACGTATATAATGTCCCCATCGAGAAGCAGGCGACGACACGACAGGAATGTAGTAAAATATTACACCCGAGATGTTAGGTTGCCTTAGGCTAGGATATATATCGTTATAGACGTATACAATGTTCCCACCGAGAAGTAGGGCCCGACATGCCAGGAATGTTGTAAAATATTACATCCGAGATGTAAGGTTCCCTTAGGTTAGGATATATATCGTTATAGACGTATATAACGTTCCCACCGAGACGTAGGGACAGACATGCCAGGAATGTTGTAAAATATTACATCCCAGATGTTAGGTTGCATTAGGTTAGGATATACAACGTTATAGACGTATATAAAGTCCCCATCGAGAAGCAGGCGAGGACACGGCAGGACTGTTGTAAAATATTACATTCTACAAGTTAGGTTGCCTTAGGCTAGGATATATAACGTTATAGACGTATATAATGTTCCCACCGAGAAGTAGGGACCTACATGCCAGGAATGTTGTAAAATATTAAATCCGAGATGTTAGGTTGCCTTAGGTTAGGGTATATATCGTTACAGACGTATATAATGTTCCCACCGAAAAGTAGGAGCCGACGCGACAGGAATGATGTAAAATATTACATCCGAGATGTTAGGTTGCTGCAGGTTAGGATATACAACGTTATAGACATATAGAGTGTTCCCACCGAGACGTAGGTACCGACATGCCAGGAATGTTGTAAAATAATACATCCCAAATTTTAGCTTGCCTTAGGTTAGGATATACAACGTTATAGACGTATATAATGTCCCCATCCAGAAGTAGGCTACGACACGCCAGGAATGTTGTAAAATATTACATCCCAGATGTTAGGTTGCCTTAGGTTAGGATATACAACGTTATAGACGTATATAATGTCCCCATCGAGAAGCAGGCCACGACACGACAGGAATGTTGTAAAATATTACATTCGACATGTTAGGTTCCCTTAGGTTAGGATATATAACGTTAACGACGTAAATAATGTTCCCACCGAAAAGTAGGGGCCGACGAGCCAAGAATGTTGTAAAATATTGCGCTCGACATGTTAGGTTCGCTTAGGTTAGTGTATATAACGTTTTTGACTTATATAATATTGCCGCCGATAGGTACGGGCCGACGTGCCAGTAATGTAGTAAAATATTACACCCGAGATGCTAGGTTGCCTTAGGTTAGGATATATAACGTTATTAACCTATATAATGTTCCCACCGAGAAGTAGTAGCGGACGCGCCTGGAATGTTGTAAAATATTACATTCGACATGTTAGGATTGCCTTAGGCTAGGATATATAACCTTATAGACGTATATAATGTTACCACAGAGAAGTAGGCACCGAAGCGCCGGGAATGTTGTAAAATATTACATTCGGCATGTTAGGTTGCCTTAGGTTGGGATATATAACGTTATAGACGTATATACTGTTCCCACCGAGAAGTAGGGGCCGACGCGCTAGGAATGTTGTAAAATATTACATTCGACATGTTAGGTTGCCATAGGCTAGGATATATAGCGTTATAGACGTATATAATGTTCCCACCGAGAAGTAGGGGCCGACGTGCCTGGAATGTAGTAAAATATTACATCCGAGATGTTAGGTTGCCTTACGTTAGGATATATAACGTTATTGACTTATATAATGTTCCCACCGAGAAGTAGGGGCCGACGCGCCAGGAATGTTGTAAAATATTACATTCGACATGTTAGGTTGCCTTAGCCTAGGATATGTAACGCTATAGACGTATATAATGTTCCCACCGAGAAGTAGGGGGCAACGAGCCAGGAATGTTGTAAAATATTACGCTCGACATGTTAGGTTGCCTTAGACTACGATGTATAGCGTTATAGACGTATATAATGTTCCCACCGAGAAGTAGGGGCCGACGAGCGAGGAATGTTGTAAAATATTACATCCGAGATGTTAGGTTGCCTTAAGCTAAGATATATAGCGTTATAGATGTATATAATGTTTCCACCGAGAAGTAGGGGCCGAAGTGCCGGGAATGTTGTAAAATATTACATTCGACATGTTAGGGTGCCTTAGGCTAGGATATGTAACATTATAGACGTATATAATGTTCCCACCGAGAAGTAGGGGCAACGTGCCAGGAATGTGGTGATATATTAGATTCGACATGTTAGGTTGCCTTAGGTTAGGATATATAGCGTTATAGATGTATATATTGTTCCCACCGAGAAGTAGCGGCCGACGTGCCAGAAATGTAGTAAAATATTACATCCGAGATGTTAGGTTGCCTTACGTTAGGATATATAACGTTATAGACGTATATAGTGTTGCCACCGAGAAGTAGGTGCCGATGAGCCAGGAATGTTGTAATATATTACGTTCGACAAGTTAGGTTGCCTCAGGTTAGGATATATAACGTTATAGACGTATATAATGTCCACAACGAGAAGTACGGTCCGACACGGATGGGATTCTGTAAAGCATTATCACCGAGGTGCAAGACGGGTTAGGTTAGGTTATATTTCGTTATAGACGTATATAATGTGCCCTCCCAGACGTACGGGACGACACGAACGGGATTCTGTAAAACATTACCAGCGAGGGGTAAGATGGGTTAGGTTAGGTTATATTACTTTATTGATGTATATAATGTTCCCACCGAGATGTAGAGGCCGACTCGCCAGGACTGTTGTAAAATATTACATTCTACAAGTTAGGTTGCCTTAGGTTAGGATATATAACGTTATAGACGTATATAATGTTCCCACCGAGAAATAGGGACTGACGCGTCAGGAATGTTCTAAAATATTACACCCGAGATGTTAGGTTCCCTTAGGTTAGGATATACAACGTTATAGACGTATAGAATGTCCCCATCGAGAAGCAGGCGACGACACGACAGGAATGTTGTAAAATATTACACCCGAGATGTTAGGTTCTCTTAGGTTAGGATATATGACTTTATAGATGTATATAATGTCCCCATCGAGAAGTAGGCGACGACACGACAGGAATGTTGTAAAATATTACATTCGACATGTTAGGATGCCTTAGGCTAGCATATATAACGTTATAGACGTATATAATGTTCCCACCGAGAAATAGGGGCCGACACGTCAGGAATGATGTAAAATATTACATTCGACATGTTAGGTCGCCTTAGGCTAGGATATATATCGCTATAGACGTATATGATGTTCCCACCGAGAAGTGCGGGTTAACACGCCAGAAATGTTGTCAAATATTACATCCGAGATGTTAGGTTGCCTTAGGTTAGGATATATATCGTTATAGACGTATATAATGTTCCCACCGAGACGTAGGGACCGACATGCCAGGAATGTTTTAAAATATTACATCCCAGACGTTAGGTTGCGTTAGGTTAGGATATACAACGTGACAGACGTATATAATGTACCCACGGAGACGTAGGGACCGACATGCCAGGAATGTTGTAAAATATTACATCCGAGATGTTAGGTTGCCTTAGGTTAGGATATATATCGTTATAGACGTATATAATGTTTCCACCGAGACGTAGGGACCGACATACCAGGAACGTTTTAAAATATTACATCCCAGACGTTAGGTTGCGTTAGGTTAGGATATACAACGTTACAGACGTATATAATGTACCCACGGAGACGTAGGGACCGACATGCCAGGAATGTTTTAAAATATTACATCCCAGATGTTAGGTTGCGTTAGGTTAGGATATATAACGTTATAGACGTTTATAAAGTCCCCATCGGGAAGCAGGCAACGACACGCCAGGAATGTTGTAAAATATTACACCCGAGATGCTAGGTTGCCTTAGGTTAGGATATACAACGTTATAGATGTATATAATGTCCCCATCGAGAAGTAGGCGACGACACGCCAGGAATGTTGTAAAATATTACATTCGACAAGTTAGGCGCCGTAGGCTAGGATATATAACGTTATAGACGTATATAATGTTCCCACCGAGAAATAGGAACCGACGCGTCAGGAATGTTGTAAAATATTACATCCGAGATGTTAGGTTGCCTTAGAGTAGTATATATATAGCTATAGACGTATACAATGTTTCCACCAAGAAGTAGGGACCGACATGCCAGGAATGTTGTAAAATATTACATCCGAGATGTTAGGTTGCCTTAGGTTAGGATATACAACGTTATAGATGTATATAATGTCCCCATCGAGAAGTAGGCGACGACACGCCAGGAATGTTGTAAAATATTACATCCGAGATGTTAGGTTGCTTTAGGCTAGGATATATAACGTTATAGGCGTATATAATGTTACCACCGTGAACTACGGGCCGACCCGTCAGGAATGTTGTAAAATATTACACCCGAGATGATAGGTTCCCTTAGGTTAGGACATATGACGTTATAGATGTATATAATGTCCCCATCCAGAAGTAGGCGACGACACGCCAGGAATGTTGTAAAATGTTACATCCCAGATGTTAGGTTGCGTTAGGTTAGAATATACAACGTTATAGACGTATATAATGTCCCCATCGAGAAGCAGGCGACGACACGACAGGAATGTTGTAAAATATTACATCCGAGATGTAAGGTTCCCTTAGGTTAGGATATAGATCGTTATAGACGTATATAATGTTCCCACCGAGACGTAGGGACCGACATGCCAGGAATGTTTTAAAATATTACATCCCAGACGTTAGAATGCGTTAGGTTAGGATATACAACGTTACAGACGTATATAATGTACCCACGGAGACGTAGGGACCGACATGCCAGGAATGTTGTAAAATATTACATCCGAGATGTTAGGTTGCCTTAGGTCAGGATATATATCGTTATAGACGTATATAATGTTTCCACCGAGACGTAGGGACCGACATACCAGGAACGTTTTAAAATATTACATCCCAGACGTTAGGTTGCGTTAGGTTAGGATATACAACGTTACAGACGTATATAATGTACCCACGGAGACGTAGGGACCGACATGCCAGGAATGTTTTAAAATATTACATCCCAGATGTTAGGTTGCGTTAGGTTAGGATATATAACGTTATAGACGTTTATAAAGTCCCCATCGGGAAGCAGGCAACGACACGCCAGGAATGTTGTAAAATATTACACCCGAGATGCTAGGTTGCCTTAGGTTAGGATATACAACGTTATAGATGTATATAATGTCCCCATCGAGAAGTAGGCGACGACACGCCAGGAATGTTGTAAAATATTACATTCGACAAGTTAGGCGCCGTAGGCTAGGATATATAACGTTATAGACGTATATAATGTTCCCACCGAGAAATAGGAACCGACGCGTCAGGAATGTTGTAAAATATTACATCCGAGATGTTAGGTTGCCTTAGAGTAGTATATATATAGCTATAGACGTATACAATGTTTCCACCAAGAAGTAGGGACCGACATGCCAGGAATGTTGTAAAATATTACATCCGAGATGTTAGGTTGCCTTAGGTTAGGATATACAACGTTATAGATGTTTATAATGTCCCCATCGAGAAGTAGGCGACGACACGCCAGGAATGTTGTAAAATATTACATCCGAGATGTTAGGTTGCTTTAGGCTAGGATATATAACGTTATAGGCGTATATAATGTTACCACCGTGAACTACGGGCCGACCCGTCAGGAATGTTGTAAAATATTACACCCGAGATGATAGGTTCCCTTAGGTTAGGACATATGACGTTATAGATGTATATAATGTCCCCATCCAGAAGTAGGCGACGACACGCCAGGAATGTTGTAAAATATTACATCCCAGATGTTAGGTTGCGTTAGGTTAGAATATACAACGTTATAGACGTATATAATGTCCCCATCGAGAAGCAGGCGACGACACGACAGGAATGTAGTAAAATATTACACCCGAGATGTTAGGTTGCCTTAGGCTAGGATATATATCGTTATAGACGTATACAATGTTCCCACCGAGAAGTAGGGCCCGACATGCCAGGAATGTTGTAAAATATTACATCCGAGATGTAAGGTTCCCTTAGGTTAGGATATATATCGTTATAGACGTATATAACGTTCCCACCGAGACGTAGGGACAGACATGCCAGGAATGTTGTAAAATATTACATCCCAGATGTTAGGTTGCATTAGGTTAGGATATACAACGTTATAGACGTATATAAAGTCCCCATCGAGAAGCAGGCGAGGACACGGCAGGACTGTTGTAAAATATTACATTCTACAAGTTAGGTTGCCTTAGGCTAGGATATATAACGTTATAGACGTATATAATGTTCCCACCGAGAAGTAGGGACCTACATGCCAGGAATGTTGTAAAATATTAAATCCGAGATGTTAGGTTGCCTTAGGTTAGGGTATATATCGTTACAGACGTATATAATGTTCCCACCGAGACCTAGTGACCGACATGCCAGGAATGTTGTAAAATATTACATCCGAGATGTTAGGTTGCCTTAGGTTAGGATATATATCGTTATAGACGTATATAATGTTCCCACCGAGACGTAGGGACCGACATGCCAGGAATGTTTTAAAATATTACATCCCAGACGTTAGGTTGCGTTAGGTTAGGATATACAACGTTACAGACGTATATAATGTACCCACGGAGACGTAGGGACCGACATGCCAGGAATGTTGTAAAATATTACATCCGAGATGTTAGGTTGCCTTAGGTTAGGATATATATCGTTATAGACGTATATAATGTTTCCACCGAGACGTAGGGACCGACATACCAGGAACGTTTTAAAATATTACATCCCAGACGTTAGGTTGCGTTAGGTTAGGATATACAACGTTACAGACGTATATAATGTACCCACGGAGACGTAGGGACCGACATGCCAGGAATGTTTTAAAATATTACATCCCAGATGTTAGGTTGCGTTAGGTTAGGATATATAACGTTATAGACGTTTATAAAGTCCCCATCGGGAAGCAGGCAACGACACGCCAGGAATGTTGTAAAATATTACACCCGAGATGCTAGGTTGCCTTAGGTTAGGATATACAACGTTATAGATGTATATAATGTCCCCATCGAGAAGTAGGCGACGACACGCCAGGAATGTTGTAAAATATTACATTCGACAAGTTAGGCGCCGTAGGCTAGGATATATAACGTTATAGACGTATATAATGTTCCCACCGAGAAATAGGAACCGACGCGTCAGGAATGTTGTAAAATATTACATCCGAGATGTTAGGTTGCCTTAGAGTAGTATATATATAGCTATAGACGTATACAATGTTTCCACCAAGAAGTAGGGACCGACATGCCAGGAATGTTGTAAAATATTACATCCGAGATGTTAGGTTGCCTTAGGTTAGGATATACAACGTTATAGATGTATATAATGTCCCCATCGAGAAGTAGGCGACGACACGCCAGGAATGTTGTAAAATATTACATCCGAGATGTTAGGTTGCTTTAGGCTAGGATATATAACGTTATAGGCGTATATAATGTTACCACCGTGAACTACGGGCCGACCCGTCAGGAATGTTGTAAAATATTACACCCGAGATGATAGGTTCCCTTAGGTTAGGACATATGACGTTATAGATGTATATAATGTCCCCATCCAGAAGTAGGCGACGACACGCCAGGAATGTTGTAAAATGTTACATCCCAGATGTTAGGTTGCGTTAGGTTAGAATATACAACGTTATAGACGTATATAATGTCCCCATCGAGAAGCAGGCGACGACACGACAGGAATGTTGTAAAATATTACATCCGAGATGTAAGGTTCCCTTAGGTTAGGATATATATCGTTATAGACGTATATAATGTTCCCACCGAGACGTAGGGACCGACATGCCAGGAATGTTTTAAAATATTACATCCCAGACGTTAGAATGCGTTAGGTTAGGATATACAACGTTACAGACGTATATAATGTACCCACGGAGACATAGGGACCGACATGCCAGGAATGTTGTAAAATATTACATCCGAGATGTTAGGTTGCCTTAGGTCAGGATATATATCGTTATAGACGTATATAATGTTTCCACCGAGACGTAGGGACCGACATACCAGGAACGTTTTAAAATATTACATCCCAGACGTTAGGTTGCGTTAGGTTAGGATATACAACGTTACAGACGTATATAATGTACCCACGGAGACGTAGGGACCGACATGCCAGGAATGTTGTAAAATATTACATCCGAGATGTTAGGTTGCCTTAGGTTAGGATATATATCGTTATAGACGTATATAATGTTTCCACCGAGACGTAGGGACCGACATACCAGGAATGTTTTAAAATATTACATCCCAGACGTTAGGTTGCGTTAGGTTAGGATATACAACGTTACAGACGTATATAATGTACCCACGGAGACGTAGGGACCGACATGCCAGGAATGTTTTAAAATATTACATCCCAGATGTTAGGTTGCGTTAGGTTAGGATATATAACGTTATAGACGTTTATAAAGTCCCCATCGGGAAGCAGGCAACGACACGCCAGGAATGTTGTAAAATATTACACCCGAGATGTTAGGTTCCCTTAGGTTAGGATATATGACGTTATAGATGTATATAATGTCCCCATCCAGAAGTAGGCGACGACACGCCAGGAATGTTGTAAAATATTACACCCGAGATTTTGTTTCCCTTAGGTTAGGATATATGACGTTATAGATATATATAATGTCCCCATCCAGAAGTAGGCGACGACACGCCAGGACTGTTGTAAAATATTACATTCTACAAGTTAGGTTGCCTTAGGTTAGGATATATAACGTTATAGACGTATATAATGTTCCCACGGAGAAATAGGGACTGACGCGTCAGGAATGTTCTAAAATATTACACCCGAGATGTTAGGTTCCCTTAGGTTAGGATATACAACGTTATAGACGTATAGAATGTCCCCATCGAGAAGCAGGCGACGACACGACAGGAATGTTGTAAAATATTACACCCGAGATGTTAGGTTCCCTTAGGTTAGGATATATGACTTTATAGATGTATATAATGTCCCCATCGAGAAGTAGGCGACGACACGCCAGGAATGTTGTAAAATATTACATTCTAAAAGTTGGGTTGCCTTAGGGTAGGATATATAACGTTATAGACGTATATAATGTTCCCACCGAGAAATAGGGACTGACGCGTCAGGAATGTTCTAAAATATTACACCCGAGATGTTAGGTTCCCTTAGGTTAGGATATACAACGTTATAGACGTATAGAATGTCCCCATCGAGAAGCAGGCGACGACACGACAGGAATGTTTTAAAATATTACATTCCTTCATGTTAGCTTGCCTTAGGCTAGGATATATATCGTTATAGACGTATACAATGTTCCCACCGAGAAGTAGGGCCCGACATACCAGGAATGTTGTAAAAAATTACATCCGAGATGTAAGGTACCCTTAGGTTAGGATATATATCGTTATAGACGTATATAACGTTCCCACCGAGACGTAGGGACCGACATGCCAGGAATGTTTTAAAATATTACATCCCAGATGTTAGGTTGCGTTAGGTTAGGATATACAACGTTATAGACGTATATAATATACCCACGGAGACGTAGGGACCGACATGCCAGGAATATTGTAAAATATTACATCCCAGATGTTAGGTTGCGTTAGGTTAGTATATACAAGGTTATAGACGTATATAATGTCCCCATCGAGAAGCAGGCGACGACACGCCAGAATGTTGTAAAATATTACATCCGAGATGTAAGGTTGCCTTAGGTTAGGATATACAACGTTATAGATGTATATAATGTCCCCTTCGAGAAGTAGGCAACGACACGCCAGGAATGTTGTAAAATATTACACCCGAGATTTTAGGTTCCCTTAGGTTAGGATATATGACATTATAGATGTATATAATGTCCCCATCCAGAAGTAGGCGACGACACGCCGAGACTGTTGTAAAATATTACATTCTACAAGTTAGGTTGCCTTAGGCTAGGATATATAACGTTATAGACGTATATAACGTTCCCACCGAAAAGTAGCAGCCGAAGCGCCAGGAATGTTGTAAAATATTACATCCGAGATGTTAGGTTGCCTTAGGTTAGGATATATATCGTTATAGACGTATATAATGTTCCCACCGAGACGTAGGGACCGACATGCCAGGAATGTTTTAAAATATTACATCCCAGACGTTAGAATGCGTTAGGTTAGGATATACAACGTTACAGACGTATATAATGTACCCACGGAGACGTAGGGACCGACATGCCAGGAATGTTGTAAAATATTACATCCGAGATGTTAGGTTGCCTTAGGTCAGGATATATATCGTTATAGACGTATATAATGTTTCCACCGAGACGTAGGGACCGACATACCAGGAACGTTTTAAAATATTACATCCCAGACGTTAGGTTGCGTTAGGTTAGGATATACAACGTTACAGACGTATATAATGTACCCACGGAGACGTAGGGACCGACATGCCAGGAATGTTTTAAAATATTACATCCCAGATGTTAGGTTGCGTTAGGTTAGGATATATAACGTTATAGACGTTTATAAAGTCCCCATCGGGAAGCAGGCAACGACACGCCAGGAATGTTGTAAAATATTACACCCGAGATGCTAGGTTGCCTTAGGTTAGGATATACAACGTTATAGATGTATATAATGTCCCCATCGAGAAGTAGGCGACGACACGCCAGGAATGTTGTAAAATATTACATTCGACAAGTTAGGCGCCGTAGGCTAGGATATATAACGTTATAGACGTATATAATGTTCCCACCGAGAAATAGGAACCGACGCGTCAGGAATGTTGTAAAATATTACATCCGAGATGTTAGGTTGCCTTAGAGTAGTATATATATAGCTATAGACGTATACAATGTTTCCACCAAGAAGTAGGGACCGACATGCCAGGAATGTTGTAAAATATTACATCCGAGATGTTAGGTTGCCTTAGGTTAGGATATACAACGTTATAGATGTATATAATGTCCCCATCGAGAAGTAGGCGACGACACGCCAGGAATGTTGTAAAATATTACATCCGAGATGTTAGGTTGCTTTAGGCTAGGATATATAACGTTATAGGCGTATATAATGTTACCACCGTGAACTACGGGCCGACCCGTCAGGAATGTTGTAAAATATTACACCCGAGATGATAGGTTCCCTTAGGTTAGGACATATGACGTTATAGATGTATATAATGTCCCCATCCAGAAGTAGGCGACGACACGCCAGGAATGTTGTAAAATATTACATCCCAGATGTTAGGTTGCGTTAGGTTAGAATATACAACGTTATAGACGTATATAATGTCCCCATCGAGAAGCAGGCGACGACACGACAGGAATGTAGTAAAATATTACACCCGAGATGTTAGGTTGCCTTAGGCTAGGATATATATCGTTATAGACGTATACAATGTTCCCACCGAGAAGTAGGGCCCGACATGCCAGGAATGTTGTAAAATATTACATCCGAGATGTAAGGTTCCCTTAGGTTAGGATATATATCGTTATAGACGTATATAACGTTCCCACCGAGACGTAGGGACAGACATGCCAGGAATGTTGTAAAATATTACATCCCAGATGTTAGGTTGCATTAGGTTAGGATATACAACGTTATAGACGTATATAAAGTCCCCATCGAGAAGCAGGCGAGGACACGGCAGGACTGTTGTAAAATATTACATTCTACAAGTTAGGTTGCCTTAGGCTAGGATATATAACGTTATAGACGTATATAATGTTCCCACCGAGAAGTAGGGACCTACATGCCAGGAATGTTGTAAAATATTAAATCCGAGATGTTAGGTTGCCTTAGGTTAGGGTATATATCGTTACAGACGTATATAATGTTCCCACCGAGACCTAGTGACCGACATGCCAGGAATGTTGTAAAATATTACATCCGAGATGTTAGGTTGCCTTAGGTTAGGATATATATCGTTATAGACGTATATAATGTTCCCACCGAGACGTAGGGACCGACATGCCAGGAATGTTTTAAAATATTACATCCCAGACGTTAGGTTGCGTTAGGTTAGGATATACAACGTTACAGACGTATATAATGTACCCACGGAGACGTAGGGACCGACATGCCAGGAATGTTGTAAAATATTACATCCGAGATGTTAGGTTGCCTTAGGTTAGGATATATATCGTTATAGACGTATATAATGTTTCCACCGAGACGTAGGGACCGACATACCAGGAACGTTTTAAAATATTACATCCCAGACGTTAGGTTGCGTTAGGTTAGGATATACAACGTTACAGACGTATATAATGTACCCACGGAGACGTAGGGACCGACATGCCAGGAATGTTTTAAAATATTACATCCCAGATGTTAGGTTGCGTTAGGTTAGGATATATAACGTTATAGACGTTTATAAAGTCCCCATCGGGAAGCAGGCAACGACACGCCAGGAATGTTGTAAAATATTACACCCGAGATGCTAGGTTGCCTTAGGTTAGGATATACAACGTTATAGATGTATATAATGTCCCCATCGAGAAGTAGGCGACGACACGCCAGGAATGTTGTAAAATATTACATTCGACAAGTTAGGCGCCGTAGGCTAGGATATATAACGTTATAGACGTATATAATGTTCCCACCGAGAAATAGGAACCGACGCGTCAGGAATGTTGTAAAATATTACATCCGAGATGTTAGGTTGCCTTAGAGTAGTATATATATAGCTATAGACGTATACAATGTTTCCACCAAGAAGTAGGGACCGACATGCCAGGAATGTTGTAAAATATTACATCCGAGATGTTAGGTTGCCTTAGGTTAGGATATACAACGTTATAGATGTATATAATGTCCCCATCGAGAAGTAGGCGACGACACGCCAGGAATGTTGTAAAATATTACATCCGAGATGTTAGGTTGCTTTAGGCTAGGATATATAACGTTATAGGCGTATATAATGTTACCACCGTGAACTACGGGCCGACCCGTCAGGAATGTTGTAAAATATTACACCCGAGATGATAGGTTCCCTTAGGTTAGGACATATGACGTTATAGATGTATATAATGTCCCCATCCAGAAGTAGGCGACGACACGCCAGGAATGTTGTAAAATGTTACATCCCAGATGTTAGGTTGCGTTAGGTTAGAATATACAACGTTATAGACGTATATAATGTCCCCATCGAGAAGCAGGCGACGACACGACAGGAATGTTGTAAAATATTACATCCGAGATGTAAGGTTCCCTTAGGTTAGGATATATATCGTTATAGACGTATATAATGTTCCCACCGAGACGTAGGGACCGACATGCCAGGAATGTTTTAAAATATTACATCCCAGACGTTAGAATGCGTTAGGTTAGGATATACAACTTTACAGACGTATATAATGTACCCACGGAGACGTAGGGACCGACATGCCAGGAATGTTGTAAAATATTACATCCGAGATGTTAGGTTGCCTTAGGTCAGGATATATATCGTTATAGACGTATATAATGTTTCCACCGAGACGTAGGGACCGACATACCAGGAACGTTTTAAAATATTACATCCCAGACGTTAGGTTGCGTTAGGTTAGGATATACAACGTTACAGACGTATATAATGTACCCACGGAGACGTAGGGACCGACATGCCAGGAATGTTGTAAAATATTACATCCGAGATGTTAGGTTGCCTTAGGTTAGGATATATATCGTTATAGACGTATATAATGTTTCCACCGAGACGTAGGGACCGACATACCAGGAATGTTTTAAAATATTACATCCCAGACGTTAGGTTGCGTTAGGTTAGGATATACAACGTTACAGACGTATATAATGTACCCACGGAGACGTAGGGACCGACATGCCAGGAATGTTTTAAAATATTACATCCCAGATGTTAGGTTGCGTTAGGTTAGGATATATAACGTTATAGACGTTTATAAAGTCCCCATCGGGAAGCAGGCAACGACACGCCAGGAATGTTGTAAAATATTACACCCGAGATGTTAGGTTCCCTTAGGTTAGGATATATGACGTTATAGATGTATATAATGTCCCCATCCAGAAGTAGGCGACGACACGCCAGGAATGTTGTAAAATATTACACCCGAGATTTTGTTTCCCTTAGGTTAGGATATATGACGTTATAGATATATATAATGTCCCCATCCAGAAGTAGGCGACGACACGCCAGGACTGTTGTAAAATATTACATTCTACAAGTTAGGTTGCCTTAGGTTAGGATATATAACGTTATAGACGTATATAATGTTCCCACGGAGAAATAGGGACTGACGCGTCAGGAATGTTCTAAAATATTACACCCGAGATGTTAGGTTCCCTTAGGTTAGGATATACAACGTTATAGACGTATAGAATGTCCCCATCGAGAAGCAGGCGACGACACGACAGGAATGTTGTAAAATATTACACCCGAGATGTTAGGTTCCCTTAGGTTAGGATATATGACTTTATAGATGTATATAATGTCCCCATCGAGAAGTAGGCGACGACACGCCAGGAATGTTGTAAAATATTACATTCTAAAAGTTGGGTTGCCTTAGGGTAGGATATATAACGTTATAGACGTATATAATGTTCCCACCGAGAAATAGGGACTGACGCGTCAGGAATGTTCTAAAATATTACACCCGAGATGTTAGGTTCCCTTAGGTTAGGATATACAACGTTATAGACGTATAGAATGTCCCCATCGAGAAGCAGGCGACGACACGACAGGAATGTTTTAAAATATTACATTCCTTCATGTTAGCTTGCCTTAGGCTAGGATATATATCGTTATAGACGTATACAATGTTCCCACCGAGAAGTAGGGCCCGACATACCAGGAATGTTGTAAAAAATTACATCCGAGATGTAAGGTACCCTTAGGTTAGGATATATATCGTTATAGACGTATATAACGTTCCCACCGAGACGTAGGGACCGACATGCCAGGAATGTTTTAAAATATTACATCCCAGATGTTAGGTTGCGTTAGGTTAGGATATACAACGTTATAGACGTATATAATATACCCACGGAGACGTAGGGACCGACATGCCAGGAATATTGTAAAATATTACATCCCAGATGTTAGGTTGCGTTAGGTTAGTATATACAAGGTTATAGACGTATATAATGTCCCCATCGAGAAGCAGGCGACGACACGCCAGAATGTTGTAAAATATTACATCCGAGATGTAAGGTTGCCTTAGGTTAGGATATATAACGTTATAGATGTATATAATGTCCCCTTCGAGAAGTAGGCAACGACACGCCAGGAATGTTGTAAAATATTACACCCGAGATTTTAGGTTCCCTTAGGTTAGGATATATGACATTATAGATGTATATAATGTCCCCATCCAGAAGTAGGCGACGACACGCCGAGACTGTTGTAAAATATTACATTCTACAAGTTAGGTTGCCTTAGGCTAGGATATATAACGTTATAGACGTATATAACGTTCCCACCGAAAAGTAGCAGCCGAAGCGCCAGGAATGTTGTAAAATATTACATCCGAGATGTTAGGTTGCCTTAGGTTAGGATATATATCGTTATAGACGTATATAATGTTCCCACCGAGACGTAGGGACCGACATGCCAGGAATGTTTTAAAATATTACATCCCAGACGTTAGAATGCTTTAGGTTAGGATATACAACGTTACAGACGTATATAATGTACCCACGGAGACGTAGGGACCGACATGCCAGGAATGTTGTAAAATATTACATCCGAGATGTTAGGTTGCCTTAGGTTAGGATATATATCGTTATAGACGTATATAATGTTTCCACCGAGACGTAGGGACCGACATACCAGGAACGTTTTAAAATATTACATCCCAGACGTTAGGTTGCGTTAGGTTAGGATATACAACGTTACAGACGTATATAATGTACCCACGGAGACGTAGGGATCGACATGCCAGGAATGTTTTAAAATATTACATCCCAGATGTTAGGTTGCGTTAGGTTAGGATATATAACGTTATAGACGTTTATAAAGTCCCCATCGGGAAGCAGGCAACGACACGCCAGGAATGTTGTAAAATATTACACCCGAGATGCTAGGTTGCCTTAGGTTAGGATATACAACGTTATAGATGTATATAATGTCCCCATCGAGAAGTAGGCGACAACACGCCAGGAATGTTGTAAAATATTACATTCGACAAGTTAGGCGCCGTAGGCTAGGATATATAACGTTATAGACGTATATAATGTTCCCACCGAGAAATAGGATACCGACGCGTCAGGAATGTTGTAAAATATTACATCCGACATGTTAGGTTGCCTTAGAGTAGTATATATATAGCTATAGACGTATACAATGTTTCCACCAAGAAGTAGGGACCGACATGCCAGGAATGTTGTAAAATATTACATCCGAGATGTTAGGTTGCCTTAGGTTAGGATATACAACGTTATAGATGTATATAATGTCCCCATCGAGAAGTAGGCGACGACACGCCAGGAATGTTGTAAAATATTACATCCGAGATGTTAGGTTGCTTTAGGCTAGGATATATAACGTTATAGGCGTATATAATGTTACCACCGTGAACTACGGGCCGACCCGTCAGGAATGTTGTAAAATATTACACCCGAGATGATAGGTTCCCTTAGGTTAGGACATATGACGTTATAGATGTATATAATGTCCCCATCCAGAAGTAGGCGACGACACGCCAGGAATGTTGTAAAATATTACATCCCAGATGTTAGGTTGCGTTAGGTTAGAATATACAACGTTATAGACGTATATAATTTCCCCATCGAGAAGCAGGCGACGACACGACAGGAATGTAGTAAAATATTACATTCGACATGTTAGGTTGCCTTAGGCTAGGATATATATCGTTATAGACGTATACATTGTTCCCACCGAGACCTAGTGACCGACATGCCAGGAATGTTGTAAAATATTACATCCCAGACGTTAGGTTGCGTTAGGTTAGGATATACAACGTTACAGACGTATATAATGTACCCACGGAGACGTAGGGACCGACATGCCAGGAATGTTTTAAAAAATTACATGCGAGATGTTAGGTTCCCTTAGGTTAGGATATACAACGTAATATATTTATATAATATCCCCATCCAGAAGTAGCGACGACACGCCAGGAATGTTGTAAAATATTACATTCGACATGTTAGGTTGCCTTAGGCTAGGATATATAACGTTATAGACGTATATAATGTTACCACCGAGAACTACGGGCCGGCACGTCAGGAATGATGTAAAATATTACAGTCGACATGTTAGATCGCCTTAGGCTAGGATATATATCGCTATAGACGTATATGATGCGCCCACCGAGAAGTACGGGCTAACACGCCAGGAAAGTTGTCAAATATTACATCCGAGATGTTAGGTTCCCTTAAGTTAGGATATACAACGTTATAGACGTATAATATGTTCCCACCGAGATGTAGGGACCGACATGGCAGGAATGTTGTAAAATATTACATCCGAGATGTTAGGTCGCTTTAGTTTAGGATATACAACGTTATAGACGTATATAATGTCCCCATCGTGAAGCAGGCGACGACACGCCAGGAATGTTGTAAAATATTACATCCCAGATGTTAGGTTGCCTTAGGTTAGGATATACAACGTTATAGACGTATATAATGTCCCCATCGTGAAGCAGGCGACGACACGCCAGGAATGTTGTAAAATATTACATCCCAGATGTTAGGTTGCCTTAGGTTAGGATATACAAGGTTATAGATGTATATAATGTCCCCATCGAGAAGTAGGCGACGACACGCCAGGAATGTTGTAAAATATTACATTCGACATGTTAGGTTGCCTTAGACTAGGATATATAACGTTATAGATGTATATAATGTTCCCACCAAAAAATAGGGGCCGACGAGTCAGGAATGTTGTAAAATATTACACCCGAGATGTTAGGTTCCCTTAGGTTAGGATATACAGCGTTATAGACGTATAGAATGTTCCCACCGAGATGTAGGGACCGACATGCCAGGAATGTTGTAAAATATTACATCCGAGATGTTAGGTTGCGTTAGGTTAGGATATACAACAGTATAGACGTATATAATGTCCCCATCGAGAAGCAGGAGACGACACGCCAGGAATGTTGTAAAATATTACATTCGACATGTTAGGTCGCCTTAGGCTAGGATATATAACGATATAGACGTATACAATTTTCCCACCTAGAAGTACGGGCCTACACGCCAGGAATGTTGTTAAGGATTACATCCGAGGTGTTAGGTTGCCTTACGTTAGGATATACAACGCTATAGAGGTACAGAATTTTCCCACCGAGAAGTACGGGCCGACACCCCGGGAATGATGTAAAATATTACATCCCAGATGTTAGGTTGCGATAGGTTAGGATATACAACGTTATAGACGTATATAATGTTCCCACCGAAAAGTAGGAGCCGACGCGCCAGGAATGTTGTAAAATAATGCATCCGAGATGTTAGGTTGCCTTAGGTTAGGATATATATCGCTATAGACGCATATGATGTTCCCACCGAGAAGTACGGGCCGACACGCCAGGAATGTTGTCAAATATTACATCCGAGATGTTAGGTTGCCTTAGGCTAGGATATATAACGTTATAGACGTATATAATGTTACCACCGAGAACTACGGGCCGACACGTCAGGAATGATGTAAAATATTACATTCGACATGTTAGATCGCCTCAGGCTAGGATATATATCGCTATAGACGTATATGATGAGCCCACCGAGAAGTACGGGCTAACACGCCAGGAAAGTTGTCAAATATTACATCCGAGATGTTAGGTTCCCTTAAGTTAGGATATACAACGTTATAGACGTATAGTATGTTCCCACCGAGATGTAGGGACCGACATGCCAGGAATGTTGTAAAATATTACATCCGAGATGTTAGGTCGCTTTAGGTTAGGATATACAACGTTATAGATGTATATAATGTCCCCATCGAGAAGTAGGCGACGACACGCCAGGAATGTTGTAAAATATTACATCCGAGATGTTAGGTTGCTTTAGGCTAGGATATATAACGTTATAGGCGTATATAATGTTACCACCGTGAACTACGGGCCGACCCGTCAGGAATGTTGTAAAATATTACACCCGAGATGATAGGTTCCCTTAGGTTAGGACATATGACGTTATAGATGTATATAATGTCCCCATCCAGAAGTAGGCGACGACACGCCAGGAATGTTGTAAAATATTACATCCCAGATGTTAGGTTGCGTTAGGTTAGAATATACAACGTTATAGACGTATATAATTTCCCCATCGAGAAGCAGGCGACGACACGACAGGAATGTAGTAAAATATTACATTCGACATGTTAGGTTGCCTTAGGCTAGGATATATATCGTTATAGACGTATACAATGTTCCCACCGAGAAGTAGGGCCCGACATGCCAGGAATGTTGTAAAATATTACATCCGAGATGTAAGGTTCCCTTAGGTTAGGATATATATCGTTATAGACGTATATAACGTTCCCACCGAGACGTAGGGACAGACATGCCAGGAATGTTGTAAAATATTACATCCCAGATGTTAGGTTGCATTAGGTTAGGATATACAACGTTATAGACGTATATAAAGTCCCCATCGAGAAGCAGGCGAGGACACGGCAGGACTGTTGTAAAATATTACATTCTACAAGTTAGGTTGCCTTAGGCTAGGATATATAACGTTATAGACGTATATAATGTTCCCACCGAGAAGTAGGGACCTACATGCCAGGAATGTTGTAAAATATTAAATCCGAGATGTTAGGTTGCCTTAGGTTAGGATATATATCGTTACAGACGTATATAATGTTCCCACCGAGACCTAGTGACCGACATGCCAGGAATGTTGTAAAATATTACATCCGAGATGTTAGGTTGCCTTAGGTTAGGATATATATCGTTATAGACGTATATAATGTTCCCACCGAGACGTAGGGACCGACATGCCAGGAATGTTTTAAAATATTACATCCCAGACGTTAGGTTGCGTTAGGTTAGGATATACAACGTTACAGACGTATATAATGTACCCACGGAGACGTAGGGACCGACATGCCAGGAATGTTTTAAAAAATTACATGCGAGATGTTAGGTTCCCTTAGGTTAGGATATACAACGTAATATATTTATATAATATCCCCATCCAGAAGTAGCGACGACACGCCAGGAATGTTGTAAAATATTACATTCGACATGTTAGGTTGCCTTAGGCTAGGATATATAACGTTATAGACGTATATAATGTTACCACCGAGAACTACGGGCCGACACGTCAGGAATGATGTAAAATATTACAGTCGACATGTTAGATCGCCTTAGGCTAGGATATATATCGCTATAGACGTATATGATGCGCCCACCGAGAAGTACGGGCTAACACGCCAGGAAAGTTGTCAAATATTACATCCGAGATGTTAGGTTCCCTTAAGTTAGGATATACAACGTTATAGACGTATAATATGTTCCCACCGAGATGTAGGGACCGACATGGCAGGAATGTTGTAAAATATTACATCCGAGATGTTAGGTCGCTTTAGTTTAGGATATACAACGTTATAGACGTATATAATGTCCCCATCGTGAAGCAGGCGACGACACGCCAGGAATGTTGTAAAATATTACATCCCAGATGTTAGGTTGCCTTAGGTTAGGATATACAACGTTATAGACGTATATAACGTCCCCATCGTGAAGCAGGCGACGACACGCCAGGAATGTTGTAAAATATTACATCCCAGATGTTAGGTTGCCTTAGGTTAGGATATACAAGGTTATAGATGTATATAATGTCCCCATCGAGAAGTAGGCGACGACACGCCAGGAATGTTGTAAAATATTACATTCGACATGTTAGGTTGCCTTAGACTAGGATATATAACGTTATAGATGTATATAATGTTCCCACCAAAAAATAGGGGCCGACGAGTCAGGAATGTTGTAAAATATTACACCCGAGATGTTAGGTTCCCTTAGGTTAGGATATACAGCGTTATAGACGTATAGAATGTTCCCACCGAGATGTAGGGACCGACATGCCAGGAATGTTGTAAAATATTACATCCGAGATGTTAGGTTGCGTTAGGTTAGGATATACAACAGTATAGACGTATATAATGTCCCCATCGAGAAGCAGGAGACGACACGCCAGGAATGTTGTAAAATATTACATTCGACATGTTAGGTCGCCTTAGGCTAGGATATATAACGATATAGACGTATACAATTTTCCCACCTAGAAGTACGGGCCTACACGCCAGGAATGTTGTTAAGGATTACATCCGAGGTGTTAGGTTGCCTTACGTTAGGATATACAACGCTATAGAGGTACAGAATTTTCCCACCGAGAAGTACGGGCCGACACCCCGGGAATGATGTAAAATATTACATCCCAGATGTTAGGTTGCGATAGGTTAGGATATACAACGTTATAGACGTATATAATGTTCCCACCGAAAAGTAGGAGCCGACGCGCCAGGAATGTTGTAAAATAATACATCCGAGATGTTAGGTTGCCTTAGGTTAGGATATATATCGCTATAGACGCATATGATGTTCCCACCGAGAAGTACGGGCCGACACGCCAGGAATGTTGTCAAATATTACATCCGAGATGTTAGGTTGCCTTAGGCTAGGATATATAACGTTATAGACGTATATAATGTTACCACCGAGAACTACGGGCCGACACGTCAGGAATGATGTAAAATATTACATTCGACATGTTAGATCGCCTCAGGCTAGGATATATATCGCTATAGACGTATATGATGAGCCCACCGAGAAGTACGGGCTAACACGCCAGGAAAGTTGTCAAATATTACATCCGAGATGTTAGGTTCCCTTAAGTTAGGATATACAACGTTATAGACGTATAGTATGTTCCCACCGAGATGTAGGGACCGACATGCCAGGAATGTTGTAAAATATTACATCCGAGATGTTAGGTCGCTTTAGGTTAGGATATACAACGTTATTGACGTATATAATGTCTCCATCGAGAAGCAGGAGACGACACGCCAGGAATGTTATAAAATATTACATCCGAGATGTTAGGTTGCGTTAGGTTAGGTTATACAACATTATAGACGTATATAATGTCCCCATCGAGAAGCAGGAGTCGACACGCCAGGAATGTTGTAAAATATTACATCCGAGATGTTAGGTTGCATTAGGCTAGGACATATATCGTTATAGACGTATACAATGTTGCCACCAAGAAGTAGAGACCGACATGCCAGGAATGTTGTAAAATATTACATCCGATATGTTAGGTTGCCTTAGGTTAGGATATACAACGTTATAGACATATAGAATGTTCCCACCGAGAAGTAGGGACCGACATGCCAGGAGTGTTGTAAAATATTACATCCGAGATGTTAGGTTGCCTTAGGTTAGGATATACAACGTTGTAGACGTATATAATGTTCTCACCGAGACGTAGGGACCGACATGCCAGGAATGTTTTAAAAAATTACATGCGAGATGTTAGGTTCCCTTAGGTTAGGATATACAACGTAATATATTTATATAATATCCCCATCCAGAAGTAGCGACGACACGCCAGGAATGTTGTAAAATATTACATTCGACATGTTAGGTTGCCTTAGGCTAAGATATATAACGTTATAGACGTATATAATGTTGCCACCGAGAACTACGGGCCGACACGTCAGGAATGATGTAAAATATTACATTCGACATGTTAGATCGCCTTAGGCTAGGATATATATCGCTATAGACGTATATGATGAGCCCACCGAGAAGTACGGGCTAACACGCCAGGAAAGTTGTCAAATATTACATCCGAGATGTTAGGGTCCCTTAAGTTAGGATATACAACGTTATAGACGTATAGTATGTTCCCACCGAGATGTAGGGACCGACATGGCAGGAATGTTGTAAAATATTACATCCGAGGTGTTAGGTCGCTTTAGTTTAGGATATACAACGTTATAGACGTATATAATGTCCCCATCGTGAAGCAGGCGACGACACGCCAGGAATGTTGTAAAATATTACATTCGACATGTTAGGTTGCCTTAGGCTAGGATATACAACGTTATAGACGTATATAACGTCCCCATCGTGAAGCAGGCGACGACACGCCAGGAATGTTGTAAAATATTACATCCCAGATGTTAGGTTGCCTTAGGTTAGGATATACGACGTTGTAGACGTATATAATGTTCTCACCGAGACGTAGGGACCGACATGCCAGGAATGTTTTAAAAAATTACATGCGAGATGTTAGGTTCCCTTAGGTTAGGATATACAACGTAATATATTTATATAATATCCCCATCCAGAAGTAGCGACGACACGCCAGGAATGTTGTAAAATATTACATTCGACATGTTAGGTTGCCGTAGGCTAAGATATATAACGTTATAGACGTATATAATGTTACCACCGAGAACTACGGGCCGACACGTCAGGAATGATGTAAAATATTACATTCGACATGTTAGATCGCCTTAGGCTAGGATATATATCGCTATAGACGTATATGATGAGCCCACCGAGAAGCAGGCGACGACACGACAGGAATGTTGTAAAATATTACACCCGAGATGTTAGGTTCCCTTAGGTTAGGATATATGACGTTATAAATGTATATAATGTCCCCATCCAGAAGTAGGCGACGACACGCCAGGAATGTTGTAAAATATTACATTCTACAAGTTAGGTTGCCTTAGGCTAGGATATATAACGTTATAGACGTATATAATGTTCCCACCGAGAAATAGGGACTGACGCGTCAGGAATGTTCTAAAATATTACACTCGAGATGATAGGTTCCCTTAGGTTAGGATATACAACGTTATAGACGTATAGAATATCCCCATCGAGAAGCAGGCGACGACACGACAGGAATGTTGTAAAATATTACACCCGAGATGTTAGGTTCCCTTAGGTTAGGATATATGACGTTATAGATGTATATAATGTCCCCATCCAGAAGTAGGCGACGACACGCCAGGAATGTTGTAAAATATTACATCCCAGGTGTTAGGTTGCGTTAGGTTAGAATATACAACGTTATAGATGTATATAATGTCCCCATCGAGAAGTAGGCAACGACACGCCAGGAACGTTGTAAAATATTACACCCGAGATGTTAGGTTCCCTTAGGTTAGGATATATGACGTTATAGATGTATATAATGTCCCCATCCAGAAGTAGGCGACGACACGCCAGGACTGTTGTAATATATTACATCCCTGATGTTAGATTGCGGTAGGTTAGAATATACAACGTTATAGACGTATATAATGTCCCCATCGAGAAGCAGGCGACGACACGACAGGAATGTAGTAAAATATTACACTCGACATGTTAGGTTGCCTTAGGCTAGGATATATATCGTTATAGACGTACACAATGTTCCCACCGAGAAGTAGGAACCGACATGCCAGGAATGTTGTAAAATACTACATCCGAGATGTTAGGTCGCCTTAAGTTAGGATATACAACGTTATAGATGTATATATTGTCCCCATCGAGAAGTAGGCGACGACACGCCAGGAATGTTGTAAAATATTACATTCTACAAGTTAGGTTGCCTTAGGCTAGGATATATAACGTTATAGACGTATATAATGTTCCCACCGAGAAATAGGGACCGACATGCCAGGAATGTTGTAAAATATTACATCCGAGGTGTTAGGTTGCCTTAGGGTAGGATGTACAACATTATAGATGTATATAATGTCCTCAGCGAGAAGTAGGCGACGACACGCCAGGAATGTTGTAAAATATTACATTCGACATGTTGGGTTGCCTTAGGCTAGGATATGTATCGTTATAGACGTATACAATGTTCCCACCGAGAAGTAGGGACCGACTTGCCAGGAATGTTGTAAAATATTACATCCCAGATGTTAGGTTGCTTTAGGTTAGGATATTCAACGTTATAGACGTATATAATGTCCCCATCGAGATGCAGGAGACGACACGACAGGAATGTTGTAAAATATTACATTCGACATGTTAGGTTGCCTTAGGCTAGGATATACATAGTTATAGACGTATACAATGTTCCCACCGAGAAGTAGGCAACGACACGCCAGGAATGTTGTAAAATATTACACCCGAGATGTTAGGTTCCCTTAGGTTAGGATATATGACGTTATAGATGTATATAATGTCCCTATCCAGAAGTAGGCGACGACACGCCAGGAATGTTGTAAAATATTACATCCCAGATTTTAGGTTGCGTTAGGTTAGAATATACAACGTTCTAGACGTACATAAAGTCCCCATCGAGAAGCAGGCGACGACACGCCAGGAATGTTGTAAAATATAACATCCGAGATGTTATGTTGCCATACGTTAGGATATGTAACGTTATAGACGTATATAATGTTCCCACCGAAAAGTAGCAGCCGAAGCGCCAGGAATGTTGTAAAATATTACATCCGAGATGTTAGGTTGCCTTAGGTTAGGATATATATCGTTATAGACGTATATAATGTCCCCATCGAGATGCAGGAGACGACATGACAGGAATGTTGTAAAATATTACATCCGAGATGTTAGGTTGCCTTAGGGTAGGATATACAACGTTATAGATGTATATAACGTCCCCATCGAGAAGTAGGCGACGACACGCCAGGAATGTTGTAAAATATTACATTCTACATTTTGGGTTGCCTTAGGCTACGATATATGTCCTTATAGACGTATACATTGTTTCCATCGAGAAGTAGGGCCCGACATGCCAGGAATGTTGTAAAATATTACATCCGAGATGTAAGGTTCCCTTAGGTTAGGATATTCAACTTTATAGACGTATATAATGTCCCCATCGAGATGCAGGAGACGACACGACAGGAATGTTGTAAAATATTACATTCGACATGTTAGGTTGCCTTAGGCTAGGATATATATAGTTATAGACGTATACAATGTTCCCACCGAGAAGTAGGGCCCAACATGCCAGGAATGCTGTAAAATATTACATCCGAGATGTAAGGTTCCCTTAGGTTAGGATACATATCGTTATAGACGTATATAACGTTCCCACCGAGACGTAGGGACCGACATGCCAGGAATGTTGAAAATATTACATCCCAGATGTTAGGTTGCGATAGGTTAGGATATACAACATTCTAGACGTACATAAAGTCCCCATCGAGAAGCAGGCGACGACACGCCAGGAATGTTGTAAAATATAACATCCGAGATGTTATGTTGCCATACGTTAGGATATGTAACGTTATAGACGTATATAATGTTCCCACCGAAAAGTAGCAGCCGAAGCGCCAGGAATGTTGTAAAATATTACATCCGAGATGTTAGGTTGCCTTAGGTTAGGATATATATCGTTATAGACGTATATAATGTCCCCATCGAGATGCAGGAGACGACATGACAGGAATGTTGTAAAATATTACATCCCAGATGTTAGGTTGCGTTAGGTTAGGATATACAACGTTATAGATGTATATAATGTCCTCATCGAGAAGTAGGCGACGACACGCCAGGAATGTTGTAAAATATTACATTCTACAAGTTAGGTTGCCTTAGGCTAGGATGTATAACGTTATAGACGTATATAATGATCCCACCGAGAAATAGGGACTGACGCGTCAGGAATGTTCTAAAATATTACACCCGAGATGTTAGGTTCCCTTAGGTTAGGATATACAACGTTATGGACGTATAGAATGTCCCCATCGAGATGCAGGAGACGACACGACAGGAATGTTGTAAAATATTACATTCGACATGTTAGGTTGCCTTAGGCTAGGATATATATAGTTATAGACGTATACAATGTTCCCACCGAGAAGCAGGCGGCGACACGCCAGGAATGTTGTAAAATATTACATCCGAGGTGTTAGGTTGCCTTAGGGTAGGATGTACAACGTTATAGATGTATATAATGTCCCCAGCGAGAAGTAGGCGACGACACGCCAGGAATGTTGTAAAATATTACATTCGACATGTTGGGTTGCCTTAGGCTAGGATATGTATCGTTATAGACGTATACAATGTTCCCACCGAGAAGTAGGGCCCGACATGCCAGGAATGTTGTAAAATATTACATCCGAGATGTTAGGTTGCCCTAGGTTAGGATATACAACGTTATAGATGTATATAATGACCCCATCGAGAAGTAGGCAACGACACGCCAGGAATGTTGTAAAATATTACACCCGAGATGTTAGGTTCCCTTAGGTTAGGATATATGACGTTATAGATGTATATAATGTCCCTATCCAGAAGTAGGCGACGACACGCCAGGAATGTTGTAAAATATTACAGCCCAGATTTTAGGTTGCGTTAGGTTAGAATATACAACGTTATAGTCGTATATAATGTCCCCATCGAGAAGCAGGCGACGACACGACAGGAATGTTGTAAAATATTACATTCGACATGTTAGGTTGCCTTGGGCTAGAATATATATCGTTATAGACGTATACAATGTTCCCACCGAGAAGTAGGGACCGACATGCCAGGAATGTTGTAAAATATTACATCCGAGATGTTAGGTTGCCTTAGGGTAGGATATACAACGTTATAGATGTATATAATGTCCCCATCCAGAAGTAGGCGACGACACGCCAGGAATGTTGTAAAATATTACATTCTACATGTTGGGTTGCCGTAGGCTAGGATATATGTCGTTATAGACGTATACATTGTTCCCACCGAGAAGTAGGGACCGACATGCCAGGAATGTTGTAAAATATTACATCCGAGATGTTAGGTTGCCTTAGGGTAGGATATACAACGTTATAGATGTATATAACGTCCCCATCGAGAAGTAGGCGACGACACGCCAGGAATGTTGTAAAATATTACATTCTACATTTTGGGTTGACTTAGGCTACGATATATGTCGTTATAGACGTATACATTGTTTCCATCGAGAAGTAGGGACCGACATGCCAGGAATGTTGTATAATATTACATCCCAGATGTTAGGTTGCTTTAGGTTAGGATATTCAACTTTATAGACGTATATAATGTCCCCATCGAGATGCAGGAGACGACACGACAGGAATGTTGTAAAATATTACATTCGACATGTTAGGTTGCCTTAGGCTACGATATATATAGTTATAGACGTATACAATGTTCCCACCGAGAAGTAGGGCCCAACATGCCAGGAATGTTGTAAAATATTACATCCGAGATGTAAGGTTCCCTTAGGTTAGGATACATATCGTTATAGACGTATATAACGTTCCCACCGAGACGTAGGGACCGACATGCCAGGAATGTTGAAAATATTACATCCCAGATGTTAGGTTGCGATAGGTTAGGATATACAACATTCTAGACGTACATAAAGTCCCCATCGAGAAGCAGGCGACGACACGCCAGGAATGTTGTAAAATATAACATCCGAGATGTTATGTTGCCATACGTTAGGATATGTAACGTTATAGACGTATATAATGTTCCCACCGAAAAGTAGCAGCCGAAGCGCCAGGAATGTTGTAAAATATTACATCCGAGATGTTAGGTTGCCTTAGGTTAGGATATATATCGTTATAGACGTATATAATGTCCCCATCGAGATGCAGGAGACGACATGACAGGAATGTTGTAAAGTATTACATCCCAGATGTTAGGTTGCGTTAGGTTAGGATATACAACGTTATAGATGTATATAATGTCCTCATCGAGAAGTAGGCGACGACACGCCAGGAATGTTGTAAAATATTACATTCTACAAGTTAGGTTGCCTTAGGCTAGGATATATAACGTTATAGACGTATATAATGATCCCACCGAGAAATAGGGACTGACGCGTCAGGAATGTTCTAAAATATTACACCCGAGATGTTAGGTTCCCTTAGGTTAGGATATACAACGTTATGGACGTATAGAATGTCCCCATCGAGATGCAGGAGACGACACGACAGGAATGTTGTAAAATATTACATTCGACATGTTAGGTTGCCTTAGGCTAGGATATATATAGTTATAGACGTATACAATGTTCCCACCGAGAAGCAGGCGGCGACACGCCAGGAATGTTGTAAAATATTACATCCGAGGTGTTAGGTTGCCTTAGGGTAGGATGTACAACGTTATAGTTGTATATAATGTCCCCAGCGAGAAGTAGGCGACGACACGCCAGGAATGTTGTAAAATATTACATTCGACATGTTGGGTTGCCTTAGGCTAGGATATGTATCGTTATAGACGTATACAATGTTCCCACCGAGAAGTAGGGCCCGACATGCCAGGAATGTTGTAAAATATTACATCCGAGATGTTAGGTTGCCCTAGGTTAGGATATACAACGTTATAGATGTATATAATGACCCCATCGAGAAGTAGGCAACGACACGCCAGGAATGTTGTAAAATATTACACCCGAGATGTTAGGTTCCCTTAGGTTAGGATATATGACGTTATAGATGTATATAATGTCCCTATCCAGAAGTAGGCGACGACACGCCAGGAATGTTGTAAAATATTACATTCGACATGTTGGGTTGCCTTAGGCTAGGATATGTATCGTTATAGACGTATACAATGTTCCCACCGAGACGTAGGGACCGACATGCCAGGAATGTTTTAAAATATTACATCCCAGATGTTAGGTTCCGTTAGGTTAGGATATACAACGTTATAGACGTATATAATGTACCCACGGAGACGTAGGGACCGACATGCCAGGAATGTTGTAAAATATTACATCCCAGATGTTAGGTTGCGTTAGGTTAGTATATACAAGGTTATAGACGTATATAATGTTCCCACCGAGAAGTAGGGACCGACATGCCAGGAATGTTGTAAAATATTACATCCGAGATGTTAGGTTGCCTTAGGTTAGGATATACAACGTTATAGATGTATATAATGTCCCCATCGACAAGCAGGCGACGACACGACAGGAATGTTGTAAAATATTACATTCGACATGTTAGGTTGCCTTAGGCTAGAATATATATCGTTATAGACGTATACAATGTTCCCACCGAGAAGTAGGGACCGACATGCCAGGAATGTTGTAAAATATTACATCCGAGATGTTAGGTTGCCTTAGGGTAGGATATACAACGTTATAGATGTATATAACGTCCCCATCGAGAAGTAGGCGACGACACGCCAGGAATGTTGTAAAATATTACATTCTACATTTTGGGTTGCCTTAGGCTACGATATATGTCGTTATAGACGTATACATTGTTTCCATCGAGAAGTAGGGACCGACATGCCAGGAATGTTGTAAAATATTACATCCCAGATGTTAGGTTGCTTTAGGTTAGGATATTCAACTTTATAGACGTATATAATGTCCCCATCGAGATGCAGGAGACGACACGACAGGAATGTTGTAAAATATTACATTCGACATGTTAGGTTGCCTTAGGCTAGGATATATATAGTTATAGACGTATACAATGTTCCCACCGAGAAGCAGGCGACGACACGCCAGGAATGTTGTAAAATATTACATCCGAGGTGTTAGGTTGCCTTAGGGTAGGATGTACAACGTTATAGATGTATATAATGTCCCCAGCGAGAAGTAGGCGACGACACGCCAGGAATGTTGTAAAATATTACATTCGACATGTTGGGTTGCCTTAGGCTAGGATATATATAGTTATAGACGTATACAATGTTCCCACCGAGAAGCAGGCGACGACACGCCAGGAATGTTGTAAAATATTACATCCGAGGTGTTAGGTTGCCTTAGGGTAGGATGTACAACGTTATAGATGTATATAATGTCCCCAGCGAGAAGTAGGCGACGACACGCCAGGAATGTTGTAAAATATTACATTCGACATGTTGGGTTGCCTTAGGCTAGGATATGTATCGTTATAGACGTATACAATGTTCCCACCGAGAAGTAGGGCCGGACATGCCAGGAATGTTGTAAAATATTACATCCGAGATGTTAGGTTGCCCTAGGTTAGGATATACAACGTTATAGATGTATATAATGTCCCCATCGAGAAGTAGGCAACGACACGCCAGGAATGTTGTAAAATATTACATCCCAGATGTTAGGTTGCTTTAGGTTAGGATATTCAACGTTATAGACGTATATAATGTCCCCATCGAGATGCAGGAGACGACATGACAGGAATGTTGTAAAATATTACATCCCAGATGTTAGGTTGCGTTAGGTTAGGATATACAACGTTATAGATGTATGTAATGTCCTCATCGAGAAGTAGGCGACGACACGCCAGGAATGTTGTAAAATATTACATTCTACAAGTTAGGTTGCCTTAGGCTAGGATATATTACGTTATAGACGTATATAATGATCCCACCGAGAAATAGGGACTGACGCGTCAGGAATGTTCTAAAATATTACACCCGAGATGTTAGGTTCCCTTAGGTTAGGATATACAACGTTATGGACGTATAGAATGTTCCCACCGAGAAGTAGGGACCGACATGCCAGGAATGTTGTAAAATATTACATCCGAGGTGTTAGGTTGCCTTAGGCTAGGATATATAACGTTATAGACGTATATAATGATCCCACCGAGAAATAGGGACTGACGCGTCAGGAATGTTCTAAAACATTACACCCGAGATGTTAGGTTCCCTTAGGTTAGGATATACAACGTTATGGACGTATAGAATGTTCCCACCGAGAAGTAGGGACCGACATGCCAGGAATGTTGTAAAATATTACATCCGAGGTGTTAGGTTGCCTTAGGGTAGGATGTACAACGTTATAGATGTATATAATGTCCCCAGCGAGAAGTAGGCGACGACACGCCAGGAATGTTTTAAAATATTACATCCGAGATGTTATGTTGCCTTACGACAGGATATATAACGTTACAGACGTATATGATGTTACCACCGAGAAGTACGTGCTCACACGCCAGAAATGTTGTGAAATATTACATCCGAGATGTTAGGTTGCCTTAGGCTAGGATATATAACGTTATAGACGTATATAATGTTCCCACCGAAAAGTAGCAGCCGAAGCGCCAGGAATGTTGTAAAATATTACATCCGAGATGTTAGGTTGCCTTAGGTTAGGATATATATCGTTATAGACGTATATAATGTTCCCACCGAGACGTAGGGACCGACATGCCAGGAATGTTGTAAAATATTACATCCGAGATGTTAGGTTGCCTTAGGTTAGGATATATATCGTTATAGACGTATATAACGTTCCCACCGAGACGTAGGGACCGACATGCCAGGAATGTTGAAAATATTACATCCCAGATGTTAGGTTGCTTTAGGTTAGGATATGTATCGTTATAGACGTATACAATGTTCCCACCGAGAAGTAGGGACCGACTTGCCAGGAATGTTGTAAAATATTACATCCGAGATGTTAGGTTGCCTTAGGGTAGGATATACAACGTTATAGATGTATATAACGTCCCCATCGAGAAGTAGGCGACGACACGCCAGGAATGTTGTAAAATATTACATTCTACATTTTGGGTTGTCTTAGGCTAGGATATATGTCGTTATAGACGTATACATTGTTTTCACCGAGAAGTAGGGACCGACATGCCAGGAATGTTGTAAAATATTACATCCCAGATGTTAGGTTGCTTTACGTTAGGATATTCAACGTTATAGACGTATATAATGTCCCCATCGAGATGCAGGAGACGACATGACAGGAATGTTGTAAAATATTACATCCCAGATGTTAGGTTGCGTTAGGTTAGGATATACAACGTTATAGATGTATGTAATGTCCTCATCGAGAAGTAGGCGACGACACGCCAGGAATGTTGTAAAATATTACATTCTACAAGTTAGGTTGCCTTAGGCTAGGATATATTACGTTATAGACGTATATAATGATCCCACCGAGAAATAGGGACTGACGCGTCAGGAATGTTCTAAAATATTACACCCGAGATGTTAGGTTCCCTTAGGTTAGGATATACAACGTTATGGACGTATAGAATGTTCCCACCGAGAAGTAGGGACCGACATGCCAGGAATGTTGTAAAATATTACATCCGAGGTGTTAGGTTGCCTTAGGCTAGGATATATAACGTTATAGACGTATATAATGATCCCACCGAGAAATAGGGACTGACGCGTCAGGAATGTTCTAAAACATTACACCCGAGATGTTAGGTTCCCTTAGGTTAGGATATACAACGTTATGGACGTATAGAATGTTCCCACCGAGAAGTAGGGACCGACATGCCAGGAATGTTGTAAAATATTACATCCGAGGTGTTAGGTTGCCTTAGGGTAGGATGTACAACGTTATAGATGTATATAATGTCCCCAGCGAGAAGTAGGCGACGACACGCCAGGAATGTTTTAAAATATTACATCCGAGATGTTATGTTGCCTTACGACAGGATATATAACGTTACAGACGTATATGATGTTACCACCGAGAAGTACGTGCTCACACGCCAGAAATGTTGTGAAATATTACATCCGAGATGTTAGGTTGCCTTAGGCTAGGATATATAACGTTATAGACGTATATAATGTTCCCACCGAAAAGTAGCAGCCGAAGCGCCAGGAATGTTGTAAAATATTACATCCGAGATGTTAGGTTGCCTTAGGTTAGGATATATATCGTTATAGACGTATATAATGTTCCCACCGAGACGTAGGGACCGACATGCCAGGAATGTTGTAAAATATTACATCCGAGATGTTAGGTTGCCTTAGGTTAGGATATATATCGTTATAGACGTATATAACGTTCCCACCGAGACGTAGGGACCGACATGCCAGGAATGTTGAAAATATTACATCCCAGATGTTAGGTTGCTTTAGGTTAGGATATGTATCGTTATAGACGTATACAATGTTCCCACCGAGAAGTAGGGACCGACTTGCCAGGAATGTTGTAAAATATTACATCCGAGATGTTAGGTTGCCTTAGGGTAGGATATACAACGTTATAGATGTATATAACGTCCCCATCGAGAAGTAGGCGACGACACGCCAGGAATGTTGTAAAATATTACATTCTACATTTTGGGTTGTCTTAGGCTAGGATATATGTCGTTATAGACGTATACATTGTTTTCACCGAGAAGTAGGGACCGACATGCCAGGAATGTTGTAAAATATTACATCCCAGATGTTAGGTTGCTTTACGTTAGGATATTCAACGTTATAGACGTATATAATGTCCCCATCGAGATGCAGGAGACGACATGACAGGAATGTTGTAAAATATTACATCCCAGATGTTAGGTTGCGTTAGGTTAGGATATACAACGTTATAGATGTATGTAATGTCCTCATCGAGAAGTAGGGGCCGACACGCCAGGAATGTTGTAAAATATTACATTCTACAAGTTAGGTTGCCTTAGGCTAGGATATATAACGTTATAGACGTATATAATGATCCCACCGAGAAATAGGGACTGACGCGTCAGGAATGTTCTAAAATATTACACCCGAGATGTTAGGTTCCCTTAGGTTAGGATATACAACGTTATGGACGTATAGAATGTTCCCACCGAGAAGTAGGGACCGACATGCCAGGAATGTTGTAAAATATTACATCCGAGGTGTTAGGTTGCCTTAGGCTAGGATATATAACGTTATAGACGTATATAATGATCCCACCGAGAAATAGGGACTGACGCGTCAGGAATGTTCTAAAATATTACACCCGAGATGTTAGGTTCCCTTAGGTTAGGATATACAACGTTATGGACGTATAGAATGTTCCCACCGAGAAGTAGGGACCGACATGCCAGGAATGTTGTAAAATATTACATCCGAGGTGTTAGGTTGCCTTAGGCTAGGATATATAACGTTATAGACGTATATAATGTTCCCACCGAAAAGTAGCAGCCGAAGCGCCAGGAATGTTGTAAAATATTACATCCGAGATGTTAGGTTGCCTTAGGTTAGGATATATATCGTTATAGACGTATATAATGTTCCCACCGAGACGTAGGGACCGACATGCCAGGAATGTTTTAAAATATTACATCCCAGATGTTAGGTTCCGTTAGGTTAGGATATACAACGTTATAGACGTATATAATGTACCCACGGAGACGTAGGGACCGACATGCCAGGAATGTTGTAAAATATTACATCCCAGATGTTAGGTTGCGTTAGGTTAGTATATACAAGGTTATAGACGTATATAATGTTCCCATCGAGAAGCAGGCGACGACACGCCAGAATGTTGTAAAATATTACATCCGAGATGTAAGGTTGCCTTAGGTTAGGATATACAACGTTATAGATGTATATAATATCCCCATCGAGAAGTAGGCGACGACACGCCAGGAATGTTGTAAAATATTACACCCGAGATGTTAGGTTCCCTTAGGTTAGGATATATGACGTTATAGATGTATATAATGTCCCTATCCAGAAGTAGGCGACGACACGCCAGGAATGTTGTAAAATATTACATCCCAGGTTTTAGGTTGCGTTAGGTTAGAATATACAACGTTATAGACGTATATAATGTCCCCATCGACAAGCAGGCGACGACACGACAGGAATGTTGTAAAATATTACATTCGACATGTTAGGTTGCCTTAGGCTAGAATATATATCGTTATAGACGTATACAATGTTCCCACCGAGAAGTAGGGACCGACATGCCAGGAATGTTGTAAAATATTACATCCGAGATGTTAGGTTGCCTTAGGGTAGGATATACAACGTTATAGATGTATATAACGTCCCCATCGAGAAGTAGGCGACGACACGCCAGGAATGTTGTAAAATATTACATTCTACATTTTGGGTTGCCTTAGGCTACGATATATGTCGTTATAGACGTATACATTGTTTCCATCGAGAAGTAGGGACCGACATGCCAGGAATGTTGTAAAATATTACATCCCAGATGTTAGGTTGCTTTAGGTTAGGATATTCAACTTTATAGACGTATATAATGTCCCCATCGAGATGCAGGAGACGACACGACAGGAATGTTGTAAAATATTACATCCGACATGCTAGGTTGCCTTAGGCTAGGATATATATAGTTATAGACGTATACAATGTTCCCACCGAGAAGCAGGCGACGACACGCCAGGAATGTTGTAAAATATTACATCCGAGGTGTTAGGTTGCCTTAGGGTAGGATGTACAACGTTATAGATGTATATAATGTTCCCAGCGAGAAGTAGGCGACGACACGCCAGGAATGTAGTAAAATATTACATTCGACATGTTGGGTTGCCTTAGGCTAGGATATGTATCGTTATAGACGTATACAATGTTCCCACCGAGAAGTAGGGCCCGACATGCCAGGAATGTTGTAAAATATTACATCCGAGATGTTAGGTTGCCCTAGGTTAGGATATACAACGTTATAGATGTATATAATGTCCCCATCGAGAAGTAGGCAACGACACGCCAGGAATGTTGTAAAATATTACATCCCAGATGTTAGGTTGCTTTAGGTTAGGATATTCAACTTTATAGACGTATATAATGTCCCCATCGAGATGCAGGAGACGACACGACAGGAATGTTGTAAAATATTACATTCGACATGTTAGGTTGCCTTAGGCTAGGATATATATAGTTATAGACGTATACAATGTTCCCACCGAGAAGTAGGGCCCAACATGCCAGGAATGTTGTAAAATATTACATCCGAGATGTAAGGTTCCCTTAGGTTAGGATATATATCGTTATAGACGTATATAACGTTCCCACCGGGACGTAGGGACCGACATGCCAGGAATGTTGAAAATATTACATCCCAGATGTTAGGTTGCTTTAGGTTAGGATATGTATCGTTATAGACGTATACAATGTTCCCACCGAGATGTAGGGACCGACTTGCCAGGAATGTTGTAAAATATTACATCCGAGATGTTAGGTTGCCTTAGGGTAGGATATACAACGTTATAGATGTATATAACGTCCCCATCGAGAAGTAGGCGACGACACGCCAGGAATGTTGTAAAATATTACATTCTACATTTTGGGTTGCCTTAGGCTAGGATATATGTCGTTATAGACGTATACATTGTTTTCACCGAGAAGTAGGGACCGACATGCCAGGAATGTTGTAAAATATTACATCCCAGATGTTAGGTTGCTTTACGTTAGGATATTCAACGTTATAGACGTATATAATGTCCCCATCGAGATGCAGGAGACGACACGACAGGAATGTTGTAAAATATTACATTCGACATGTTAGGTTGCCTTAGGCTAGGATATATATAGTTATAGACGTATACAATGTTCCCACCGAGAAGTAGGCGACGACACGCCAGGAATGTTGTAAAATATTACACCCGAGATGTTAGATTCCCTTAGGTTAGGATATACAACGTTATAGATGTATATAATGTCCCCATCGAGAAGTAGGCAACGACACGCCAGGAATGTTGTAAAATATTACATCCCAGATGTTAGGTTGCCTTAGGTTAGAATATATATCGTTAAAGACGTATATAATGTCCCCATCGAGATGCAGGAGACGACATGACAGGAATGTTGTAAAATATTACATCCCAGATGTTAGGTTGCGTTAGGTTAGGATATACAACGTTATAGATGTATGTAATGTCCTCATCGAGAAGTAGGCGACGACCCGCCAGGAATGTTGTAAAATATTACATCCGAGGTGTTAGGTTGCCTTAGGCTAGGATATATAACGTTATAGACGTATATAATGATCCCACCGAGAAATAGGGACTGACGCGTCAGGAATGTTCTAAAATATTACACCCGAGATGTTAGGTTCCCTTAGGTTAGGATATACAACGTTATGGACGTATAGAATGTTCCCACCGAGAAGTAGGGACCGACATGCCAGGAATGTCGTAAAATATTACATCCGAGGTGTTAGGTTGCCTTAGGCTAGGATATATAACGTTATAGACGTATATAATGATCCCACCGAGAAATAGGGACTGACGCGTCAGGAATGTTCTAAAATATTACACCCGAGATGTTAGGTTCCCTTAGGTTAGGATATACAACGTTATGGACGTATAGAATGTTCCCACCGAGAAGTAGGGACCGACATGCCAGGAATGTTGTAAAATATTACATCCGAGGTGTTAGGTTGCCTTAGGGTAGGATGTACAACGTTATAGATGTATATAATGTCCCCAGCGAGAAGTAGGCGACGACACGCCAGGAATGTTTTAAAATATTACATCCGAGATGTTATGTTGCCTCACGACAGGATATATAACGTTACAGACGTATATGATGTTACCACCGAGAAGTACGTGCTCACACGCCAGAAATGTTGTGAAATATTACATCCGAGATGTTAGGTTGCCTTAGGCTAGGATATATAACGTTATAGACGTATATAATGTTCCCACCGAAAAGTAGCAGCCGAAGCGCCAGGAATGTTGTAAAATATTACATCCGAGATGTTAGGTTGCCTTAGGTTAGGATATATATCGTTATAGACGTATATAATGTTCCCACCGAGACGTAGGGACCGACATGCCAGGAATGTTTTAAAATATTACATCCCAGATGTTAGGTTCCGTTAGGTTAGGATATACAACGTTATAGACGTATATAATGTACCCACGGAGACGTAGGGACCGACATGCCAGGAATGTTGTAAAATATTACATCCCAGATGTTAGGTTGCGTTAGGTTAGTATATACAAGGTTATAGACGTATATAATGTTCCCATCGAGAAGCAGGCGACGACACGCCAGAATGTTGTAAAATATTACATCCGAGATGTTAGGTTGCCTTAGGTTAGGATATACAACGTTATAGATGTATATAATATCCCCATCGAGAAGTAGGCGACGACACGCCAGGAATGTTGTAAAATATTACATTCGACATGTTGGGTTGCCTTAGGCTAGGATATGTATCGTTATAGACGTATACAATGTTCCCACCGAGAAGTAGGGCCCGACATGCCAGGAATGTTGTAAAATATTACATTCTACAAGTTAGGTTGCCTTAGGCTAGGATATATAACGTTATAGACGTATATAATGATCCCACCGAGAAATAGGGACTGACGCGTCAGGAATGTTCTAAAATATTACACCCGAGATGTTAGGTTCCCTTAGGTTAGGATATACAACGTTATGGACGTATAGAATGTCCCCATCGAGATGCAGGAGACGACACGACAGGAATGTTGTAAAATATTACATTCGACATGTTAGGTTGCCTTAGGCTAGGATATATATAGTTATAGACGTATACAATGTTCCCACCGAGAAGCAGGCGACGACACGCCAGGAATGTTGTAAAATATTACATCCGAGGTGTTAGGTTGCCTTAGGGTAGGATGTACAACGTTATAGATGTATATAATGTCCCCAGCGAGAAGTAGGCGACGACACGCCAGGAATGTTGTAAAAATTACATTCGACGTGTTGGGTTGCCTTAGGCTAGGATATGTATCGTTATAGACGTATACAATGTTCCCACCGAGAAGTAGGGCCCGACATGCCAGGAATGTTGTAAAATATTACATCCGAGATGTTAGGTTGCCCTAGGTTAGGATATACAACGTTATAGATGTATATAATGTCCCCATCGAGAAGTAGGCAACGACACGCCAGGAATGTTGTAAAATATTACACCCGAGATGTTAGGTTCCCTTAGGTTAGGATATATGACGTTATAGATGTATATAATGTCCCTATCCAGAAGTAGGCGACGACACGCCAGGAATGTTGTAAAATATTACATCCCAGATTTTAGGTTGCGTTAGGTTAGAATATACAACGTTATAGTCGTATATAATGTCCCCATCGAGAAGCAGGCGACGACACGACAGGAATGTTGTAAAATATTACATTCGACATGTTAGGTTGCCTTGGGCTAGAATATATATCGTTATAGACGTATACAATGTTCCCACCGAGAAGTAGGGACCGACATGCCAGGAATGTTGTAAAATATTACATCCGAGATGTTAGGTTGCCTTAGGGTAGGATGTACAACGTTATAGATGTATATAATGTCCCCAGCGAGAAGTAGGCGAAGACACGCCAGGAATGTTGTAAAATATTACATTCGACATGTTGGGTTGCCTTAGGCTAGGATATGTATCGTTATAGACGTATACAATGTTGCCACCGAGAAGTAGGGCCCGACATGCCAGGAATGTTGTAAAATATTACATCCGAGATGTTAGGTTGCCCTAGGTTAGGATATACAACGTTATAGATGTATATAATGTCCCCATCGAGAAGTAGGCAACGACACGCCAGGAATGTTGTAAAATATTACACCCGAGATGTTAGGTTCCCTTAGGTTAGGATATATGACGTTATAGATGTATATAATGTCCCTATCCAGAAGTAGGCGACGACACGCCAGGAATGTTGTAAAATATTACATCCCAGATTTTAGGTTGCGTTAGGTTAGAATACACAACGTTATAGTCGTATATAATGTCCCCATCGAGAAGCAGGCGACGACACGACAGGAATGTTGTAAAATATTACATTCGACATGTTAGGTTGCTTTAGGTTAGGATATTCAACGTTATAGACGTATATAATGTCCCCATCGAGATGCAGGAGACGACACGACAGGAATGTTGTAAAATATTACACCCGAGATGTTAGATTCCCTTAGGTTAGGATATATAACGTTATAGATGTATATAATGTCCCCATCCAGAAGTAGGCGACGACACGACAGGAATGTTGTAAAATATTACATTCGACATGTTAGGTTGCGTTAGGCTAGAATATATATCGTTATAGACGTATACAATGTTCCCACCGAGAAGTAGGGACCGACATGCCAGGAATGTTGTAAAATATTACATCCGAGATGTTAGGTTGCCTTAGGTTAGGATATATATCGTTATAGACGTATATAATGTTCCCACCGAGACGTAGGGACCGACATGCCAGGAATGTTTTAAAATATTACATCCCAGATGTTAGGTTCCGTTAGGTTAGGATATACAACGTTATAGACGTATATAATGTACCCACGGAGACGTAGGGACCGACATGCCAGGAATGTTGTAAAATATTACATCCCAGATGTTAGGTTGCGTTAGGTTAGTATATACAAGGTTATAGACGTATATAATGTTCCCATCGAGAAGCAGGCGACGACACGCCAGAATGTTGTAAAATATTACATCCGAGATGTTAGGTTGCCTTAGGTTAGGATATACAACGTTATAGATGTATATAATATCCCCATCGAGAAGTAGGCGACGACACGCCAGGAATGTTGTAAAATATTACACCCGAGATGTTAGGTTCCCTTAGGTTAGGATATATGACGTTATAGATGTATATAATGTCCCTATCCAGAAGTAGGCGACGACACGCCAGGAATGTTGTAAAATATTACATCCCAGGTTTTAGGTTGCGTTAGGTAAGAATATACAACGTTATAGACGTATATAATGTCCCCATCGACAAGCAGGCGACGACACGACAGGAATGTTGTAAAATATTACATTCGACATGTTAGGTTGCCTTAGGCTAGAATATATATCGTTATAGACGTATACAATGTTCCCACCGAGAAGTAGGGACCGACATGCCAGGAATGTTGTAAAATATTACATCCGAGATGTTAGGTTGCCTTAGGGTAGGATATACAACGTTATAGATGTATATAACGTCCCCATCGAGAAGTAGGCGACGACACGCCAGGAATGTTGTAAAATATTACATTCTACATTTTGGGTTGCCTTAGGCTAGGATATATGTCGTTATAGACGTATACATTGTTTTCACCGAGAAGTAGGGACCGACATGCCAGGAATGTTGTAAAATATTACATCCCAGATGTTAGGTTGCTTTAGGTTAGGATATTCAACGTTATAGACGTATATAATGTCCCCATCGAGATGCAGGAGACGACACGACAGGAATGTTGTAAAATATTACATTCGACATGTTAGGTTGCCTTAGGCTAGGATATATATAGTTATAGACGTATACAATGTTCCCACCGAGAAGTAGGCGACGACACGCCAGGAATGTTGTAAAATATTACACCCGAGATGTTAGATTCCCTTAGGTTAGGATATATAACGTTATAGATGTATATAATGTCCCCACCGAGAAGTAGGGACCGACATGCCTGGAATGTTGTAAAATATTACAACCGAGATGTTAGGTTGCCTTAGGGTAGGATATACAACGTTATAGATGTATATAACGTCCCCATCGAGAAGTAGGCGACGACACGCCAGGAATGTTGTAAAATATTACATTCTACATTTTGGGTTGCCTTAGGCTACGATATATGTCGTTATAGACGTATACATTGTTTCCATCGAGAAGTAGGGACCGACATGCCAGGAATTTTGTAAAATATTACATCCCAGATGTTAGGTTGCTTTAGGTTAGGATATTCAACTTTATAGACGTATATAATGTCCCCATCGAGATGCAGGAGACGACACGACAGGAATGTTGTAAAATATTACATTCGACATGTTAGGTTGCCTTAGGCTACGATATATATAGTTATAGACGTATACAATGTTCCCACCGAGAAGTAGGGCCCAACATGCCAGGAATGTTGTAAAATATAACATCCGAGATGTTATGTTGCCATACGTTAGGATATGTAACGTTATAGACGTATATAATGTTCCCACCGAAAAGTAGCAGCCGAAGCGGCAGGAATGTTGTAAAATATTACATCCGAGATGTTAGGTTGCCTTAGGTTAGAATATATATCGTTATAGACGTATATAATGTCCCCATCGAGATGCAGGAGACGACATGACAGGAATGTTGTAAAATATTACATCCCAGATGTTAGGTTGCGTTAGGTTAGGATATACAACGTTATAGATGTATGTAATGTCCTCATCGAGAAGTAGGCGACGACACGCCAGGAATGTTGTAAAATATTACATCCCAGATGTTAGGTTGCTTTAGGTTAGGATATTCAACGTTATAGACGTATATAATGTCCCCATCGAGATGCAGGAGACGACACGACAGGAATGTTGTAAAATATTACATTCGACATGCTAGGTTGCCTTAGGCTAGGATATATATAGTTATAGACGTATACAATGTTCCCACCGAGAAGTAGGCGACGACACGCCAGGAATGTTGTTAAATATTACACCCGAGATGTTAGATTCCCTTAGGTTAGGATATATAACGTTATAGATGTATATAATGTCCCCATCCAGAAGTAGGCGACGACACGACAGGAATGTTGTAAAATATTACATTCGACATGTTAGGTTACGTTAGGCTAGAATATATATCGTTATAGACGTATACAATGTTCCCACCGAGAAGTAGGGACCGACATGCCAGGAATGTTGTAAAATATTACATCCGAGATGTTAGGTTGCCTTAGGGTAGGATATACAACGTTATAGATGTATATAACGTCCCCATCGAGAAGTAGGCGACGACACGCCAGGAATGTTTTAAAATATTACATCCGAGATGTTATGTTGCCTTGCGACAGGATATATAACGTTACAGACGTATATGATGTTACCACCGAGAAGTACGTGCTCACACGCCAGAAATGTTGTGAAATATTACATCCGAGATGTTAGGTTGCCTTAGGCTAGGATATATAACGTTATAGACGTATATAATGTTCCCACCGAAAAGTAGCAGCCGAAGCGCCAGGAATGTTGTAAAATATTACATCCGAGATGTTAGGTTGCCTTAGGTTAGGATATATATCGTTATAGACGTATATAATGTTCCCACCGAGACGTAGGGACCGACATGCCAGGAATGTTTTAAAATATTACATCCCAGATGTTAGGTTCCGTTAGGTTAGGATATACAACGTTATAGACGTATATAATGTACCCACGGAGACGTAGGGACCGACATGCCAGGAATGTTGTAAAATATTACATCCCAGATGTTAGGTTGCGTTAGGTTAGTATATACAAGGTTATAGACGTATATAATGTTCCCATCGAGAAGCAGGCGACGACACGCCAGAATGTTGTAAAATATTACATCCGAGATGTTAGGTTGCCTTAGGTTAGGATATACAACGTTATAGATGTATATAATATCCCCATCGAGAAGTAGGCGACGATACGCCAGGAATGTTGTAAAATATTACACCCGAGATGTTAGGTTCCCTTAGGTTAGGATATATGACGTTATAGATGTATATAATGTCCCTATCCAGAAGTAGGCGACGACACGCCAGGAATGTTGTAAAATATTACATTCTACATTTTGGGTTGCCTTAGGCTACGATATATGTCGTTATAGACGTATACATTGTTTCCATCGAGAAGTAGGGACCGACATGCCAGGAATGTTGTAAAATATTACATCCCAGATGTTAGGTTGCTTTAGGTTAGGATATTCAAGTTTATAGACGTATATAATGTCCCCATCGAGATGCAGGAGACGACACGACAGGAATGTTGTAAAATATTACATTCGACATGTTAGGTTGCCTTAGGCTAGGATATATATAGTTATAGACGTATACAATGTTCCCACCGAGAAGTAGGGCCCAACATGCCAGGAATGTTGTAAAATATTACATCCGAGATGTAAGGTTCCCTTAGGTTAGGATATATATCGTTATAGACGTATATAACGTTCCCACCGAGACGCAGGGACCGACATGCCAGGAATGTTGTAAAATATTACATCCCAGATGTTAGGTTGCTTTAGGTTAGGATATTCAACTTTATAGACGTATATAATGTCCCCATCGAGATGCAGGAGACGACACGACAGGAATGTTGTAAAATATTACATTCGACATGTTAGGTTGCCTTAGGCTAGGATATATATAGTTATAGACGTATACAATGTTCCCACCGAGAAGTAGGGCCCAACATGCCAGGAATGTTGTAAAATATTACATCCGAGATGTAAGGTTCCCTTAGGTTAGGATATATATCGTTATAGACGTATATAACGTTCCCACCGAGACGTAGGGACCGACATGCCAGGAATGTTGTAAAATATTACATCCCAGATGTTAGGTTGCTTTAGGTTAGGATATTCAACGTTATAGATGTATATAATGTCCCCATCCAGAAGTAGGCGACGACACGACAGGAATGTTGTAAAATATTACATTCGACATGTTAGGTTGCGTTAGGCTAGAATATATATCGTTATAGACGTATACAATGTTCCCACCGAGAAGTAGGGACCGACATGCCAGGAATGTTGTAAAATATTACATCCGAGATGTTAGGTTGCCTTAGGTTAGGATATACAACGTTATAGATGTATATAATGTCCCCATCGAGAAGTAGGCAACGACACGCCAGGAATGTTGTAAAATATTACAACCGGGATGTTAGGTTCCCTTAGGTTAGGATATATGACGTTATAGATGTATATAATGTCCCTATCCAGAAGTAGGCGACGACACGCCAGGAATGTTGTAAAATATTACATCCCAGATTTTAGGTTGCGTTAGGTTAGAATATACAACGTTATAGACGTATATAATGTCCTCATCGAGAAGCAGGCGACGACACGACAGGAATGTTGTAAAATATTACATTCGACATGTTAGGTTGCCTTAGGCTAGAATATATATCGTTATAGACGTATACAATGTTCCCACCGAGAAGTAGGGACCGACATGCCAGGAATGTTGTAAAATATTACATCCGAGATGTTAGGTTGCCTTAGGGTAGGATATACAACGTTATAGATGTATATAACGTCCCCATCGAGAAGTAGGCGACGACACGCCAGGAATGTTGTAAAATATTACATTCTACATTTGGGGTTGCCTTAGGCTACGATATATGTCGTTATAGACGTATACATTGTTTCCATCGAGAAGTAGGGACCGACATGCCAGGAATGTTGTAAAATATTACATCCCAGATGTTAGGTTGCTTTAGGTTAGGATATTCAACTTTATAGACGTATATAATGTCCCCATCGAGATGCAGGAGACGACACGACAGGAATGTTGTAAAATATTACATTCGACATGTTAGGTTGCCTTAGGCTACGATATATATAGTTATAGACGTATACAATGTTCCCACCGAGAAGTAGGGCCCAACATGCCAGGAATGTTGTAAAATATAACATCCGAGATGTTATGTTGCCATACGTTAGGATATGTAACGTTATAGACGTATATAATGTTCCCACCGAAAAGTAGCAGCCGAAGCGGCAGGAATGTTGTAAAATATTACATCCGAGATGTTAGGTTGCCTTAGGTTAGGATATATATCGTTATAGACGTATATAATGTTCCCACCGAGACGTAGGGACCGACATGCAAGGAATGTTTTAAAATATTACATCCCAGATGTTAGGTTCCGTTAGGTTAGGATATACAACGATATAGACGTATATAATGTACCCACGGAGACGTAGGGAACGACATGCCAGGAATGTTGTAAAATATTACATCCCAGATGTTAGGTTGCGTTAGGTTAGTATATACAAGGTTATAGACGTATATAATGTTCCCATCGAGAAGCAGGCGACGACACGCCAGAATGTTGTAAAATATTACATCCGAGATGTTAGGTTGCCTTAGGTTAGGATATACAACGTTATAGATGTATATAATATCCCCATCGAGAAGTAGGCGACGACACGCCAGGAATGTTGTAAAATATTACATCCCAGATTTTAGGTTGCGTTAGGTTAGAATATACAACGTTATAGACGTATATAATGTCCTCATCGAGAAGCAGGCGACGACACGACAGGAATGTTGTAAAATATTACATTCGACATGTTAGGTTGCCTTAGGCTAGAATATATATCGTTATAGACGTATACAATGTTCCCACCGAGAAGTAGGGACCGACATGCCAGGAATGTTGTAAAATATTACATCCGAGATGTTAGGTTGCCCTAGGTTAGGATATACAACGTTATAGATGTATATAATGTCCCCATCGAGAAGTAGGCAACGACACGCCAGGAATGTTGTAAAATATTACACCCGAGATGTTAGGTTCCCTTAGGTTAGGATATATGACGTTATAGATGTATATAATGTCCCTATCCAGAAGTAGGCGACGACACGCCAGGAATGTTGTAAAATATTACATCCCAGATTTTAGGTTGCGTTAGGTTAGAATATACAACGTTATAGTCGTATATAATGTCCCCATCGAGAAGCAGGCGACGACACGACAGGAATGTTGTAAAATATTACATTCGACATGTTAGGTTGCCTTGGGCTAGAATATATATCGTTATAGACGTATACAATGTGCCCACCGAGAAGTAGGGACCGACATGCCAGGAATGTTGTAAAATATTACATCCGAGATGTTAGGTTGCCTTAGGGTAGGATGTACAACGTTATAGATGTATATAATGTCCCCAGCGAGAAGTAGGCGAAGACACGCCAGGAATGTTGTAAAATATTACATTCGACATGTTGGGTTGCCTTAGGCTAGGATATGTATCGTTATAGACGTATACAATGTTGCCACCGAGAAGTAGGGCCCGACATGCCAGGAATGTTGTAAAATATTACATCCGAGATGTTAGGTTGCCCTAGGTTAGGATATACAACGTTATAGATGTATATAATGTCCCCATCGAGAAGTAGGCAACGACACGCCAGGAATGTTGTAAAATATTACACCCGAGATGTTAGGTTCCCTTAGGTTAGGATATATGACGTTATAGATGTATATAATGTCCCTATCCAGAAGTAGGCGACGACACGCCAGGAATGTTGTAAAATATTACATCCCAGATTTTAGGTTGCGTTAGGTTAGAATACACAACGTTATAGTCGTATATAATGTCCCCATCGAGAAGCAGGCGACGACACGACAGGAATGTTGTAAAATATTACACTCGACATGTTAGGTTGCTTTAGGTTAGGATATTCAACGTTATAGACGTATATAATGTCCCCATCGAGATGCAGGAGACGACACGACAGGAATGTTGTAAAATATTACACCCGAGATGTTAGATTCCCTTAGGTTAGGATATATAACGTTATAGATGTATATAATGTCCCCATCCAGAAGTAGGCGACGACACGACAGGAATGTTGTAAAATATTACATTCGACATGTTAGGTTGCCTTAGGCTAGAATATATATCGTTATAGACGTATACAATGTTCCCACCGAGAAGTAGGGACCGACATGCCAGGAATGTTGTAAAATATTACATCCGAGATGTTAGGTTGCCTTAGGGTAGGATATACAACGTTATAGATGTATATAACGTCCCCATCGAGAAGTAGGCGACGACACGCCAGGAATGTTGTAAAATATTACATTCTACATTTTGGGTTGCCTTAGGCTAGGATATATGTCGTTATAGACGTATACATTGTTTTCACCGAGAAGTAGGGACCGACATGCCAGGAATGTTGTAAAATATTACATCCCAGATGTTAGGTTGCTTTAGGTTAGGATATTCAACGTTATAGACGTATATAATGTCCCCATCGAGATGCAGGAGACGACACGACAGGAATGTTGTAAAATATTACATTCGACATGTTAGGTTGCCTTAGGCTAGGATATATATAGTTATAGACGTATACAATGTTCCCACCGAGAAGTAGGCGACGACACGCCAGGAATGTTGTAAAATATTACACCCGAGATGTTAGATTCCCTTAGGTTAGGATATATAACGTTATAGATGTATATAATGTCCCCACCGAGAAGTAGGGACCGACATGCCTGGAATGTTGTAAAATATTACAACCGAGATGTTAGGTTGCCTTAGGGTAGGATATACAACGTTATAGATGTATATAACGTCCCCATCGAGAAGTAGGCGACGACACGCCAGGAATGTTGTAAAATATTACATTCTACATTTTGGGTTGCCTTAGGCTACGATATATGTCGTTATAGACGTATACATTGTTTCCATCGAGAAGTAGGGACCGACATGCCAGGAATTTTGTAAAATATTACATCCCAGATGTTAGGTTGCTTTAGGTTAGGATATTCAACTTTATAGACGTATATAATGTCCCCATCGAGATGCAGGAGACGACACGACAGGAATGTTGTAAAATATTACATTCGACATGTTAGGTTGCCTTAGGCTACGATATATATAGTTATAGACGTATACAATGTTCCCACCGAGAAGTAGGGCCCAACATGCCAGGAATGTTGTAAAATATAACATCCGAGATGTTATGTTGCCATACGTTAGGATATGTAACGTTATAGACGTATATAATGTTCCCACCGAAAAGTAGCAGCCGAAGCGGCAGGAATGTTGTAAAATATTACATCCGAGATGTTAGGTTGCCTTAGGTTAGAATATATATCGTTATAGACGTATATAATGTCCCCATCGAGATGCAGGAGACGACATGACAGGAATGTTGTAAAATATTACATCCCAGATGTTAGGTTGCGTTAGGTTAGGATATACAACGTTATAGATGTATGTAATGTCCTCATCGAGAAGTAGGCGACGACACGCCAGGAATGTTGTAAAATATTACATCCCAGATGTTAGGTTGCTTTAGGTTAGGATATTCAACGTTATAGACGTATATAATGTCCCCATCGAGATGCAGGAGACGACACGACAGGAATGTTGTAAAATATTACATTCGACATGCTAGGTTGCCTTAGGCTAGGATATATATAGTTATAGACGTATACAATGTTCCCACCGAGAAGTAGGCGACGACACGCCAGGAATGTTGTTAAATATTACACCCGAGATGTTAGATTCCCTTAGGTTAGGATATATAACGTTATAGATGTATATAATGTCCCCATCCAGAAGTAGGCGACGACACGACAGGAATGTTGTAAAATATTACATTCGACATGTTAGGTTACGTTAGGCTAGAATATATATCGTTATAGACGTATACAATGTTCCCACCGAGAAGTAGGGACCGACATGCCAGGAATGTTGTAAAATATTACATCCGAGATGTTAGGTTGCCTTAGGGTAGGATATACAACGTTATAGATGTATATAACGTCCCCATCGAGAAGTAGGCGACGACACGCCAGGAATGTTTTAAAATATTACATCCGAGATGTTATGTTGCCTTGCGACAGGATATATAACGTTACAGACGTATATGATGTTACCACCGAGAAGTACGTGCTCTCACGCCAGAAATGTTGTGAAATATTACATCCGAGATGTTAGGTTGCCTTAGGCTAGGATATATAACGTTATAGACGTATATAATGTTCCCACCGAAAAGTAGCAGCCGAAGCGCCAGGAATGTTGTAAAATATTACATCCGAGATGTTAGGTTGCCTTAGGTTAGGATATATATCGTTATAGACGTATATAATGTTCCCACCGAGACGTAGGGACCGACATGCCAGGAATGTTTTAAAATATTACATCCCAGATGTTAGGTTCCGTTAGGTTAGGATATACAACGTTATAGACGTATATAATGTACCCACGGAGACGTAGGGACCGACATGCCAGGAATGTTGTAAAATATTACATCCCAGATGTTAGGTTGCGTTAGGTTAGTATATACAAGGTTATAGACGTATATAATGTTCCCATCGAGAAGCAGGCGACGACACGCCAGAATGTTGTAAAATATTACATCCGAGATGTTAGGTTGCCTTAGGTTAGGATATACAACGTTATAGATGTATATAATATCCCCATCGAGAAGTAGGCGACGATACGCCAGGAATGTTGTAAAATATTACACCCGAGATGTTAGGTTCCCTTAGGTTAGGATATATGACGTTATAGATGTATATAATGTCCCTATCCAGAAGTAGGCGACGACACGCCAGGAATGTTGTAAAATATTACATTCTACATTTTGGGTTGCCTTAGGCTACGATATATGTCGTTATAGACGTATACATTGTTTCCATCGAGAAGTAGGGACCGACATGCCAGGAATGTTGTAAAATATTACATCCCAGATGTTAGGTTGCTTTAGGTTAGGATATTCAAGTTTATAGACGTATATAATGTCCCCATCGAGATGCAGGAGACGACACGACAGGAATGTTGTAAAATATTACATTCGACATGTTAGGTTGCCTTAGGCTAGGATATATATAGTTATAGACGTATACAATGTTCCCACCGAGAAGTAGGGCCCAACATGCCAGGAATGTTGTAAAATATTACATCCGAGATGTAAGGTTCCCTTAGGTTAGGATATATATCGTTATAGACGTATATAACGTTCCCACCGAGACGCAGGGACCGACATGCCAGGAATGTTGTAAAATATTACATCCCAGATGTTTGGTTGCTTTAGGTTAGGATATTCAACTTTATAGACGTATATAATGTCCCCATCGAGATGCAGGAGACGACACGACAGGAATGTTGTAAAATATTACATTCGACATGTTAGGTTGCCTTAGGCTAGGATATATATAGTTATAGACGTATACAATGTTCCCACCGAGAAGTAGGGCCCAACATGCCAGGAATGTTGTAAAATATTACATCCGAGATGTAAGGTTCCCTTAGGTTAGGATATATATCGTTATAGACGTATATAACGTTCCCACCGAGACGTAGGGACCGACATGCCAGGAATGTTGTAAAATATTACATCCCAGATGTTAGGTTGCTTTAGGTTAGGATATTCAACGTTATAGATGTATATAATGTCCCCATCCAGAAGTAGGCGACGACACGACAGGAATGTTGTAAAATATTACATTCGACATGTTAGGTTGCGTTAGGCTAGAATATATATCGTTATAGACGTATACAATGTTCCCACCGAGAAGTAGGGACCGACATGCCAGGAATGTTGTAAAATATTACATCCGAGATGTTAGGTTGCCTTAGGTTAGGATATACAACGTTATAGATGTATATAATGTCCCCATCGAGAAGTAGGCAACGACACGCCAGGAATGTTGTAAAATATTACAACCGGGATGTTAGGTTCCCTTAGGTTAGGATATATGACGTTATAGATGTATATAATGTCCCTATCCAGAAGTAGGCGACGACACGCCAGGAATGTTGTAAAATATTACATCCCAGATTTTAGGTTGCGTTAGGTTAGAATATACAACGTTATAGACGTATATAATGTCCTCATCGAGAAGCAGGCGACGACACGACAGGAATGTTGTAAAATATTACATTCGACATGTTAGGTTGCCTTAGGCTAGAATATATATCGTTATAGACGTATACAATGTTCCCACCGAGAAGTAGGGACCGACATGCCAGGAATGTTGTAAAATATTACATCCGAGATGTTAGGTTGCCTTAGGGTAGGATATACAACGTTATAGATGTATATAACGTCCCCATCGAGAAGTAGGCGACGACACGCCAGGAATGTTGTAAAATATTACATTCTACATTTTGGGTTGCCTTAGGCTACGATATATGTCGTTATAGACGTATACATTGTTTCCATCGAGAAGTAGGGACCGACATGCCAGGAATGTTGTAAAATATTACATCCCAGATGTTAGGTTGCTTTAGGTTAGGATATTCAACTTTATAGACGTATATAATGTCCCCATCGAGATGCAGGAGACGACACGACAGGAATGTTGTAAAATATTACATTCGACATGTTAGGTTGCCTTAGGCTACGATATATATAGTTATAGACGTATACAATGTTCCCACCGAGAAGTAGGGCCCAACATGCCAGGAATGTTGTAAAATATAACATCCGAGATGTTATGTTGCCATACGTTAGGATATGTAACGTTATAGACGTATATAATGTTCCCACCGAAAAGTAGCAGCCGAAGCGGCAGGAATGTTGTAAAATATTACATCCGAGATGTTAGGTTGCCTTAGGTTAGGATATATATCGTTATAGACGTATATAATGTTCCCACCGAGACGTAGGGACCGACATGCAAGGAATGTTTTAAAATATTACATCCCAGATGTTAGGTTCCGTTAGGTTAGGATATACAACGATATAGACGTATATAATGTACCCACGGAGACGTAGGGAACGACATGCCAGGAATGTTGTAAAATATTACATCCCAGATGTTAGGTTGCGTTAGGTTAGTATATACAAGGTTATAGACGTATATAATGTTCCCATCGAGAAGCAGGCGACGACACGCCAGAATGTTGTAAAATATTACATCCGAGATGTTAGGTTGCCTTAGGTTAGGATATACAACGTTATAGATGTATATAATATCCCCATCGAGAAGTAGGCGACGACACGCCAGGAATGTTGTAAAATATTACATCCCAGATTTTAGGTTGCGTTAGGTTAGAATATACAACGTTATAGACGTATATAATGTCCTCATCGAGAAGCAGGCGACGACACGACAGGAATGTTGTAAAATATTACATTCGACATGTTAGGTTGCCTTAGGCTAGAATATATATCGTTATAGACGTATACAATGTTCCCACCGAGAAGTAGGGACCGACATGCCAGGAATGTTGTAAAATATTACATCCGAGATGTTAGGTTGCCTTAGGGTAGGATATACAACGTTATAGATGTATATAACGTCCCCATCGAGAAGTAGGCGACGACACGCCAGGAATGTTGTAAAATATTACATTCTACATTTTGGGATGCCTTAGGCTACGATATATGTCGTTATAGACGTATACATTGTTTCCATCGAGAAGTAGGGACCGACATGCCAGGAATGTTGTAAAATATTACATCCCAGATGTTAGGTTGCTTTAGGTTAGGATATTCAACTTTATAGACGTATATAATGTCCCCATCGAGATGCAGGAGACGACACGACAGGAATGTTGTAAAATATTACATTCGACATGTTAGGTTGCCTTAGGCTACGATATATATAGTTATAGACGTATACAATGTTCCCACCGAGAAGTAGGGCCCAACATGCCAGGAATGTTGTAAAATATAACATCCGAGATGTTATGTTGCCATACGTTAGGATATGTAACGTTATAGACGTATATAATGTTCCCACCGAAAAGTAGCAGCCGAAGCGGCAGGAATGTTGTAAAATATTACATCCGAGATGTTAGGTTGCCTTAGGTTAGAATATATATCGTTATAGACGTATATAATGTCCCCATCGAGATGCAGGAGACGACATGACAGGAATGTTGTAAAATATTACATCCCAGATGTTAGGTTGCGTTAGGTTAGGATATACAACGTTATAGATGTATATAATGTCCTCATCGAGAAGTAGGCGACGACACGCCAGGAATGTTGTAAAATATTACATTCTACAAGTTAGGTTGCCTTAGGCTAGGATATATAACGTTATAGACGTATATAATGATCCCACCGAGAAATAGGGACTGACGCGTCAGGAATGTTCTAAAATATTACACCCGAGATGTTAGGTTCCCTTAGGTTAGGATATACAACGTTATGGACGTATAGAATGTTCCCACGGAGAAGTAGGGACCGACACGCCAGAAATGTTGTGAAATATTACATCCGAGATGTTAGGTTGCCTTAGGCTAGGATATATAACGTTATAGACGTATATAATGTTCCCACCGAAAAGTAGCAGCCGAAGCGCCAGGAATGTTGTAAAATATTACATCCGAGATGTTAGGTTGCCTTCGTTAGGATATATATCGTTATAGACGTATATAATGTTCCCACCGAGACGTAGGGACCGACATGCCA